>JBBPBP010000001.1:7732298-7749288 GCA_037974735.1 Cicer chorassanicum | reverse complement strand
GTTATTTTGTTAACCGAAAAATTCATTTTCGAATTTTTCGATAGTTATTTTCTACTAAAAAAATTTCATTTTCAAACTTTTTGATTATCAAAATAATTTCTGAAAAATTCAAAAAATTTTGAATTTTCCAATTTTTTCAATTTTTATTTTTTGTTTATAAAAAATTTCGTCAATTTTTTATTTTGTCAACTATAATATTTGAAAACTAAAAATATAAGAGTCAAAATATTTTCTCAATTCTTATTTTACCTATCGTAATTTCAAAAACGAGTTTTTCGTCTGCGAAAATTTAAAAATGAAAATTTTAGTAGGTAAAAAACAAATCCAAATATTTTGAATACGATAAAGTAAAAATAATAAGAATAAATTACATTTTTTAAAAAGTGTGGTGTAGAAGTCAAAGCCAGAGTACCAAATCTAATTTTCTTCGTCAAATAAGTCCCAATCGGGTCAACCCATATATTTGAACCCATTCAAAACTTACTGGGCTATAAATAATTCATTGCGTTATCAGACAAGCTTGGCGACACTGTATTACAACAATGAAACTTTTTTTTTTTTTTCCAGTTAAAGCAACATCTGATAGATAGCATATTTAGATTCACCACTGAAATTTTAAATAACTTGAACTATTCACTTGAAAAATATTAAATACTAAGATTCCGCTTACAGAATCCACCGACATATATATTGATTTGCTCGTTGTGTTATAATCAATTTCACAAGAGTGTACCGACCATATGGCATAATCTAATAATAATTTGTGCCACATATATTATAAATAAAATATAGTACAGGGAATTTTATTTAGCATCTGGAAAAATGTTGAATTAATTTAAAGTTCAAAGTTGAGCATAATCTATATCGCAATTGATGAGAAAGTGACGGATCATATCGTCTTTAGCTTCTTTTAGCATATGTTGCTATTATCAAACAACCATTATTGTGAAGTGCTAAAAATAGGGACATGACTTTATGGTTGACTTACTTGAAGATTACAACGCTTTCATAAATGAATGAAATAACTTAATTACCATATTTGTCCTGTGTTTGGATCTTTACAACAGTTGTACATTACAACAACAATGGAAATTAATAGTTCCAACGATTATATTTATCTCTTCAGATTTAATGGTAATTATCTTAAAAGAGTCATTATAGTGTGCAACTGTGTAGGAAATTCAAGTCTCATTAGAATGTAAAATATTGTAATCTTAATTTTTTTATAGTCTCGTAATTTTATTGTAGGTAAATATTGTTGTAGACAATAATCACAATATTTTTACTTTTTTTTAGGAGACTTTATTTTTGTTTTTTGTTAAATACTAGTATTAATCTCTCCTTATAATTCTTCCATTATTATTTGAATCTTTGACTGATTGAAACTTGAAGAACCGATATAAGAACCTTGACATTGTGATCATTTTCAATTTAGTTAATGTTTTTTATAAGAAAAATATATTTATTAATACTTCAATCCATTACATAGTAAAACAACAATCTGAGTATGTTGGTCAGAAAAGTGGTATCCCAATTTCCTTCCTTCGCTAAATAAAAACCAACTCCAAGATTAATGTTGTTATATAATGCAGGAGGGTACTAAATTAATGTTTTTGAGCATGTAATTATTAAGAAGGTCCTTGATCTTTATCCAAGGATGTGGCCATCTGCATGAGGCCTTAATTAAGATATTGCTTATAATGTTTCTTAATTTAAATGTCACATTATAAAATACATGCATGGATCATGATAGTGGAATTAATGTTATACCATACATATGGAGTTGAAAAACATTTAGATCAACTAAAGTTTTCTACCATGTACATGTACTTCTCTGTAATTTGAATGCAAACCATTAACCATATATATTATGATGATAATATATATGTAATTAAATGTCCAATATATGGAAAGAAAAAAATGCCTTATGTACGACCAAGAATCTTATCTTGAATAAAATCATGGATTCATTAGATTTACATCAACATGTACAATTATGCAACTAGTTATATGAAATAGAACACATGCAGAACAGTCTCTAGAATCCTCTGAAATTTTCTCTTAAGATCTTATTCTTTTCCTATTATTATGACATCTCACACCAACAGTTTAATCACTATCACTATATATATCCCTTTAACAGAGCCAATATATTACTCAAATTTAAAATCTTCCAAAGGTAGCTACTCCACATAGCAACAATATTAATTAATGATGGAAATGATCACAAGGATGGTGAGTGATAAAGCTGTGGTGATATTCAGCAAGAGCACATGTTGTGTGAGCCACTCAATCATGTCACTGATAAGAAGCTTTGGGGCAAATCCAATTGTTTATGAACTTGATGTGATGACAAATGGACCCCAAATTGAAAGGGCTCTGCTTCAATTGGGGTGTCAACCAAGTGTACCAGCTGTGTTTATTGGTCAACAATTCATTGGTGATTCTAAAAAAATCATATCCCTCCATTTGAGGAATCAGTTAGTTCCAATGCTCATGAATGCAAGAGCTATATGGATTTGAACCTAGCTTGTATAATTCAATAAGTGTTTTCATTTGAAGTCTAGCTAGCTTATTTATATCTAGTAATAAATAATAACATAGTCAACATATATATTTTTTTTTCAAGGAGTCTAATAGAGAAATTCATCTCAATACAACAGTGATTATATCTTAATTAACACAACAAATTATATCTCTAATAAATAAGCATTTGTATTTTTTGTATTTGTTAATTGTTAACAAAGTGCCAGAGAAGTACAGTACTTAAATAAAATAAAATGGGGATAATGATTCAGGGTTTGAGTATAGCTATTAAGGACCCAACAAACTACTACTCACATATATAGTGTTATAAATACTACTTTTATCTCAATATATTTAAAAAAATTACACATCTGCAAAAGTATAATTTCGGATGAGAAAAAACTGTGGTTTTGTCGTCAAGTATGATTTTCTCGAAGTATACTTCAAAAATGCACGTGGAGGTGGAAAAAGATTCGCCTATTTTGTTCTTTCAAGTACAAATATATTGTAGGTTAATTGCAATTTAATTTGGTATCCCTATTTTTATTAATTTTTAAAATTTGATTGTTTTATTTTAAAATTTAATTATTTTAGTTTTTCATTTGAATTCTTTAACTGAAAGATAGTTATTTGATATATTTTAAATGGTGTGATATATGATACAATTATGATGATTAATTATTGATATCAATAATATTACAATTAAACTTTTTAAAAATTTCAGTTTCAATTTTTGAAATTGTTCATTTTTATGATTCAATTCATAATATAAATAATTAATGCATTTAGACAATTTTATATCATGAGATTGTATGTTATATCATTTAAAATTTATCAAATTATAATTTTTAATTAAAAAATTAAAAAATAAAATATCTGAATTATCAAATTTTAAAATAGATGGACCAATTATATAGATCTACGGTAGTAAGAAATAAAATTGTATTTACACCTCATAATTTATGTTGGATTTCATCCATTTGACAAAAACAAAAATCATGCCTTAGAATTTGGCAGGCTTTAGGTTATGGGCTCTTGGGTAGACCTTTCTTTAGTTGAGTTGATTTTCCTTTCCAGAATGGTCTATGTTTACTTGGTAACAGTGTCGAACTTGGCTTCAATTATTAATCTTCTTACTGCGTGTTCATATTAGAACTAAAATTGATAAAATTGATTATGATTTTAGCAAAAATTACATTTTACGGTTTCTATAAAATAACAGTGTTACTGTGATTTTTGTTTTACTCGCCGCTTATTGAAACATTTACTTTAAATTCTTATATTTTTATTTCAGCAAGTGCTGAAGTGATTCTCTTTCAAATTTTTCACGTATTCAATATTTTGTTTTAGATATGGATAGAAAATATTTTTATGTATTTAATAGGAATTGTTAATTATGTTAATTTCAATAAAACTCATTCCCTTAAATTGCAAAGTCAGAATCAACAATGCTAGTATTTTATGATCAATTAGCAATAGTTATAAAAAAAAAAAAAACAATCTGACTTTTCCTACCAACACTAACAGAAACTTATTTTTCACTACAAATTCTGTATTGCCAATTGCCGACCATAGTCTAAAATATTTCCTGAGAAAAGGAAAGATTATGTCTCGATTTGATGCTTATGCACTTTTAAGTCACCATATATATAGTATGCAGATAATCACTTCTTATGTTAAAAATTTAAAATGACAACATTATCAGGATCTAAGTGACCCTTTGCTTTATTTTAGAGTCGTTTATTCGTATTTTTAGTATTACAATTTTTTTTATAGAAATTATAGATGAGAGAAAAATAAATAAAAGTATATTGAATAATAAGATAATTTTTGTTACATGAAGAAATAAAATAAAGTCTATATAGTCAATGACAACAACTAACTTATTAATTTAACTCTAACAACTAATTAATGGTATCTAATATTTGAAACTTATTATTAAGCCACATATTTTGGACAATGAGCCACAAGGTTGATTTTCCAAGCTGCAGCCACATGGAAAATTCTGTTACGAATCAAGAATAATGTCTACATATTACAATGTGATTTTATTGTGACTTAGTAATGGATTGCTTCAGAAAGAAAGGTAATATGTAATATCCGATTGGTTGCAAATCTAAATCATGATGATAAACTCTCTCTTTTTCTTTTCCAAGTGGAACTAAATAGCAAAGGAATCATTTCTTGCTTTCAGTATTCTCATTCACAAATATTTCCATTAAATAATGACACCAATTTGATGACATTGTATAGACGAGCTCCTATCCTTATGCTAACAAGTAACAAATATAATTCCATTTAACATTATGGCTATCTAATTCCATTTTTAAGTTATAGTATATAAAGCATCCTTAAGTTCTTGATGAAAAATTGTTGTTATTTTTTGTGTTTTAAATTACCTGTAAAATTGACTTTGAGCTTTATTAGACTTTTGTATAAGATAAAAGGTGCCTTGATAAGTCTTTTGTATAAAACTTTGAGCTTTATTGTAATTTTTTTTTTGTCTTTTTTCCCAACATGATGATGAGTTTATTGTGGTTATATATAAATCACAAAGATATAAATTTAAAAAACATAGGAAGTTTTTTCTAAACGCAGAGCATTACAATTCTCAAGTTAGAGTGGTCTTAAATTTGTTTAGTATGAGTTTTGATTTTGTGCTTCCATATTTTTGTTCTTTTGTTTTAGTTTTCCTTTTTCCCTTTTTTTCTTTCTATTTTCTCTTTTTTCATCAATAAATTTTCTTTTTTACTTAATAAAAATTCATAAAAGAATTTTAAACATCTCAATAAAATTAAAAAGTTCATCACCCGAACCAAACTACCTATATAACCCACACTAATTGAAATCCGCCTAAACAAATGCAAAAACCGGCTGGAATCGGATCTATAAATTTTAAACTCGTTTTTAGATCATTTGACAAAATTAGACCCGAACCTAGAGTTGTCAAAACGGGCTATCCAACCCGCTTTGGCCGGCCTTAACAAGCTACGAGCTTTATCAGACTAGGCTAGAAAACCCTTTTTAAAAATGGTCATAAACATATTATCCGAGTCCAACCTTAAAGAGGATGTAGACTCTCAAACTAACCCGTCATTTAAATATTTTTAAATTTTTATTTACATTTTGTAATATAAAGTATTGTAATTTTTTATTAAAAAAAAATTAAATTTTCATATATTCTAACATTCTTTTAAATATAATATAAAAGTTTTTAACATTTTACATAATTTTTTTTCAAAATAAATTTTATATACTATTTTTTCATATTAGGTTGGTATGCGGGTAGCCTTAAGTCCGACTCATATAGCCCACCATAGGTACAAGTTTTTTAAGGTCCGGTTAAAAGGTCCTATTAAAATTCAAACTTAAAATTTTAGAACCCAAATTCTATATTTTATTGGGCTTTTTGAATCGGTCAATTCGGACTAGCCCATTTTCACGGCTGTACCCGAACTTACCCATACCCTCCCGATAAGTAATTAACCCTAACAAAAAGCTTAACATAGTAAAATTTATTCCATGCAAAAATTGGCAATTGCAACTACAGAGCCAATCAAGTTTAACATAGCCAAGATATTGGGTTGGATTCAACGAGGAACCAACCCATAAGTTACTCATTCATTCATTCATTATGTATCAAGCAATGACAAAGAGAATATTAGGAATCCACCAATGACATAACTTTTAAAACATTTATTCTGTTTTAGATGTTATTCTAAACAAAAAAACCTGAAGCAGCTACAATATAAATAGACCATCTCATGAGCTCAAAATTGTTCAAGTAACTCAAATCATCATATAAATTAAGAGTTAACAAAAAGCTATTACTCAAAAGAATCGAATAACTTTGTAGCAATTATGGATATATTAGCAGCATTGATAGCTGATAAGCCAGTGGTGATATTCAGCAAGAGCAGTTGTTGCATGGGACATTCTGTGAAGGCTCTGATAAGCAGTTTTGGTGCCAATCCAACAGTTATTGAGGTGGACAAAATGGTAAATTGTGAGCAAATAGAGAGGGCACTGATTCAGCTTGGTTGTAGACCAAGTGTGCCAGCAGTATTTATTGGACAACAATTTATAGGTGGTGTTGATCAAGTTATAAGACTAAATGTCCAAAACAAGCTTGCTCAATTGCTTTTAAGGGCTAAAGCTATTTTTATTTGGGGTCCAATAGGTCCATAGATAAATAGATATGCAAAGTTAATATATGCATTACAAATCATGTGAGAGTCTAGTAATAGAGCTTCTTCTTCTTGTCTTCTTAATTTTACTGGTTTAGAAATGCACTCTTCTTGCTCAAGCCTAAAATAGCCATATAGAATGCATGTATATTATATTATCAAATGCAAAAATCACTACATATATATAATGTGTGCATTGAGGGCCGTTTACTTTGGGTGTTTGCTATTCCCATTATCATTGAAAACAATACTGAGTATAGGAAATATATTTTTCTTACGTTTGGTGGTCAATGTGCTTGAAATTCAGTACATCGTTCATACTCATGTTATATGAATAAATATTTCATCGTTTTATTTTTATTTTTTATTTATTAAACTAAACTTTTTTTATTTATTAGAAGTGCAACCACATTTTCTGTACCTAATTATTATGTTATTTAAATTCAAACTAATTTTTATTATTAATTATCTTGCGTTTATTTTTTATCCAATAACTATTAATATATTTTTGTACTATTATTCGAATCCAAATTGTTTCCATACATATAATTAATTATGGTAATAAAGTGTTGGACCATTTTTGGAGGTTATCGTTATTTTGTTATTTGTTAAATATTGGAGGTCGATGTCCTTTCATGGTTGGGGTGACTGTGTCGAAAGAGAAAAAGGGAATGAATGCAGGACATGGGATAATTACGGCCACCACAATATCTCCTACAATTTTTTTATAATAAAAATAATTTATAAAATAATTATAAAAAATACTAAATAAAAAATTACACTACATTTTTTAACTTAAATTTCAATCGTAAGTGTTTTGAGTTTCGTCTAGAGATATAAAAATCAAACTATGAGTTGATAAACTCAAAAAAAACAATCAAAATCAATTAAATTGATTTTTTTTTCTTCTTATGTTCGAGTTCAATTTTAATCGAACTAAATAAACTCAATTTATGTTGATTTGAGTATGATTTCAGTTCATTTAAAATTGACCACCGAAATCTGAATAAAATCATTACACTATACCAGTAGTGTTATCTTAAATATATGTTGTATTTAAGGATTTTTTAATTATTTACATATTATTTTTCTCATTGTAGTTAAAATAAATATCTTAATTTTTATTAATGTATATTGCTAAACATAACCGAATCAACATCCTATTATTCAGTTTGTGAGAAAAATTATAAAAACTCACTCAAACTAATTATCTTTTTTATTTTGATTTTTTTCCTCACTAAACATACTAACCAAATCAATACGTTTTATCCATAACTCCGTCTCTCAAACATATGCAACTTTTCAGTCTAATTCGTCATCTTTTTTTAGTTGAGTTTGCAAAAAAAAAAAATGCGTGTTTACATCGCAAATTTACAACCTAAAGTTCTAATATGCAATAAAATATTAAATTAATTTATCAATAAAATATTATATTTTTGTAACGTCATTTTGACTCTTTAATATTTTGTAATCTTTATTTTATTTATTTATCTGTTTAAAAAAAAGTGGTATTTGTAATAATGTGTTCATTTTAAGTTATCAATTTTTTAAAAAATATTATATTTAATAATAAATTTATATTATTTTAAAGAGTTTTAATATTATCAATTAATAAAAATCATTAGATCATTAAAAGTGTTTGAATCTAATACTTCTAAAATTACCCATATTCAATGACATTGTAAAAAAATTACAAATAACATATGAAAATTAAACTCATATATATAATTTACTTTGACTTTCCCATATTAGATGACATTTAGTAGTTTTAATTAGGAATGTATTTGGAAAAACAACAAATGTGTCTATTATTTGAAAAAGAACTTATACTAAAAGGCATCTTGGAAGTATTTTTAAGCGGTAAGAATTTGACATCGTAATCTTAAGAGACAAAATTCAAATTATGTTTGGATAAAATGGTAGCATTTCAGTTAGGTTTTAAATGTAAATAAATAAAAGTTACAAATTTCATACAAATGACTTCATGGCCCAATGGATAAGGCGCTGGTCTACGGAACCAGAGATTCTGGGTTCGATCCCCAGTGAAGTCGCTACCTTCTTTTTCGAGATGGCGATTACGTTTGCATGGTGGCACTTTTGTTAATACGTTTTATCTGGATAGACTAATAGTATGTTGATAATGATATATATAAAAAATAAAAATAAAAAACCAAAAAAGTTGTCATGGTACCATTACCAAACAAAGCAACCCATCAGCAGTACTAAAAAATAAACACAATCACACCATGCATCATATCATATATAATACTATACATTGAGAAAATAATTGAATGTTACACATTTTTTTTGTAGTCAAGAAACTGAGTGACGCCTTCTCTTTGGAAAAGGGAACCGACTCTCGGAACTAGCACCATTTAGCTTAATACCATTCATCTTAAACAATGCATTGAGCTTGCTTAGTTTTTTGGTGAATGATTTAAAGATCTTGTTAGCAGGATGAGACTTTACAAGCTCTTGTTTCATAGAAACATGATCTTTTTCCAAATCAGTGAGTCTCATTCTCATTCTTGTAACTTCAAGTTTAAGCTCTCGGTTCTCCCTTCTAACTGATGCATAGTTATCTCTAGGTGACATTGCTCCACTTCCTGCGCCACTACCTGAACGTTGAGGGAATTGACCATTAAGTCCACCCCCACCCCCAAACAACAAATGATTGTGTCCTCCATTCATTGCATTTCTAAGCCTTATTTGCTCAAAGTAAAGTACTTGTACTGCCATTTGAACTGGTAGCCTCTCATTTTGTGCTGCATGGCTGCATGCTTCTTGTGACAGTTTTTGGCAATCGATGGTTTTGCATAACCGGTACCTCTCTGAGTCCTTTATGTTTGGATGAACCTATATATGTGAAAAAAAGTAGAAAATTAACTAACTGGTAACTATAGAACTAACAACAATAGTAAACCTCCCTTAGACGTAGCTCAGCTCAAGTGGTTGAGCTGAGACACTCAAAAGAGTTTGAGAATGAAGTTCTAAGATTCAAACTCTGACTACTAACATAACTTATTAACAACTAACATTTGTCTATTAAAAAACAACTATATTAATACACTTTCAATGAGACTAAGATTTGCTACGCAGTGATAGTGATACAAAGAAAGTAACGAGTCAATCGCCTAAATTGTCCAGAAATCAGTTTAGTCGAGAAATTGATAACATTTCAAAATAGTTTTTGAAATTGGAAATTCTCGACCATGTTACTTATTTTGAGTTGGTCAATTTAGTCTTTGAAATTGTCGAACAAAGACTACTGTAACTGAAAAATTTCAATTTCGTTACTTTAGAGATCAAATTGTTTGACTATTATAGTTTGAGGGACTAAATTGATGATTTGTTTGAAAAGCCACAAACTACTAACCTTAAGGAAGATATCATTTGCTCTGTAGAGTCCATCACTTACAATTCGTGCATGATCTGGAAGTAATTCAGCAAGTGTAATGAACTTTGATGGCAACAAGTTTGGGTCTAGTGCTACTTCAGCAAGATAGTTGTCAAGCAATTTGGATACCTTAAGAATTGAGCTTTGTTTTGGAGATCCAGGGCTGTCAAACTCATAAACCATTTCACTTTCATCTCTCAACCTGCTATCCTCCTCATCCACTTCATCCAAGTTAAGAAAAATGGAAAAAATCCTCACAATTGAATCTGTATCATAAATAGTACTACTATGGTTATTTTGATATGAACTTGTTGGTATCAAAATGTCTTCAAGAATTGCCTGGTCAAGTTGTAGACCAATCCTCCTCTCCAAATCAGTTCTACAAGAAGTAGATGCTGATGCTGCTATTGAAGCTTTCAACAAACTTGAGAGAAATGCTATTGGAACTTGACTTTTCCTTGATTGAGTTGGTAGTAAACTAGTTATGGTTTCAACAATGACCCTTTGTTTCTTCAACAATTCTAAGTCAAGTAAACTTCCTTTCACTACTTGAGGGTCCCTAACAATCATCCCTTGAAGAGAATTATGTGCATAGTTTATTAAAATTTTGCTGATAATGTCTTGTTTTAGTCCCTTAGATTTGGTAGCAGATAAAACTCTTTTGAAGAAATCAAGACTAAGAACACTAAGAGATTTTCCCCACCATTCTGAGGGTGTTTCAGGTTCCATGGTTTTAGAAGGGAAATTATGGTCTAGTTTCTGCAAACCAGAAGTAAGTTGCTCTTTGCACACATTGTTTGCAATTGCATTGATTAGTCTGCTAACAAGATTAATCTCTTCTGCAATAGGTAGTAGAGTTTCGCAACGGTGAAGAACCAATATTGCGCTTGATGTGTTTAGAAGCACTGTCTCTTTTAGATATGTTTCAGCTCTTATCAACAAGTTTTTCTCAGCAAAATCTTCTGTCATTTCTAGATATTGAGCTACACATCTTAGCATAGCAACATTGGAGAGAGTGAATTCAATATGAATTCCATAACAAAATTTTGCAGCTAGCTCAAATGCCTCTGCACCACCTGCTACACTTGGAAGACTTATGCGTGAAACTTTAGAATCTTTTGCTTCTAACAATAGTTTCCTTATTCTTCCACTCCTAGAAACTAGAGGAAACTGTAGAAAAACAGTTGCAAACAACTTAATTACTACCAGTGCATTATTTTTAAAACACGGAGCATTATTTTTATGATTTTATCACTAAAGGTGTTACTCATGCATAACCAATAATTATTCATGTATGTATGTTGGCATATTCTATAGATAAAAATGTCATTTATTTATTTGCCTCTAAAAGTGAATATGCAGTAACATATAAGAAAAGAAACTTTTTTTTTGTTACCTTGTGAAGTGCAAAACTTGTAGCTCCTATTTCGATGGTAAGATCACTAGAGACATCAGATATTGGCCTGTAATACATAAATCTAGCTGAATAATTGCATATGCTAGACATGGAAAATTCAATATAAAAGCAGAACAACTGAAGCAGCTATATATACATATGCTGCAGCATGTATATGTACAAAATGGAGTTCAATCAATGTATGTGTTTTGTAAACCACAAACCAATAGACAATATAATCTTGCAAGATTAATTACATAGATAAGAATGGCCCCAACTCATTAAATACTTTAGCAATACCTCAGACAATATGGTTACATAAGTTAAAGTGTAGTTGAATTTTGAAGGATAGGTTAACATTAATATAACACTATAGTGAAACACTGGAACCCATTAATACAAATCATTTGATGAGTCACATTTAAAGATTAGAAAGGTAAACCATTTGTGCCACACAAGTATTGTCATGTTGATTTCAAGGTTATGTACTGCCAAAATGTTTTCTTATAGTTGGTGAATTCTTATAACTCCATAACATATATAGCCTAAAAAGATTAGTATTATAAAAGCATGTGAATAATTGCAGACAATTATTATTAATTGGCGTTTTCATAGAAGACACGTGGAATTTAGACATTCACCATGCAGCGGCACCATAACTACATCAAAGTCAATGTCACACGTTATAGCTTAATTTATCTCCCAATTTCAACCATGATGGCTGAAACTGAAAATGTTGATTTTTCTACCATAATTTTGCATAGTTTGTATAAGTATTAATGTATAAGTTATTTTTATAATAAGAGATAAAACAATGTCAAATTGTTAAAAATAGCTTATTGAAATAAGTTAAAAGCAACTTATGAACATCTCATAAACTATTTCAATAAGCTTTTTGTGATAATCTAACGAGTTTTTGTGTTAGTAGATAAACTCTTACCCAAATAGGCTCATATGAGAATGTATGGAGGGTTGCAAATTGGAGGAGCACACAAGAGATTAACTAAATAACACACGAGCAACACAGAAAGACAAAAGAAAAGTTTCTAAGCTGCTGCTTTCAGAATCAAATAGGAAAGGGACAGTTGAATGAATTAATTGTAGACCCACAAAATGAAACCACTAAGCATAAGCTTGATTCCAATTATTTGATCAAATCTTAAGATCAAAATCTACTTCTAGGCATGTGATATTGACACTATCCATAAGCACACGCAGGACTATCCATAAGCACACGCAGGACTATTTGGGAGAACTCGTGAAAACAACTTATTATATGTCCATAAGTTATTTCAGTTTATTTACATAAGTTCTCTCCGTAATAATTTATGAAAAACAACGTGTAACTTATATGAAAATAGTTTGACTTTATTTTTGTTATTTAATAACTTATAATAAACATTATGTTATATGACTCCCCAACAAACACATACATACATTTGAGAAACAGAATATTACCATTCAGTGGGGTGCCTTATGCTTGAACAAGGACGAAAGGTCCTCTTCCCTGAAATGCTAGGCTTAAATTCTCCTACAGTGACAACTCCCATTTCCACAAAACCTGGCAAATTTTGATACCTATGCACCCCACTTATTAAGTATTGTCACTCTTTCAATAAAATGAAAATATTAACAATTAAATCAAAGCCAAAAGAAAACTATGTGTCATTCTCTTAGTAGATTATTTGTGTTGAGAACCACTTCTTTCTTCACCCTCTATGCAAAGTTGTAGAGAACCAAAGTCACATGAGTTCATGCAGTTGTATAGGATTGAGGTGATTCTAAAAACATACTTTATGAGTGTGTATAATTTAATTTAAAGTCAAGGAAAAAACACAAGGTGTGCTTTCACTTTTCGGTGAAAGGTAGTGAGTATGTGGACTTTTTCTCTTTCTTTTACATTGTTTTTGTCTTTAAATATTGCTGGAATACCCAAGGTTTGCAGTGCTTTTTGGAGTTGTAATTATGGCTATTCAAAGCTAATCACATAATTAGTAAATAAATTCCATATCCTTTGATTTTCCAAGTATTATTTAAATCAAGGTTCCAAGTTAAATTCTTCTAAATAATTTATTTTTCACTAAAGTTCATTAATTACTTAAGTCTAATCACTTCATTTAAATAAAGAGCAATTGGTAATACATACTAGCACTGTGTCATCTTTATACATAAGTATTAAATAAATATCCGCTCATGATATAAACACTAATGTTTATCATGATTACTCATGTGACAACCGTTGGTACAATGATGAACTTAGATTCATTGCATTGATATGATGGTCATAATGAGGCCATCAATTTGTGTTATTGTATGGTTTGAGTAGGAGGGTAGATAATGAGCAAATGAATACAATTAATTAAGTGGCTGTGGCATTCATTTCATCATTCTATAATAACTTAGAGTCTGAAAAGGATGAATTGATCATCTGAAACAAAGTTAATTACAGGCTTTACAGCTTCTCCTTCTATAGAAATATGCATAGTTGGCAGGTGGTCCTATGTTTTGTTACTCTGCAAATTATTCCTTTCCAACTCTAGAGAACTAAAAGCACCAAGCAGCATAGTAAATAGAGTCTTAAAGGTTCGTAACTTTTATTACATGTTGTCTGGCTCACTTCAAAGTGGACAAGGTTTCTTAAAACTAGAGCTGTCAATTTCACAAATCCACTAATTATTAGTCTCAACCCACATGTTGGAGGGACCAAAAATTTTTTTGTTTAAAAGGCTCCAAAAAGGAAAGCTCCTAAAATTAAAAAACCCCTAAAATTTTATAAGCTTAGGTGGGCCTATGAACCCACTTTTTTAAAAAAAATTCGAAATTTTTTTTTAATTGTTTTTCGAGAAATAAATTCTTTTTAAAGAAAAATAATTTCTAAATTTTGTTCGCAAAATATTTCGAGAAAAAAATGATTTAAAAATTTTTCTGAGAAAAAAATATTTTAGATTTTTTTGAGATACTTTTTCAATAAAATAAATATAAAAAAATTTCATAAAAAATATCTCAATTAACAAAACATTTGACCTATAAGTCTCAGCCCCTCCCTTAAAGTCCACAAAAAATAATGAAATAAGGAGTCGGAGCCTTAAAAAATTTATTTCAATAGGAAGCCTAATATTAGGGGTTTAGTATGAAATTTTTGAGAGAGAACTTAAGACTTTGGACTTTTATTGACAGCACTAGTCAAAATTATTTAAAGGTATTTAGATTTGTTTATTTTGTAAAAACAAAATTAATGTGAATTTATTAATTTAAAGTAACATAGAACTAAATACATTAATTTTTATCTATTGATATAATTTTCTCTTATGTATAAGATTATATGGAGTATCTATATTCTTTCTATATCATGTCTTATATTTTATCTTATATTTATTATATCATAACTATTAAAGGAGTCCTTAAATATTACACCATGAACTCATATAGAAAGTGGAAAAAATATGAATAGTTATAAATGGACATTCATAATTTTTCTATAATTATTTAACACTTTATTCTTTTTTATCTGTTTTTTTCATTATATTACTAAAATATCACATTACTTTCTCATTTATTTTCATTCCTTGTAAAGGTGTTTATCAGGTGTTATCCATGGATATTTTTCAAAAATTATTGCCTAAATTATGTATTAGTGCAAATTGCCAAAATTGATGAAAAAAATATTGCCTAAATTGCCGAAGAGGTTTTTCTCCTTTTCACATTGTATAATTAGTGCAATGGTGGAAAGATTGTGGCTACAATCATGGTGTGCAGAAAACACGTGACCCCACATGTTCAAAACTTGTGGGACTAGCTAGAAATACAAGACTAAAATTTTACCCCTAAGTGCATGAATGGATGAGACCTGCTAGTATACTCCAAAGGGTCTATGTTTATGCATATACATTTAAACAAGGGCTCCTTGTTAAACAACTAAAAATGAAAAATTTATATAAAAAGAATAATTTTTAACTTTTAAAAAGTTAAAAATACAAATTTTTATATGTTTTTAATTAACTTTTTTATTTTCAATTTTTTAATAAATATTTTAAAAATACTTATTAGCATTTGTTTTAAATAAACTATAAATTAAGATATACCAATACTTAAAAATTATTTAAAATTTAACTGCATAAAAAAATGATGAAATTTATGATCATTTTATATTTAAAAAAAAGTGACTTGATTGATGTATTTTAGAGACAAAGAATATTGATGGGTTTCCGTGGCACTTGATTCTCCTCTACAGCAAGGAAAGCGTGCACTTGTGTAACCAATACTTTATGCTAAAATTGGAACCAAGACTAGCTTTAACCCACCACCACAATTTTGTAATTAGTGTTGATCATTCATTTCATGGCATTTAAATCATATATTATTGCCTTACGTGGTAACATAACACATCAATTATTACCTACTAGACTAATATGATATGATTGCTTTTGTTACGACTATTCTTTTTTTACATAAAAAACGATATTTATTTATTTAAGTTAAAAGTACATCGACCGAGTATAAAACATATATAAATTCATTAAAATAAAAAAGATAAATATGTAAATAAATTTATAACACTTAAAGTTAATAGTATAATAAAATGCCTATAATTTAATAAAATTAAAGTGATTGCAATATTTATGTTTTTAGATCTGCAATATTACGTTGAAATCATTGATGGAATATGTTTGTACCGAATCAAAGTAAATCTAGAAATCTTAACAAAATAAACTCTCCAACGAGACGGAAAAATCAAACTTCACATTTAATTGGCAAGTTAACTGAAAAACACGAAGAAAAAAATTAATTTATATAAAAATTATTTATTTAAGTAAAAAGATAAAAAATAAAAACAATAAGTAATTTCAAATAAAAAAATATATTAAATCACCTCTATTTTATGATGAAGAAGATAAAAACAAAACAAATACATAAGAGACTATATATACATATTCCTACTTTGAATTATTAACTAGTTCCATTTATCAATTTTTAAAAAGGATTTGCATAGTAGGGCACAATGTAGAATTAATCATATAAGAAGTATCATCAGCGTCATAAAGACATATTTACCACTTGTGGTTTTCCCTGATTTGAGTGTATAATTTTTTCTTTATTGAAACTACTTTAGATAAGATTTAATTTATATATACAGTTGGTTTAAATAATTTTTATACTTTCTGTTAATTATAATTGTTATTAATATATATATTTAGATAAATCATGTTCATTAATGATTATAATATTGATGGAAAATTTACACTCATTGTATACAACAATAAACATTATAAACTCCTTTTTATATATGAACATATCAAAGTTCCAAATTACCTCTTTTTTATATATTTTATTTCATATAAATATTTTTTATTTTTGAATGGATGAATTAATGCTACTATAATCTCTAAATGTATCAAAATTATTGAAATATGTTTGGTGAAATAAAAATCAACTAAAAGACATCACATTTACTAAGGAATTATGTCTTGTATAGTATCTTGGACT
>JBBPBP010000001.1:7720042-7731927 GCA_037974735.1 Cicer chorassanicum | reverse complement strand
GGGGGGGGGGGGGGGGGGGCGTGCGTGTATAAAATGAATTTTGCAATTAGTGTTTCATGAGGAAAAACTTTTAAGAAAAAATTAAATCAAAACCACATCATATTCTGAAGCATCTATTGTGCACCATTCACCCTTTACATCTAGGATTCAAAGCATCCAATAAGACTGCTATGATTAATGGTTCTCAAAATGTTTTTCAATGTGAACACACTAATTAAAGTTTTACCTTAGACAAAATTAGCCAAAGAAAACGAAACAAGCAGCAGGAAGTAGCTTACTTAGCTTATAAAAATATTAGATGAAGTGTAGGTTTGCTTTCATAGTAGGATTAACAAAATCATAGTAGCTCACTATAATTTTACTACTCTCACATTGAAATCAAACATAGACAAAGTCAAAAATATAATTTAACCTGGTGGTTGAGCTTTGTCCTAAGTTTTCTCTTTTAACAAATTCTAATGGCAGTGTAAAACAAAAGCTGCTTCTGTTGCATCCTTGACATCTGAAATATTGCATAGGTGCTGACAACAACACCTACCTCGTTCCTTTCAATTTCAGTGTCTAGTATCATACCACCATGCATGAAAGTAAACACCATATTCGGCTTTAACCTTTGCCAATCCATAAGGATTAGACACTTGGAATCCTTTTCGTTATGGTCAAAAATAACAAAGCATTCGTTTTTGTTTTTATAAAGCAAACTCTGGAAAAACCATGATACAAAGCTTTCAGTGTATAACAATAAAATATCTTTCAGAATCCAATGAAGTATCTTTCACCAAGATTAACTTCGTCAATTTTTTATTATGATATGCATGGCAAAATAAGATCAATTTTTCAAAAGCAGTGACACAGCTGAAATTTAAGCCCTCTCTCTTACCTTTGTGCAGAGCAGAAACTTGTCTCTGTCTGGACATAATCATTGTATAATTGGCATAAGAAACAAAGCATAATAGTGTGAAGCTTATATGAGATGATAATAATTATAATAGTAATAATAATATGATCAGATGAAATGAGCATAAAAGAGAATGCCTGGTGTGTAGGCCTACACAGGATTGGATGACTAATTTTCAATGGCGAAAAGAAACTTTGAACAGTTGCCATTAAATTAAAATACCGAGAGGACTATGGACAGAAGCAATCGAGCATAATGAAATCACATTCAACAGAGATAATGTGGAGTCATTTTCAAGTTTTCACACTAGCCGGATCAACGTATCTCACCACTCTGTCTGCTGCTTCTGCTGCCGTTCGTAGAAGCAGAACTCTGCCTCAAGAGTTGCACATCAGACAGCGAGACAGACCCGCCTTGTGAAAAAATTAAACCACCGGAAGTACCAGAACCATTTCCAGAAGAATGCATTCTGGTTGAAAAGGATTCCCTTTTGGACCCAAGCTCTGAAGATGTTGGAACCGGATTAGACAGTAACGACCCAACTGGGTATGGAGCAACTGGAACGTCGATAAGAGAAGATGCTGATGGACTGTATCTCATAGACCCCACAGGATGATCAAACTTGCATGATGAGCCAAACTTGCAGTGCCCATTTTGCAAATAAAATGAACAAGGCTGTACCCCCTAAAATTAAGGTGCTAACACAACATTAGAATGTGACCAAGAACAATGGGTGCTTTCACAGTTCATTAGATTAAGTTCATATGAATAATAAAAGTCCTTTAATCAGCCAGTTAACTAATACACATCATTAATGAAAGGAATAACATGTATGTATGTTACACAGTAATTAATCTAAATCTACTTAATGTGGCAACTCCATGATGAATCCACATAATAAAGCAGATAATTCCCTTATATGTACAAGAGTTGCAGACACAACTGCATAGCTTGTTGTACCATCAAAAGTCCTCAGAAAGAAGGGGGTGTGTGTGTGTGGGTGGGGGGGGAAGTTCACTGCAGCCAAAAGTTACTTACAAAGTAATGAATCCATGTCACTTCTGTTGTAGCCCGTCTTTTAATCCTATGTTTCCATCTCATATCCATTTAACCATGATATGCCACCAAACAAGCAGCGCACAACTTAAGAAAGAACGGAAACTACCATACGACAACTTTAACATTGTGTATATCACTAACTACATTGACATTTTTAGTAGGAAATAGGAAAAGGCTTAACATCAATTCTGAATTAGGTTTTGCTAAGACCTTGGGTTTCCGGAGCTGGAGAACCATTCAAATATTATACCCATATACAACGGTCACAACTAGTAAATTTTATTTTTAAAACATAGAACTTTTAAATTACAAACACTTAGAATGCAACAAGTAATATAATGTTAATTTAAAAGGAAATAGATTGAATAGCAGGTTTTGCATTAAGACTGTTACATATATATCATTCCAATCATGTGGATTCGTCCAATAACTTGAGCTTAGGAGAGTTGGTCCTTGACATGGTATCATGGCTTCAAATTCAATGACCAAGTGACCATAAGTTTGATCCTTGTTGCCCCCATTTTTCAGAATAAACAGACAAATACTATGTCTCAAAACCAAGCTTTTGTGTGAGAGGCCAGGATAGATACAGAAAGCCAATCATGTTCCATCAAGGAATCAAGCAAGGTTGTCAAAATCGAGATCCTTCCTAGGATCAATTGGGGAGAGAGAAAAAATTTAATCGTGTGATCTGATCATATCATGATCCATAATAAAAATACAAATAATCATAACCTTAAATCAACACCAACATTTAATTAAACTCTAGTTGAAGATATATGTTTCACAACGAAAATTGAAGTTATAATCTATTTAAGACATGAAATGTTTTCTACAACATGAAATTAAAAGACAGCAAAAATACCCATGAAACAAAGCAAAAAAACGTTGTTTGGTTCTCTCCCAAGTTCCCAACTATGAGAATTGATATGGGGAAATAGCCATGAAGAGGTTTAGGCTTGGGGTTCTTTAACTTGCGGTTATTCTGAAAAAGTTTTCCGCCATTTGAGTGGTGGACATCTATTGCTGCGTAGGGACTGGGGACAATCCTACAGCAATCCCACCAAACCAAGTTAGTATGTAAACTTGGGCATTTGGGCTTACCAACACATCAATAGTTGGGGTCAAAGCCCCCACAGGTAAGGGTAAGTGTACGCTTGTGTAATCCTAATGAGGAAAATCGCAATCTTAACAACCATGTTATCAAGGGCCAACTCTAACGCTGTGCAAAAAAACATTTGAATATTATCTCTGATTCAAAGACAACTGCTGTCCACTTAGACCCCAATGCAACTAAAACCAGCCTAGGCAACAAGTTAGACACCGAGCAGGGACATTGGCCCTAAGCTACTAAAAGAACAGCTAGTTTAGACTATTTAGGTCTCTACTACATAGAAAATACTAATGGTGTGTCCTGACTCTTGAGCAGAATACCTGTATTCTTTACATATTTATATGGATGACATCAGAAATTATATGCTCAAGCACCATAAAATGAAACCAAATCAAAGAAAGCTAAACAGTCAATTCAACAAATAACCAAATTGAGTTATCAGTAACCATTCATACCGGGCGTAAAGGAAGACCAATGGGACTAAGAAGTGGTCGTGCAGCAACCTGGTCCTGTGGATGATGATATCGACAAGCTAATCCAAATTTGCAGTCCCCAGTTCTCAGATAGTATTGGCAATCTGGTTCACCGGGTCTTTCAGGAAATACTTTTTCCTGCAGATTGCTTCCTGAAGGTCCAGGAGAAGAGGGAAGAGGAGTATATGGTCTAGCAAAAGCTGAGGTTGACGACGACAACTGAGTCACTCCATATAGAGAAGTAGCCCCAACAGCAGGTTGCGCACCAGGAGATAACACAGGGCTCACAGGAGCCTGCAATAAATTTAAAAACATCCCATCATTGCACTACTAAAGCAAAGAGAGAAAAAAATACTTTTCACCATACACACATATGTGTCTCTCACCGAATAAGGACTCCATCCAGGAAATGGAACAACCCCTGGGGAAAGAAGTACAGGACCATAAGCCCCTTGTACATATGAACCAGGTAACACAGGAGGTCTAGCTACTCTCAAGCTTGTGGAAGCTCCTCCATACTGGTCAGGCAGAGGAACAGTTGGAGACTGCACCTGTTGATAAAATTGAGGTGCAGATGCTGGCATTGAAGTTCCAGCAGGTTGAGGATGATGGAATTTACATGTTACGCCAAATTTGCACTGCCCCGTTTTCAAATAATAGGAGCACTCTTTCTCACCCTGTTTAAACAAAATGCATGGTTTAAACATTGGCACGATTCTGTGAAAATTACACAAGGAAATAAGAGAGAGAGGAGTCAAACCGGTCGTAATGGGTATCCGTAAATATTTAGTGGAGCTTGGCTTAAATATCCACCTCCATTTTTGGGATGGTGGAATTTACAGGACGCGCCAAATTTACAGGTTCCAGTTTTTAAATAATACTGCTCATCAAAAGAAATCCACAATTAGTATAACCATTTTATTAATCAGTAAACATGTTAAGTCTCTGAATTATATAATAACAATACCATTTTTCTAAAAAAACTATACCTGACATGGAGGTTCCCCCAGCCGTTCTGGGTAGTCCCCTGTAGCTCTAACTGCCGCAGCAACCTGAACAGTATTTAACTCAGTCCATATATTTACATCCTTTAACAAGTGTATATTACTTCCAATGAAATATCGCATTCTTCTAATCCTTTTTTTTCCAAGATTAATTGGCATATACATGTAAACGTTTTACCCGATCGACAAATCACAACTACTCATATGTATGATTCAAATTATGGTTAAAGTCAAATGCTTTTAATGATGACAGTTATGATTGACTGACCAGTGGAAAAAAGTGAGTGTATATAAATTAAATTATTTTTTTCCTTACTAACATAGGTTTATGAATGAACCTTAACGCGATAGGTGAATAATCAAGCATAACACTAACAAAAAAGGCATCTAGTGCAAAATGCAGATATATGAAAATGACAAAAAGGATTACCGCAGCACGATCACGGGGGTGATTGAAACGACACCTTCCACCATAACCACAGAAGCCAGTTCTCATGTAATACACACAATTGGGCACACCGTGTCTCTCCGGGTAAGATTCACCACCACCACCACCACCAAGCGTTAAATGCCACATCGACTCTGCACCAAAATCAAAACCCTAATTAGAAAACCCTAACATAAAAAAATAAAAAACGAAGTAAAAAGTAACAAGTGAACAACCTCCAAGAGCAGCGTCCGGTGAACGCCATTCATGTTGATTTACCGGATTCGATCCATTCCTGGTGGGACTCCGACCGTACAAGTCCATTTGTGTTTGGGGTTTTTTGAGGTTCCTGTACAACAACTTACAGAGTTCACAACGGAACAGAGGTTATCTACTTAAGTGATCTAGAATGTTCTAGAAGATCGGCGAGCTTAGCTCGTCTTTCTTCCTCGTCGCGAACCCGAGAGACAGAAATGGGGTTTTCACACGTTATTTTTACTTGTGAGTATTCGTGTGTTGTTGTTATGTTAGTGTGTTTCTTTCTCTTGTTTTTTTAGTTCTCTCTCTCTCTCTCTCTGGAACTGTACGGTCATTGATGCGTTGGTCTTTTCAGCTCGATTTTCTTTCTGTGTTTTATTTTTCAGTTATTATTATAAATTGGTTTTTCTGTGTTGGTTGTGTGCGTGCCCGCCAAATAGAAGAAATGTTGTATTTTTCGCGGAAAAAGAGAGTGCTTTGGGGAAGCAGATCTTTTGTAGTTTCACCAACCACGGAAACATCTTAACCGTAGAAATTTATTTATATTCAAATTTTTGAATTATAAATGTTACATTACATTATTTATTGTTTTTATTTAAATAATGGAAGCATCAATTACTGTACCGTCTATTTGTTTGTTCAAAAAAGAATAAAAAAATGTGTGGCATTTATATTTTTTATTGGCTGGAACTCATCACACTTGACTCGTAAAGTAGTGACCGACACTCGTCCTTTGGAAAATGACGCGAATGTCCTTGGCCTTCCAATTTATTTTGTTTGGTTGGGGTTAATGATGTGGATATGTCGATATGAATCCAGCCAGGACTGGATGGAAGATTAGTGGGACAATATTGGCAATTTGAGTCATGGTCGGGACCTTTTTTAACAGTTTTAATTTAAGTTGTTTATCTTTTCGTTTTTCCTCGTGGGCATGGGAAGGACTTTAAAAACTATTTTGGCTAAATTCCATCAAATGTTTTCTTAGGGAATCTTGCTTTGGACGCTAAAATCTTCTGCTTTAATGTTTCCTTTTCCTACTTCCTTGTATATGTGGAGAAGTTAAGGCTATTTATTAGAGAGATAGTCTCTTAGGTTAGTTAAGAGAAGAGTTAATCATAATAGTTATTATTTTTATGTTTGGTTTAAATATGTTTTATGTTTAGTTTTGAAGTGGCACACTGTATAATTGTTGTTGATTAGCAATTTTTAATATTTAAAATTAAAATTTATTTTATTAACTCATTTAATCATTTTATTAAAAACTTAAAATTATTTAATTAATTAATAAATCAAGTAAATAATAAAAATCAATAATCTTCATCTTCAACTCTAAATTTTTTAATAAAAATTCAACAACCTTTATCTTCAACCCTAATTTCTTAAACTTCAAATCACAAATTCTCATATCTGATCCAAATCTTAAAAATTATAATCTTTTATTTTTCTTACACCACACCCTAAATTATTAGAATCAATAGTCAAATTGTCTCTTCAAATTAACTTGCACCAATTTGAAAATAAAAAGTTTGGATAAGGTGTTGATGACCAAATGTTTATTTGTATAATTTATTTTTCTTTCTGAAAATTTGGAGAAAGGTATATTGATGAGGAAGCATACAGGGGCGGTGGCATTCAACAACATCATTATGTTGGCATTTGGGAAAAGATTTGTGAACTTATAAGGTGTAATGGATGAGCAGAGAATAGAATTTAAGACTATAGTATCAAATGGATTAAAACTAGGAGCATCTCTAGCTATGGCACAACATTAGAATTTTTAGGATTTGAATCAGATGTGAGAATTTGTGATTTGAAGATGAAAAAATTAGGATTCAAGATGAAGGTTGTTGGGTTTTTATTAAAAAATTTAGAGATGAAGATTATTGAGTTTTTATTATTTAATTGTTTTATTAATTAATTAATTAATTAATTAGTTTTAAGTTTTTAATTAAATGATTAAATGAGTTAATAAAAAAATTAATTTTAAATATTGCATAGTCAACAACAATTACACGGTCGCTATTTGCCACTTCATCCAAAATTAGACATGTCACAATTTTTTTACTAAAAAAGATTCATACAGGACTTTTTTAAAACTTGTTAGAATTTGTAATGGTATAAATAAATAAAAAATATTACAGAAACTAAAATCAAAACGAAACATATTTGCAAAGACAAAAAAAAGATATTTAAACCTTTATGTTTTAAATTTTCATATGGACTTATGTGTGTAAATAGGTTCACTTGTATTTATTATCAATCAATTGATCAAGTTAACAATTATATTTTTCTCTCATATATTATTTCTATCTATAATTGTAATAATATTAGAAAAAGTTAAGGTTGCCACGTGAAATTGTGATACTTTGAAGAGCCAATGATCATATAGAGCGAACTTTAGATTTTTTAAACAATGTTGATGTGTGGTGACTAGTGAAGGATCACTTCTTAAGTTTCATTCATTAATTTCACTCAAGGTTGGTCAAATGATCAAAATCATCTTTTATTGTTCTCATACCTAGAAAAGATAACCACCAACGACTGAATGAATATATAGTTGTATCTGTAATGTGGTGTATGTATAAGGCCCTCTCTAAAATTCTCACATATTGCTTAAGAAAAATACTTTCAAAAGTTATGTCACTACTCGATCATCATTCTTGAAAGATAGTTAAATATTAGATTGAATTCTAATTACAAACGAGATTGACCATGAAACCATTATGAATAAGTAGGAATATGAAATCAATTAAACTTAGTGTGAAAAATATAAGAAAGTGGGGTTTGAAATGTGTTTTTTTTTTTTAAATCATTGAAATAATTTTGAAAAACTTTTTCAAATAGATATAAGTTATACTTTTTTCTTATATGCAATATTTGAATGAATTATTTTTAACAAAATAAGCAAGTGAATAAATGAACTTAGAGTTTTATACTAATTCACCGCCAAACTAGTAGTTAGGTCTAGCCCCTTTAACCTTGAACAATTTTTTACTAAATCAATTGATAGACACAGCTAAAATATACAATTGTCAAAGTGACCATACTTTAGTTTTCTAAAAATGACTTAATCTATGAAGCCATTGAGGAACTAACCACTATAAGGGTTGAATACAATTTTTAAAATAGAGCTTTTGAATACAATCAAATAATTGTCAAAAGATATGATAATGAGATTTGAGCTAAAATACAAGCAAAGAAAACTTTCAAGAAAAGAGCAAACACTTCAGGCTTTTATTCATAGGCTTTCAATATATTTCACTTTTCTTGACTTGTTAAACAATTTTAGATTTTTCACTATTGTATTGAAAATTCTTGTGGTGGTTGATTATAATAGGCTTATGCGTTAAAATCGACTTCAAAAAAAAACTCTATCGGAAATTTCAGGAACGGATGAAATTTCTGGAAGTTTTAAATTTCCGGTAGTTATATTTCAATATCGGAAATTTCAAAATTTCTGGATGAGAACATTTACTTGATTTTTAAATTTCCGGATGAGATTAACTCTTGAAAAAATGAAATTTCCGGTATTGAAAAATAACTATAAGAAATTTCGTTTATGAAATTTCTGATAAGAAAATTCCAGAGAATTTTTTGTTTCCAGAAATTACTTTTAAGATATACTTAAGAGTATTTTGGTAAGTTAAGGGATAAATTTTTTAAATGAGGAGGTACAAGTTCAATTGTGGGGTACAAAATCCAATACTCTGGTTTAAGATATTAGAATGTAAATATGGGTTCGAGGCATGACCGACTACTCAAGTTGATTGAAGCATAATTGTAGCATTTAACAGTTAGCAGTTAAGTTTGAGAAAAGCGTGACAATAATTTGAGAAAAGTGGTTGGAAGCGGTTGGTGCATATTTTACACCACTTTTATAAGATTTACCATTTTTATAATTTTGGTATATCATTAACTATTACTTAAAAATTATAATAGTAACCAATAATACTATTCAGAAATAATAATTTGTCTCTTTATTTTTACGAATAAAGTCGATCCATAGTCCGTACAAGTTGAATCATTGCACATGCCTAAGGATATTAGTAGGGGTGTACGTGGGTCGGGTTGGGCGGGTTTTGATAAAACCCAAGACCCGACCCGATCGATTATCTTTAGGTTGGGTTAAGTTCTAAACCCGTATTTTTTTTATTTAACCCAACCCGACCCGACCCGATCAAGAACGGGTTGGGTTGGGTTGGGTTGGCGGGTCATACATAAATAATAACTTTTTTTTTTTTTTTAATTTTACAGGAAAACATATTGAATGAAAATATATTTAATACTTGTCTCAAAACTATAAAATTTCAATCAAATTATGCAATTCTTTAAAAAAGTCATCAACCTCTCACATAAAAAAAAATAAATCCAACAATCTACACATACTAATCTTCATGTCCATATACACATATCAATCATATGAGATCTACACATACCAATCTTCATGTCATTTGGTTATATTAATTCATGTAACAAGAAAAAATGCACATATAGTATGTTATCTTCACATATTAGACTGAAACATACATCTCGATAACATAACTCAACAACCGCAATTCAACTCATAAAATACACCAATACATCTCGACAACATAACTCAACAATCGCAATTCAACTCAAAAAATACACCAATTATAGAACCGCAATTCAAATGATTTTTCACAATGACAAGGATAAACCTGATTTAATCTATATTAATTTTTATTTAACAAATTATAGTATTATGAATAAAATAAAATAAGAAGTATTTTGGGTGGCCGTGTCCAACCTATTTCCCAACAAAGATTAGCCTATTTAACTAAAAAAAATTGTATTTAACAAATGTAAAAAATTTAAACTAAATTAAGCATGAGTTTTCTGTTCATATCTTTATTACGTAAAACTATAACATTTAAATAACTAGTATTTAACTCAAATTAAATTGCAAATTTGAAAGAGACAATTCAAAAATTAGATATGAATTTTATGAGTAGGCATATACGAGATTACAATGTCAAAACAAATTAAACGAGTAGCCTAGACGCATGAACACCTTGCATCAACATTCATATAAAAATCACTTATTAATAATATCTTATTATAGGACACCGGCGCGACTTCAAAAAGAGGCAAAAAGTGGATGAAGGCGGTTGAAAATTTAAATAAGAAGAAGAGTAATGAAACCCTATTGAACTACTGAACATGTCAAACAATTTTTTTTTTTTAAAATGTAACTAGTTACCGGGTCGGATCGACGGGTCGACGGGTTCAAATTGTTAAACCCATTACCCGACCCAAATATAAGCGGGTTTCAACGGGTTGGGTTGGGTCAGACCCGAAAGTGATCGGGTACGGGTAAAAATCGGGTTGGGTTGGATTGGGTGATCGGGTTGGCGGGTCGACCCGCGCCCATGTTCACCCCTAGATATTAGTTACATATTGTCAATATTGACAAATTATTAGATGTTTTGTAATGATTGTGATAGAATGCAATGTTTTAATGCATGCGGTAGTGAGATCGATTCTTAAAAGTTGATTATTTTTTGCATTTCTTTTTAGTTTTGAGTTGTAACTTAATTTATGTCGATTTAAGATACATATTTATTTTTAATTTTTTAGTCAAACTAATATCATTTAAGTCTATATCTCAATCGTAAAAACGAAAATGACAATTAACTATATTTGTAAGAGATAATGTCTATCATTGTTGGAGTTTTAAATATTTTTTAAAAATTGGTCCATAATTAATCATTATTCATATTAGAGTTCGTCTATATCATAATATCAATTTTTTTAACTAATTTTTACTTATATTTAAGACATAAGAATTTTTTTTACCAGAGATAAAATACAATATAAACTAGAAAATACAAAATGAAAATAGGAAACATGCAAATTTTATTTGCTAATTTGTTCTGTTGTCAAAAAAATTTGTTAGCAAACTTGAAGGATTTAATTTATATACACTATTTGTATAAAAAAAATTATATTGACAGTGAATCACAACCATTTAATGTTTAAAAATGTTTTACTTTTATACTTTTAAAATAATGAATACCAATAGTTCTGATAAGTTAATAATATACAATATTTACACTATACATCTAAATTAAACTCTTTATTTTATTGGATTTTGGTGTTAAGTTTGCATATGTAAAGTGTTATTTTTTATTAGATCATGATAACAAATAAGAGTGTTCATGGTGTAAAAACTGAACCGAATTGGACCATATTAATCGTTTGATTCAGTTTTTAAAAATCACATTCGAATCAAATTCAGTGCAGTTTTGAATCAGTTTGAAATTGATTTATAAATATAAATGAATTTAGTATTTTGAACAAGTTTTTAGTTCGAACTAGTTCTTCAGAAAAAGAATTTTTAAATTGTTTCGATTAGAAAATATAGATTTTTTTTTTCGAAAAAAATAGATGTAAATTTTTTTTCCGATAAAACGATTTTTCGAGATATAAAGTTTCGATTGTTTTTTGAATTTTTTATTTAAGAAAAATAGATACAAAAATTTTTCTTGATAAAATAAATTTTCAAAAGAATTTTTTTGATTGTTTTTGGAAAGTAAAAAATAAAAAATATTTTCAATTTTTTTCTCAAAAGTTTTTTAAAGAAAAAATGATTTAAAATATTTTTTAATTTTTTTTGAAATAAAGGTTTCGA
>JBBPBP010000001.1:7671113-7694926 GCA_037974735.1 Cicer chorassanicum | reverse complement strand
GATAACTTTAGTGTATTTTATAGAAAAATTAATTATTAAAATAAATTAATAAAAATTATTTAAATAAAGAAAATGTTTGGTTTAAATACATGAACAAAGTCACAGAAAAGTAGAAAAATTGAAATGAACAAAGTCATTTCTTATACAATTTTTTGAGTTGTGATTTAATTCGAACACGTGCAAAAACACAGGTAACACAAGTGGTATTTAAATATTTAAAGGAAAATGTTAATATATATTATGTTGTAAGGAGACTTGTTAAATATTTAAAGATAAAAATTTTATATTAAAAATTGAGTATTCAACTTTTAAAAAAGTTATAATTTATTATTTAATATAAAAATTTTACTTTTATATATTTAAAAACCACCTTTAAAATATTTGTTAGCACGATTGATATTTAAATTAAGAAGTTACTAAAAGAATTGAGTAAAAGACCCTGCAGTACAACCAGTATTTGAAAGGAAGATTATGCTCTGAAAATTGTGTTTGACTGGAGCGCTCCAGTGATTACTTATTGGATTCTTTTTATCTGTATTTTGTTCTATCATGTGTATCTCCGATTTTATTCGCTCTATACATCTATCAGAACATGGATTTATTTTTTCAATGCCATAGAAAAAGATTTTAACCTTTTCGATGCAAAATTGGAGCTACATGAGTTTGGGAGGAAAAAAAAATTATCCACTGACATCATAAGATGTTGTCTATTTACTGATAACTTTGGTCCTATTTATAAAAGAAAATAATAATAAAATATTAAAATTAATGTATTTATTAATTTTTCTTAATTATTTGTTTATATATATATATATATATTCTTATTAAAAACGGTGAAAAGTTAAATACTCATATTAAAAAGACAAATATTTTAAATAAAGATATAAAAGTAATTTAAAAAATAAATGCACTTTAAAAGTCTTAATTTTTTTTTTTGTATATATAGAACCAAAAAGTTCTCCATAAAATTTTTTGTATACAGGACTGGAAAAAAAATACAATACAACAATAATATGTGTACTTCCACCATTTCTTTACACTCATTTAAAATTATATTTTTTCTTTATCTCTTTTTCGATCACATTATTCATATATCATGTCTATAACATCACTATTTCTAATTTTTTTCTCTCTCCCAGTGTGATTGAAGTATTTTGGTGTCTATATGGATAATTTTCTCTACTATAATATCTGATAACCCACCTGCATGGGATATATGTACATGTATAGGTTAATCCTATATTAATTGTATACTAATCTCCTAAATATGTGATAGTAATTATTAATTTTAATATTCAATAATAATATAAAAGAAAAAGAAAATATTTAGTAATATTTTAAGAGTATGAATAACATTAATTAGAAAACTTAGATATCCAACAATACCAAATTGGTCCAAAATGATAATAAGTGTGGTTTTCTTTAAGAAAAGCCTTGAATTAAAATTTTGTGAATAAGTGTGGTTTTTATATGAGTAAGAGTTTGATTATATCACTTTAAAAGACATAGTTCAATTTCATCCGAGTTAGTTTTAAAAGGATTATTAGTATTACTATTATTAATAATAATTTTTCATTCTTATTTTTTCTAAAGGAACTTTTAGGGATAATTTAATGAGATTTACGTAATTATTGAACTAATTATTTAGGATGAAATATCCAATTGAGCTTATTGTTGTAAGACCATCACAATAACTTCCAATAATAGTTTGTAGATGAATATAAAATGTACATATATGATTATATGTAATATTTAATTGCTGTGGCAGTGGAAACAAATTTGGAGGGACCGCACGTGACAATAACAAATCCAGATTTAAGACCAAGTTACCTTGATTTCATGCAAACAATAGAATAGAGGTGAAATTTTGGCATGATATGGCTAAACGACAAATTCAAGTCTTAACAATTCACAGTCAAATATGAGGTTTGGTATCCAAGAGCTCTTCATAAATATTGCTTCACTCACTATCTTAGTAGAAATACTAACATCATATTCATATGCCCTTAATCTTTGTGTGACAAAATAACAAAAAATATGGCTCTAAAGATTTATGGTCTTGCCATGTCCACAAACACAACCCGTGCCATGATCTGTCTACATGAAAAAGAAGTAGATTTTGAGCTTGTTCCAGTCAATGTGTTTGCTTCTGAGCATAAGCACCCTCCTTTTCTCAACAAGAATGTAAACAACTACTTCTAGCTAGCTAGCTTATATATCTTCATTAGTTTTATTTATTTTTTTCTTGATCACCAACTAATTTTTCTTTGTACATGCAGCCCTTTGGTTTGATTCCAGTACTTGAAGATGGTGATCTCACCCTCTTTGGTATGCTTTTTTTTTTTTTTTCATTTTCTTTTTCCATTGGTATTTTATTTTATACGGATATTAATTAACTTGACATTAATGACTATTTTATATGGAGATTTAATTATTTAAATTTTATCCCTTGAAATTATAAGTTTAAATTCCTACCATTAAACATGAATACTTGATACGTTTTTTCACTCTGCATAACCCTTTAATCATATTTAGATAACTTACTCTGAAGCTAATATGCATTTTTTGCCATGTATTAGTAGTGATTTAAAATTGGAGACCTATTCAATGTTTTTATCTCTAATTTCGTCGCTAAATATTAGTAGTGACTCAAAATTAGAGACCAATTGAATTTTTTGTCTCTAATTTCTATTGATAATTATTAATTAGACTTTTTCAAATCTGTTTCAATAACAATGCATGTGATGTACGATCATTTGTTATTGTTCTGTTTCAATATTTTAACCCTGTAATGATTTAACCTTTATATGGCTATATATGCATACACAAAAAAGAGTCAAGAGCCATAACCTCATATGTAGCTGAAAAATTCAAGGAAGTTGGACCTGATTTAATTAGACACAATGACACAAAAGAATCTTCATTGGTGAAAATGTGGACAGAGGTAGAGTCTCACTACTATGACCCTGCTGTGTCACCTATTATCTATGAATACTTTGTGGCACCATTTCAAGGCCAAGAACCAAACAAATCAGTGATTGAAACCAACATTGAGAAGCTGAAAAGTGTGCTTGATGTGTATGAGGCTAAACTAAGCACAACAAAGTACCTTGCTGGTGATTTTTATAGTCTTGCTGATCTTAGTCATATATCTGAAACTCACTATTTTATGCAAACACCTTGTGCTTCTATGATCAATGAACGTCCTCATGTTAAGGCTTGGTGGGAGGATATATCTTCTAGGCCTGCTTTTCAAAAAGTTGTGGAAGGTATGACTTTTGGTCAGACTCAGAAATGAGAGTTTTGTGAGGTTCAGTTTGCAATTTCATTCAAGTATCTTGTGTAGTAGTGCTATTATCGATTGAAATATCTACTTATTTTGTTGATGATTAATTTTCGTTCAGAGACTTGATCACTTATTTTGTTGATGACTAATTTTCGTTGAGAGACTTGTTCGTTTACCGGTGTAGTCTTTTTTTTTTTTACCTTGTTATCTATAAACTCAAATCCAAAATCTTGTTTAAAGAATCTTATTTCAGTTTCACTCACTCCCACTTAATTTTCTTTTAAAGGTTATTTTGAAATGCCCCTTTGCATTTTTCTAGTGGAATTTCAATTAATTTGGATGTTCTTGTTAGTATTGGTGTTGTATACTTTCAAGCAGCAGCGTCAACATCAAATCTAAGGTTTTCAGATTTTGGGTCCATCGTTTCTTAACTAATTAGGTTGAAGTGTCAATATCTACCATTTTTAAAAGCAGCTATAAATTTTGCAAAAGGTTTTCCATTAGCGTTTAATTTGTATAATGACTATAAATTTTTTTACACATTTGGTAAATCATGACTAATGAAAATTTATAAATAATTATAATAAAAGTTAAATATTATTAATGATGTAACGGTTGTGATTTTCTGATGATTTAAAATCTCTTGATAATATATATAAATTAAATTATTTGAACTATTCTATTAATTCTTTACTGATAAAAGAAAAATTAAAAAAATTGCATGATTTACTCGATGAAATTAAACTGTTAATTCTTTTTAAGAAGCCCAAAATGTCCACTGATATGAAAGCCGAAAAAGTTGGATGACTAATTACAACTATAAAATTAACCGGAAAACAAGTTCTATTGTCTTATTTAGTTATCATTCCAATAGTAGTGTATTTTTTTAACACTCCACAACACATAGTTAAATTTGCTTTACCCCTTAATTTTTAAGCTTAGTAATAATTTTTTTTAACTTTATTTATTGATAGAAAAGAAAAGGATTCATATCTAAGGTTTGGTCTAGATAGGTTTTAGATTAGCAAGTTTTGAGCGAAAAAATTTAAATATAAATTTATTTGTAAATGTTTTTTTGAGTTCTAAATTATTTTCACTTTAGATTAGATCATCATCCTCTACTTCTTAAATTTAATAAAAAAAAGAAAGATACATAGTAAAAGTTTATAAATATATTATATTTCGTTTTTAGACTCTTTAAAAAATTTCTTGTCCCTCAAATGTTTTTTGTCATCAATTTGGTCTTTGCTTTTTTTCTATTTTTTTATCTTAAAGTCATTACTTTTAAATCAATTTACATGTATTATTTGAATTTTTGCATACATGTTTAATTTTTGCATACATGTTTAGAAAATTATAGGATACACAAATTTAGAATTTTTTAAATAAGGATAAATTAAATATGCATTTGGGAAATTATTCAAAAATTTAAAAGATACAAACGAGTGATCAACTTAAAATCAAGGATTAGTTCTTAAGTTCTAGCTCAATTTACAAATGCCGATATTGTTAGGTTGGACGTCTTGTTCTGGATTTGAATTTGCAACATCGCAGTTGTGTGAATTAATTATGATCGAATTTATCATATCTTTTAAGATTAAAAAAAAATAAAAAAAAAAATCAAGAATTAAAATTATTGACAGAAAAGATTTGAAGGACTATTATTTAAAAAAAAATATTTTAAAAGAAAAAAATTAAATATGACATATTTATAAATAAAAAAATAACTTAACAACCAAAGTCTAACTAATCCTATTTCTTAACTACACGCTAACTAATCCTATAATAGTTCACTAAGTGTTTTATCATTTAAGGCAGGGAGGCATTTTCTAAGGTCTAATCGGATGTTAATGAAGCTTGGCTAGGGTAAGTAACGTAAAACACTATAAGAGAGCTTGTATATAGGTCTTTAAAATAATATAGAAGATGGAGAAGAAAGCAAATTTTGATTTAGTTCCATAGTAATGAAATTGTCTAAATATTAAATAAATTTTGATTACTATAATTTAAAATCTAAGCATTTGATGAGACCTTCACGCCGTAGTTGACTATATTATTGCGTTGCAATAAGTTATTTCACGTCAGCTCTTACGCTTTCTTTCCATTATTTTATACTATTTATTATGCTTTTCATTTTACTTATATATACAATAGCTTATATTTTCATTTAATTTAACAAAATACCATCTTCTGATTCTGCTAATTAAATCATGGCAACAATAAAAGTACACGGAAGCCCCTTCTCAACGGCCACCATGCGTGTTACCGCCACTCTCTATGAAAAACAGCTTCAATTTGAATTTGTTTACATTAACCTCCAAAATGGTGAACACAAAAAAGAACCCTTCATATCACTCAATGTAAGCAATATCACAAAATATCATTATTTTAATTATGTGAAGTGATTCAAATTTTCCTTCTTGTTCCAACCACATTTAACTAACTAATTATATCTTTATTTAGCCATTTGGTCAAGTTCCAGCATTTGAAGATGGAGATTTGAAGCTCTTTGGTAAGATTTATATGAATGTTAAATAAATAAAGCATCGCGATTTTGTCCTTAATTATAAAAGTTTATTGATAAATTGAAGAACGTTTATTAACTACTTTTCACTTTGATGTTGAAGCAATGTGACACTCTTTAGTTTACGAAAATATAACTAATTATAAATTGAAATGCAGAATCAAGGGCGATAACACAATATATAGTTGATGAGTATGCTGATAAAGGGACCAAATTGATAAGCAATGACTCAAAGAAGAAGGCAATAATAGGGTTGTGGTCAGAAGTGGAGAGCCAACACTACGATCAAGTAGCATCAAAACTTGTTTGGGAATTAGGGATAAAGCCTTTATTTGAAATTCCTTTGGATCCAAAAGTAGTGGAAGAGAATGAAGCCAAGTTGAACACTATTCTTGATGTCTATGATAAAAGATTATCTGAATCAAAATATTTGGGAGGTGAATGTTTCACCTTGGTGGATCTGCATCACCTACCTTCTCTTCATTTCTTGATGAAATCACATAGCAAAGAATTGTTTGAGTCAAGACCACATGTTAGTGCTTGGGTGGCTGATATCACTGCAAGACCAGCTTGGTCTAAAGTCCTTGCCTTGCTACCTAATTAAGTCATTTATGGATATATATATAGTCTTGTTGGGTGTTCTTTGAAAGTTTCAGAATTTTTTGTGTTGTTGTTTCCTATTTTCATTTTCAAGTGCGTTTGTAACTGGAATAAAACTGTTTTTGTTTATTTTATTTGGTACGCAAACTCAATCAATTGCAGGCTTTTAATTTGTGCAAGAGAAATTTTATGGTACAGTGCAAAATAATAATGGGACCAGTAAAAAAAGGCTTCAATTTTATGACATTTTGAAATCAAGAATTAAGAATAGATTAAAATAACATTTTGTTAAAAGATTGCGCATCCAGGGAATCGAACCCTGGTCAGTACCGTGGGAGGGTACTATGATACCACTACACCAGATGCGCTTGTTGTCTTAGGAGTGAAAATTCTATATAAATCGTAACAATAACACTAGTATTCAGTGGAAGCAATCACGGGCCCCAAAACATTTGAAAGAAAAATCACTTTGAATTTTTTTATTTTTTTAACAATGGATGCCTTTTATTTTGTTTTGGATTTATCCCAAAAGAAAATAAAAAATAAAAAGTAAGTTGGCAAAAGTATCCCATGCCACATCTTTTAAACGAAGCATATATTCACTCAATTTACTTTTTGTGTGTGGAACATAATTAGCTCTTTCAATTTTATTTTTTTATTTTTTTTGCGGAGCAGATAATTTGTTTCATAACATTTTGCATCTTATCTAGAGAATATATATGATATGCACTTTTGTTTAGATTCCAATCGATCAGAACAAGACATCTAATGCCTGCATATCATTTATTGACAAGTTGATTTTCCCTCATAGTGCAGGCATCTAATTAGTTGGCATTCTCAAAACATAGCTTTTAATAGGAATCAAATCTTATTTAAAATATGTAATCAAAAGTTAGTGCACTAGCTAACAATTCAATCCATATTCACAAAGATCTGAATCCGAATTTGTGTCAATGCGAGCAACTCAATGATAGATAATAGTATATAGTTTTTGTTGTCTTTAATGACTTTAATGACATGCATAATCCAACTTATTTAAACTTTTCATTAAAAAAAGGATAATTTGAAAGGAAAATTCTTTTATATCCATGGAAATTTTTTGAGTGTCATTACCAAAACATAAATTTAATCTCATATTTAAACTATTTATTTAAAAGTTAATTAAATATCAAATGCAAAATAATTTTAAAGTGAGACAAATATTTTAGTGAAGCAACACAATATATGGTCTAAAGTTAAGTATCATTTAAATATCATTTATCAATCATTAAACATTTAAATATCAGTTAAATATCATTTATCATTTTATCGATTTATTTTCATCAATTAAGTCAATTTCTCAATCATTAAAATAAGCTGAACTATGAACATCTGTTATAATTAAAATTTTAAGCGATTTTCAAAGATTAATTCCTAAAGAATCACTTATGAAAGTAATTAATACACTTTGCCTTAATTTTTTTTATCGGTCCAAAATTATAACGAACTAAATTTCCAAACATTTTGAGCGAATGAGTTTCTATATAAAGCCCCGTCTTGTTTTCTTTAAAGTTCTAATATCTTAGGGTCACACATTGTGGTAGCACATACACAAATTAAGCGTATTTATAGGATGAAACCCCACATCTCCGGCGAAGGTTCTCCGGGCAATGAATTCCGAAAATCAGGCGGAGAGAAGGCAATGAACTCCGATGGGTGTAAGCAAGGTAGAGTTAAAATGTGTCATCATATTGAGAGACGGAGATGGGGCCAACGTGGTGAAGACCCCATCAGAACTTTGATGTTCTTGGGCTCTTGGAATCACACATGAAAACTAATCACTCATTAATTGGACCCTTGCCTTTTCTGTCAAAATTTCAATTCTATTATATTAATTAAATGAGATTCCAACTGTCTCATGTATATACTGTTAATTACTAGTTAATCAGTAGTACCCTGTTAATACATGTTGTGGCTGTTGATGTAAAAATATTAGCAACAACCCAAAAATAAGATTATCCTTTGTTCACTTATTTCTGAATCTGGTCATGAATTAGGCTCCTCTCTAACCTATTATAGATCATGCACATTAATTTAGTTTTTTTGGATTCTTCATTCCAACATCAGGAAGCACTGCAATTAGTCTTTGATAACCTTGGAAAAATGGTTACTTACTTCTATTTTAATAATGTTTTAACGGCTGAACTCACAACGTTATGTTATGGCATTCGGATGGCTCGTAATCTTTCTCTCAACTCAATCGTGTGATTTTTTAGGTTCACTCTTTTGTTAACAATTTTCTCCATTCGAGTATTACTCTTTCACCCACCCTCTAATGCCATTCTTAACGAGGCTTTGCAACTTCCGTTAGCTCATATTTGTTGGAATAGGGTACTCATGCTCACTACAAACTCCTAATAATGTTTTTTTTTTTTTTAACATATAAAAAAAGTTAATTAACAAACAAAATCAACGCATTTTTCATCATTTTGGTTCAAATTTTATGAAAAATTTTTAACACTTCAACTAAAATAATTTTCTTTTTAGTTTAATTTTCAAACTAATATACTGCTCCTATAATTTCATCATTATCAAACTTGTCCAATTTCTTGGTATAATTTATCTTCCATGTGTTCGCAACTTTTTGTGCGTTTAAATTAAAAAATTTATAATTTAAAAAATATATAATACAATATTATATTTAATTCATTAATTAAAATTCTACATCTCAAATATTTTGTCAAAATCCGCCACGGACAACTTCTCATACTTCCAACCTCGCAGGCAACCGATGATGCAACTTATAGCACCTCCAATGGTGAACTAAATATAGATTTTTTTAGGTGGAATCTACTTTACCACATTATTTTAAAGCAGCTCATTCATTATATACGTTCTGTTCGCTTGGCCTAACTCCAACTGTGAATTTGTCAAAAATTGAATTTGATGTGACTCCTGACGGACGAAGAAATTGAGCAATAGTTGGAGTTGCTCTTATCAACTGATGCAAATAATTGTGTTGAATTTATTGTTTCACTTGGTCACAAAAGCCTCTTTTCTTTATTTGTATTAGAGAACTGTTATCCTCTTTTAGATTCTTTGCTATTTGTTGATCGTAAGACTTCTTGTAGTCCCTCAGTTTATCGTTAATCTAATTCCACTTCTAAAAATAAGTATTTATTACTACATTGAACAAGAAATATAAGGAGCTATTTTTTTATGAATAGGGTAATAAAGTATGGCAATTTTGAAATTAACATATTGGGTCTTGTGGATAAGTGCTTATAAATTTTGAATGTGATAATGTGAGCTTTTTTTGTAAAGAGTGAGAAGACAGAAAGATGTGAACAAAGCTTTCTGCTTTATTTGAAAGAATTAAAAGCAGAAATGATATATGGAATAGAGAAGATAACCGGCATTTCCAAAAGAACTAGTATAGTGGATTACACGTTGACACACATACAAGTATTGCAACATGGTTTTGTCTTAAAGAACCAAGACATGAGCATACCGCATGTCAAGATTCACATCTTGGTAATGCATGCAGCGATTTTTTAATACCGATTAATTTTCACTAGATTTATTATTTAATTAAAAATATATATAAGATTTGAATGTTAGATGTAGTGCCCCGAAGTCAGTGTATAGTTCAAATAAATAAATTGGCTTACCGACCAGAGAGTGTGGTATTACTATTTTCTTTATCTATATTTTGGTATAATTGAAAATAGTACGGAAAGTGTGTGTATGACGCATAGATTAGCACTTTAAGTGGTTGGGTGATCACGAAGTTCAAAGAGTGTGTGTGAGTGGGAAGATTGATGAAATAGGAAGGACAATTACAAATATGAATATCCATCAATCCCATAAAAGTATGGCCCATTGCCCACTCTCTTCGACCATATGAGTTAATGCTCCTCTAACTAACGTACACCTTCTACTCGTACTTCTGTTGTGTGATACTCTAAGATTATAAACAACATCACCATATAAGATCAAAGATTGCACAAATATTTTTAAAGGTACGTAATATACTCCGCTTATTTAGTATAGACCCAGTTGAAAAAATATTTACATATTGGAATTTAGTGACCTTTGTTTCGGTTGGACTTCCAAAATATCTAAACTATTTTAGTTTTATTGTCTTATCCGTAGATTTACAGTAGATTCATAAAATTACGATGAACCGTCGTGATTTCATCTTAAAATCAATGGATTGAAACTTGTCATTTTTCATTTCTTCTTAAATTGACAAATGTTATTCATGAACAATTTCCTTCGAAATAAATATCAATTTTCTTTTTCAATGATGTCCCGAATCTTCATTTCATTCCTCTAAATAATCCTTATGCGTTGGAGTCAAATATGAGTTAAAAATCTCATATTGAATAGAAAAGAGGATATTAAACGATATATAAGTGAAATGACTCATATATCTAATTGTTTTAAGATTTTGAGCGAATATGTTATATCCAACTCATTCATGTGATTGTTCTTTCGGACCTTTCATGCATGACCAACACTATGTTGATATTTTAATTTCAACAGAATGATTTGATTAATTATCTTTTCATTTGCATTAATACATGCTATAAAAGTTGTTGCTTTAGTATACATCAAATATGAGCACAATTTTTCTTTTTAAAACAAAACAAGTACAAATTGGTTGATCAATGCAAATTCTTTTACAACAACCAACTTTATGGTTGAACAAAACATCAAAGTAATGAACAAAAAAAACTAGAGTGAATTAATTAAGAGTCCATTTAGGATCTCTAGGACTAAAAAAAGAAGCAGTAACTTTAGACTTAAGCAACTTAAGTGCTTTCTTAGACTTAATACACCTTGGTGTTTTGTACTGATTAATTGAAGCACCTTTATTAATAAACAAATCCATCAATGCATCAAAGGTTCCTGCCTCCACTACACGTATCTCTAATGCTCCTACAGATTTATCATTGGTGCGGCATCTTCTATATACATAATCAAGTTCATCTTCAACTGCAATGCAACATTGTTGTAGCACATTTGGGTCAAGTGGGTCTCTTTTTGAACCATAATGTAGAATTTCCCAGTACAGTACGTAGTGTCCTGGTATTGAAGAAGTGTCAGCATAACTAGTGTATTCCACTAGGAGTGCATCATAAGGTTCTAGTAATGTCTTGGCTATTGTTACACTTCTATGTAAATCCTCTTCATTTGTCTTTTCACTGTCAATGCTTATTACAACGTTTCTTCTGCATATGAATTTAAATTGGGGTGCTTTGTTGTAAAATCCTACCACTTGAAGTACATCACCAATTCTGTATCTATTAAGCCCTGTAAATTGAGATCATATATTATTGTTGTTAAAGTAAATAACAAAAATGCATATATATAGTAGTAAATAACAATCCAATATTTAAATTATTTTTAAAAAAATTACTTTGAAATCTAGACCGTTCAACTGTTATTAATGTGGTTGACTATACGAGATTATGACTGCACAGAATCCAAATCCGAAAATGTATTGCTTAGCAATGGTAATCATATTTCTTAAACATTTATAAGAAATACTTGAAAAAGTTATGAAAGACACACAAAAGGCTCAAAATGAATTGGGAGCATGCTTACCAGCAAAGGTAGTGATGACCAGCTCATAAAAGCAACCAAGCTTGACATTCACTAAATCCACAAGCTTATCATTAGGGACTTGTTCATTTTCATCAAAGTCCATCAAAAGTGTACCATTATGTCCAAGAGGAATGAATTCATAGTAACCCATGTTAGGTAATAGTGTAAAAGCAACATCATTAGGATCACACAAAGGTTTCAAGTTGACACCAAAGTAACACTCAGAAGAAGCATACATTGTACAAACCAAAGGCAATTTCCCCTCACAATAATGTTCCAAAGCAGGAACATATTGAGCCATAGAACCTGTAACAACTGCTTCTATGTACTTAGCTTTAGGCCAAAGCTTACACAGAATTCCCTTCCAAGACTTTTGACTGCATATTTTGCTGATTTCATCAGCAAGACGTGGATCAGGAGATGAAAGCACTGTGGACATGCATGAACAACATGAAGGGTCTGTTATAAAAGAACTTAAATGTCCATTTCTTATGTCATCACATATATTTCTCCAATTACGTTCAAGGAATGAGATTGCTCTGAGAAGTGCAGAAGCAAAGACAGCACCTAGGCGAAGGACGTGGCGGCGGTGAACTAAACCTGCTAGGAGTTGACAATGCATGCTTTGGTTGATGTCATTGCAGAGAATGGTTTGGTCAGGACTTGTGAAATCATTCCAAGGGTCATGTGTTCTGCATTTGAAGTGTTTGCTTTTGTAGTAACTTGTTAACACACTTCTTGCTGGTAAACCACAAGGTGTGGACTTCTCTGCCTTCACAAAGTAGAGATACATGGCCTTCCCCTCATCAAGATCAGGAACGTACCTATAAAATGAAATTAAAATTTACATTCATGTTGGTGAATATCATGTTTCAAGTATATTGTTTGAAAAATGAGTTTTTTTTTTTGGAATTATGGTGTAATGTTCTAAAAATCGAACTCACCATTAAACCAATAAGACTTTGGTTGATATGTGGTTCAACTTTTTTACACAAATTAAACTGATCAAACCGCTCAAATAATTCAACAGTAGATAATGTTGGTTCACAAGTTAACCGGTAGAACCATCAAAAGACTTAAATTAAGAAAAGGGTTACATTAACTAATGAAATATATACTAAGCATACACATTACTTAAACTATGCAACAAGTTCTTCTGTTTATTTAAATAATGGTTTTGGTTTTCATTATTGCTATTATTATTCTAACTAGTGAAAGATGAGTAACTTCTTTGAGCTTAGTTTTAGTGGAGAGGGGTTTGGAGATTGAATGAATATGCATGATCTAAATGCATGTCAAGTCGCACTTACACTAGCTACTAGTGAACATGCATCATGATCCTTTTGTATAGTGCAAATTAATACAACAAACAAAACGTATACAATATGCATGGTGATGGGTCCCTCCATCCTTTTATCAACTCTTACTCACATCATATATCTTTTCATCTTATCCTTTTCATTTGGCCATTCACTTAGAATGGAGAATCATAAATGGAACTAATTATATTAAACTTAACAAATTAAGATTCATGTCTTCAAGCAAGATTAATTAATTAATTAAAAGCTTAACAGGTGTTGTCTATAAACACATGCATATCATCATGACAAATAAAAATAAGAAAGTTGTGTAGTTGTTGATATAACTGATTCATGATTGGCATGATAAGATTATAGACAAAGGTACGACGATCAAGATCTTCAGCAATTGATGGCATCAATTTAGGCTCTCCAGCTGATGTTCCTGAACTGCATGCACAAACCATATATATGATTGAAATTATTAACATAATCAATTAACACAACATGAACTTATAGTAGAGTTAGCAAATTCAATACTTACAATAACAGAGTCAAAAACATTACCTGCATAACATTTCTGTTATTGGGTGACCAGTGATGAGAGAAGAGTCTTCACCATTTGCAATTCTCTGTATATATGGAAAGATTCCTTCATAACTAATTACTGGAACACGTTTCTTAAACTCTTGTAAATCAGTAATATATGTTTCTCCCTTCATATACTTGTTCAAATACTCAGTTTCTTTATTATGAGTTAAGATTTGTTTCAAAAGGGTTTCTTGAACCTCAGCAGCATTCATTGTTAGCCTCTCTATCTCCTCAACTGCTTCTTCACCTTTGTACTCCAATTTCTTTCCATCCATGTTCACTAGAAGGAAGAGAACTATCAATATAACAGAACTCACTAGTGAATATAGAGTATATATAACACTTATTGTTCATATGGTTTGAAAACCATACATGTGGTTATATAGATAGGTACATGTATGTTTTTAAGGATATGTAACATAAAGTCATTTGAGCACTTGTAAATTGTAATATTGAAAAGATAAAAGATTGTGTTAAATTAGAATTCTTCCGTATGATACTACTTTTTTGTATTTTGTGGGAGACTAAATTGGTACTTTCATTTTTTTGTGAGGATTAAATTAAAATTAAAATCTTCCAAATAAAACCAAATTTTTTATTGGTAACAACAACTCTAAACTTGCAACCTGTTTCTACAGTCTGCATGACTTTCATACTGATACGACCGCAAATTAATATATTGTACCATAAAATTCAAAAGACAAATGTACCAACGAATGCAACTTCAAAATCCAAAATATGAAAATATTAATTTGATTACTTAGAGTTCAACAAACTTGATCTTTATATGATTCAAAAAGAAAGTGAAAATTAAAAAAGAATTATCAATATTCAAAATTTAATGTTTTTTAATTTGGATTCTTTTTTAAAGTTGAGGACCAAATAATTCCCAATAAATATTCCCTAATTTTTTTTTGTTTACAATACATGTTGACCATTGTATGATACAAGCGGGAATATTTTTTATTTCCAAAATTTTTAACACTATTTTATTTTTAGAAATCTTTTAACCAAAGAATAGAAATTTTAAAAAAAAATTAAAATGGTATTAAGTAATTTAAAATTAAATTTATATTTCACATCACTGTGATTTTGCACATCACTATGTATATATTACTTAAATTATTGTCGTTAAATTGGAACTCAAATTAAGAAGGTGATTGAACGTCAATAATTTTAAAAACAGGATTAAAATTGCGGAAACAAATTATGAGGGACTAAAATTGCAGATTTATTAAAATAGGAGAACTAAAATTACATTTTAGTCTAATAAAAAAGATTTTACTCAAATAATTTAAATTTTTTTAATTTAACAATCGAGGTAATATTCAATTTTTTATTTTTTTTATAAAAAATATCTAAAGTGAGGGAGTGGTATCTTAATTCAAAATAAAAATAAAAAAATATTTAAATTTATTGAACGCTTAAAAATTAAATTATATATTTTTCTTTTTAATGGCACTAACGAGATGAAACATACATCATGCTTATACATATCCTGTGATTTAATCACTAGACCAAACCTTCTATTTGTCACGATAGCAAAGTGTTGTGTTATAATGAGTTTAGATTCTATATTCAATATTTCAATATATAGAACCAAATTAGCCAACTAGACTACAACTTATCAAGCGATAAATCCTTATCCACAAATGTCACTTTCAATACCTAGCAAGGCTAACTATACCGCTCGCTCCATGCATGTCATATCGGTGCCTTTACTCGTTTGTGTTTTTCTTTTTTGTATGCTTTATTGCATGAAATAATTGGTGCTTATTTTGTTCATTATCCAAATGAAAATTCTATCCAAACAATGAAGAAAATCACTATTTTTGTATCCTATACAAAATGTAAAGAAGATAAAAAGAGAAGTTCAGATCATATAAGAAGATAAAACGAGAAATTCTAGAGAAAAGATAAAAAGAAAAAATATATAAAGAAGATAGAATAAAAGAAGTTCAGGGCAGAATAGTTTTAATGAATTGCTATAAGCAGTTTTGGGAGTTGCTAAAAGATTATGTTAGGGAGATGTTTAAGAAATTTTTCGAAATTAGAGTTTTGTCTAAAAGCATCGTCTATTATTTTCTAACTTTTATTTTTAAGTAGAAAACTTGTTGATTAAAAAACTTATTTATCTTATATAAAATAAATCCTAACAAATCTTTAAAATGTTTTAAAATAATTTTAGATATAAAGTATATCTTAATATCTATCTTCAATTCTAAATATGTTTAAATTAATATGTAAAATTTATAGTTAAATATTTGAACATATTATTCTCAACATAGAAGCGGATTTGTTTAATTATAAAATAAAAAATAAATAAAAAGTGAGAATCACAAGTAAAACAAACAATATATATAGAATACTATAAGGCAGTAGTTTTCATATATTTCAAGGAAATATAATTGATGGTGTAGAGTAAAGTGATAGTTTCAGGAGTTAGTACATGACTCAATGAGCACATTGATTAGCATCACTGAGGATTTGTGTGTCCTCCAAAAGTTTCTTGGAAATATTCTCTTTGAAAATGTTCAACTTTTAATACGAAATTACAAAAATAGACTACCCTACCCTGATGAATAGGTTAGCATTCTTGTCCGCAACTAGCTTAGTGGATGTAACTTTTAGACAGAATCATGGAAAGGAAACATGTGCAAAATGAGGAATTAATATGGCCGTGTTTGAAGACAAAATGAGCTAGGCTTCTTTTTCTATTATGAAATTTGAGTGCATATGATGTACACCATTAACTATATGCTAACTCTTTGCTCCATCATGTACGTGTCTCATATCAACAATAGCATATGTTTCAGACGGATTCTCCACTCCAATTTGAGCTCAAAACCAAACAACTGACAAATTAGGACATGGCAGAACTCTTAAGGATCTAAGGTGAAAGCACTATGGAATTAAAGTGAACTTGCTTGCCACACACTTAGATGGCAATTATGATCTTGATATCTAATATCTAAGCCATCCAAATTTGGTTTATGGACATATAGACATCATTATATTGGGCTAAAAACAACACACAAATACATTTTCACCCAAAACCTTAAAACAATTGGTATATGAATTTTTTCATATTTTTATATTGTTCAATATTCATTTTTTAATTAGTGTGGAATTTCTAACTTACAGTTGACATTAATTTACAATAGTACAAATATCAAATTAATTATCATCAGGGTCAACACATGTCCAAAATTAAACGATAATCCTCATATCACATATCTTTCAACCCATATATAACTCCAATGGCCTCCTTCTAAAAACCTTATAGGATAATCCTTTATAGAGATGTCTGACCCTGATTAAAGATACACAATTTTCTAATCGTAAAAGTTGTCACTCTCAAATACAATCTTACTTTATCATAGGAGTATGTGCATGTACATCACACCCGTTAAGGAATGTTCGTCATCCACTAATGCGCTCATACAACTCCATCTTGAAGATTTAGGTCCGAATTAGTATTATATATAAAGTAAAAAAAATTAATGTCATCGTGTATTACTCCTACATTAATTCTCAATATTTTTTATTTTATTTTTATTCATCAATAAAACATATTTGTTTATGAAAAATATGTTAATAAACTTATATCTACTTTGATTCTATCCACCAACAATCTCATTTATCTATTTTATTATTTTTATTTTTATTTTAACATAATTTTTCAATATAATTTAATTATTTTATGTTATTTTTTTAACTTAAAATAACGTTATTAAAAAAATTCAAAATTTATCCATCTATTTCAATCTATACATATATAATAAGGATGTTATGCTTGTGCGTCGCTCCTACATTAATTCTAATCATATTTATTCTATCTAGCAAAATGATATCAATAAATGTTTTAAAAGAATATCTCAACAAAGTACACATTTCTACTTTGATTCAAACACCTCATTTATCTTCTTTTTTTTTTTTGTTAATTTCTAATTTTATTTTAAGATACTTTATTTCAATTAATTTAAATATAATTTATTACTTTCGAATTTAAGTTGTAAATAATTTATTCAAGGTGATAACTCTCATACTCTATTATTCAAGGTGTAAGTATACTTTCAATCTTAGAAATGAAATGTTTCATAATCATAGGATGTAAATATCTAAAAGCTTCAATGATTGGTCCGGGTCGTCGTTAAGTGTTACGGGTAAGGGTGCGGTGCGAAAAAAGCCCTATTTTACCGTAATAAAATAGTTTTTTTGTTATTGTACAAAAATAATAATTTGTTTTCACACTCCCCTTTAATACTGCAAGAAACCCCTTTTATTTATCTTGAAGATACTTTTTTAAGTTTTTAGCCCAGGATGTATGTATATAGTTATGGAGTTGTACTTCCGGTTGTTTTCGTTATGTGACTTTTTACATCTTTGATTTTGCTAAGTATTAACATAATTAAATTGTATATATCTTTTATGTTTGAAACCCTTATAACTAAAGTTGTATTAAATTAAGAGTGTGAACAAAATTTATTTGTGTATATGTCATATGTTTTGTTTTTTGGACGATGTTTATGTCTTATGTTGTTAAGTTAATATATCACACTTACTAGCAACATTATAAAGTCAATCCAAAAATTGCAATGTTAAAATGATGGTAAATTTGAACCGTTGAAAGTCACATAAACACAAAATCCATGGGCATACATCTTGATTACTTGCATGCCAATTCCGGAAGCATAAATCCAGAATATGCAAAGTTTTCCTACCAATGTCTGAAAATATACTTCCTATCAAGTGAGGGGTGTGTGCAGCAGCACCCGCTTTGTTGTGGCTTGAGTCCAGTGGTGGTGACTTAGGCTTTAATCTTTCTGGAATACATGTTTGGGATGAGGGGCGTTCACCTCCCCTCATTTAGCGCTAGCAAAATTAAGATTTACTGGTCTTAGACCTGCCTATTAAATAGGTTTCACTAAATATATCAAATTACATGACTGAAATACAGTGTTCTTACACTACTCAATAACTTTTTTTTTGGATTAAGCATTTCCTTTGGATTTAAAAGTTGATATCATATATAACAAAGTTGTAAACTTTTAAATAAATCCAAAAATAATTTGATATGACATTAAGTTTGTTTATTAATACTTGACAAGTATTCTTTTTAAGGAGCACGGATGTCAAAGTATTAACAACCTTCCTTAAAGTATGTTTTTTAAGGAGTAAGGATGTCAAGTATTATCAACCTTCCTTAAGAAACATACTTGTCAAGTATTTACAAACTTAACTAGATGATTATATTGAAAAACACCCCCAAGTTTTTGAATTATAAAGATAATTTCTTACTGACTGCTTCATCATTTAAAGCTATGATAATAAAATTCCGATATGAGTCTGAAGGAGTTTAAAAGTCTACCAACCTAAGCCATGTAATACTAACACTGCCAACCTCTTAAAACTAACCATTTTAGAAGTCTATGTTATTTGTATCAGTACCATTGGCAAATAGCACATCAGCAATTAGCTCCTCACTATAAATCTGTAATAACTTTAATGCGATCCTATGATTCATAGAAGATTATTTGACCAGCAGACTCCAACAGTGGCTTACTGGATTAAGTTTGTACCAACAACATGAACCACAACAAAACCCTTTTGTTTTTGGTTCATTAATAATTTATAATTCAGCCATTATATTTTGGTGCACTTCCAAGTTTTATCCGTTTTCTATATATAATATATACTAAAAAGAATGTAAAGTTGACTTACAGTCAATCATTGAAGCCAACCACCTTATCCCTGTGCAATTCCATTTTCCTTTACATGATGAATGAAATATCCCACTCTTGCTTCAAAAGTTTGAAGGGAAGAAAAAAACTAATTGAATTTATGGAACCACTTATCAAGATGTTGAAAATGAAGTACAAAATATTGGGTATTAGTACAGCAGCCCCAGGATTTGGGATCATGGATTCTTTCTTCATTCATCAATGATTCGACACATAGAATATATAGAATTATGGGGGAATAGAGAGTAGGTGGGCAACAACGAGATTGTAATATAAAATTGCAGAAGTATTGCTAAATCATAAAAACAGTAAGGTGATTTAGCTGCAAATAATCGGCTGTATTCAGCCACACGACACATTAGTTTTCTGAACCACTACTTAGACAAACACACCAATCATCGTGCAATCCAAGACAAGAACAGTGAGAAATCGAAACGTCACTTTAAGCTGAACCCTCTTCTTTGTTCAACTCTTCTTCCTTTGACTTTGCGGGGGCCACTGGTGATGGAGAGCCTTCTACTCCCATCTCAGCTCTCAGGTCAGTGATGCTCTGCTCCAACTCATTTATACGATTTCCCATATCATCAAGTGCATTGGGGTCAAGAAAAACATCTTTCCAAAGTTTGAGCATTGGACAACTCTATAATACCCGTATTATAATAAAATTGGACCATTGTGCCTTAGCTAATACAGATTGCTCTAAATCAAGTTACATAGTATGCCCAGCAAGTGATTGACCATTGGGTTGGGCTTACAGAAAAAATGGCAAGATACAGAAGCAGTAAATTAATTAAAACCTACACCGATACTAGGTGATGAAGGTATGTGAATGCTTATTTAAATTTCTACCAGCATATACATGCATCATGTTATTGGTTTGAGAATTTATACACCCTTTTAGTGTGTATTGTAAGACTTTGGCTTAGAATTAGAAACAGAAACAGTTTCAAATCACTAACAACACAAACAGACAAATAAAACAAAACAAATTGAAGCAAACATATTGACTATTTATTAGGCATCAGATAACCAAAACTTATCAAACGTCGCCATTAGCAAGATTTTTAAGTAAAAGTATAAAGTTAACAAAGTCAAAATAAGCCAGTTAAGATCTACTATCATCTCATCCGACCAGACTATCCTTTGAACCAAATCTTGCTTCATACATAGGGGGAAAAAAACGGTTCAAAAGCATTAATCACCGCTCTGAAATTAATTTGCCTAGCAAACTAGTGTCTATGATTAGCTTACTTTATGAAATTGAAAGCATACCAAAAAGGATATTCTTTGTAACGATGGAGTCAGACATGGTCTGGAACCTACTTTGCTGAACCAAAAAAATAGGATTCTAGTTAGCAGCAGAAAAACATATTCCGAAAATTGGGAAAGCAGCTCTAGGATTCTACTTTTTAGACTATACAACTCACCATCTGCTGAAGAAGATTTTGCACCTGAACATAGCAACGGTGAGATAAACAAGGGTCAGAAACTGATTTACATTAATTAAATCATCCAGAAACTAAGTACATGTAAATTTGCATATGCATATTGCATTCTGATCTATGTAGCACAGACACTTCAGATAGATGATTACAGTCAATAACTTAAAATTTTTTTATAAGCACATTTTCTTAAATTATTACTTGTAGCTACATGTCTGGTGTTTGTGCTTCATAGATTCATATTTTAGTTTTGAAAAGTGTAATTGGAATTGAAGTGTAAAATAGCAAGATCGATAGATTACATAACCAGAAACATTGAAGATCCGAATTAGTAAACATAAAAATCGACGAGTAACGAGATGCAACAAGAGATTCAAGAAAAAAAACGGAACAACTTACAAATGCAGTCATGTCAGCAGGGCTTTGCTTTGCGTCTTGAGAATCGTGGCTGTCCTACAATCACGAAGGAAATAAATGAGATATTGCAATGTAACGGAAAGGGAACGAGATCCCAATTTTGGAAAACCCTAATCCCATATATACGCAGATTCTTCTATAAATGTAAGAGAACGTGTTGCAGTGGATGAAATTAAACCGTTAGAGGAAAAAGATTTAAAGGTGAAGAAATTGGAAGAAAAACCCTAACCATGATGATGGTGATCGATGCAGGTGCTAATTGCTGAGCTCCAACAAGTTTTCAAAATGAAATGAAATGCAAATGAGGAGAACCGTTTAAAATTTAAACTAAATATAATTTATTTATTTAATCGCCGATGTTTCTGTAATTACAATCTTGCCATTACGTTTTTTAAGTGCTCATCGACGATTAACTTTAACTTAAGCGAGTAATATTAACTTTAAATAAACAATTTACTTTTTTTTCAATTTCTTTCCTTATTGAGATGAGTCTAAAGACTTTTTTTTTACTTGAATATCTCTTTTTTTTTTTTCTCAAAAACACCAAAAATGCTCCACTGCGAAATTTAAATACAGAAATGTCATATTTTTTAATCCCAGTTATTGATCGCAATCTGGGGATGCGACATGCTGAAGATTTTTTATTCTAATAAGAGGTCGCATACTGGGGATGCGACCATGTACTATGCCTAAATTTTTTTTGGTTCTATTTTATTTATTGGTATAATTATTATTTAATTTATTATAAATAATTAAATATTTAAAAAATTAAAATACTAATAATAAAATAAAATATATTATTAAATAATAATAATAATAATAATTTTAATAATATTATTAATTTTAATAATAATAATAATAGTGATTTATTGTTAATTTTAATTAATTATAAATAATATATTTTTAAATTTTAAATTAATGTTAATTTTAAATTAATGTATTTTTTCTTTCAATTTAATGTATCTTTAAATTAATGTGCGAATAAATAGGAAGTTGTTATAATAATATGCCAAAAGAAATAGGAGTAAGTTGTTATAATAAGAAAAATTTGTTATAATAACGTGCTAAAATAAATAACGTCTCCCTAATATATTTTGTCGATAAAATAAGAACCTGTTTTCTTAACAACTCCCTTTTTATTTAACTGTTTTTTTTCTCTCCAAATTAATGTGTTTATTTTATTTTATTAATAGTATTTTGATTTTTTTTAATTATTTTTAATTTATTAAAAATCAATAACATAATTATTAACAAAATGATATTAAGTGTTAATTTAACTGCAAAATAGGATTGAGTTGTCAAAATAATAATGTAACATGTTATTTATTTTGCACATCTATTGTTAACTTTGATATTTTGTTTGATTTTATTATTAAAATTTTATATTTTTTAAATATTATTATTATTTTTCAATTACATTAACCATTTTTAATTATTATTATTTAATTACATTAACAATATTTAAGAAATAAAAAAAGAAGTTAAATAAGAGGAAGTTGTTAAGAAAATAAGTTGTTATTTTATGACAAAATACTAGTGACAGATTATTTATTTTGTCACGTTATTGTAACAACTTGCCCCTATTAAAACAACTTTCTCTTATTTGTTTTGGCACATTATTATAACAACTTCCTCCTTTTTTGGCACATTATTGTAACAACTTGCTTTTATTTTTTTTATCTAATAAATAAAAATTAATGAAAATAATTATTATAAAATATGAATTTGATGTATTAAAATTATTATTATTATTTAATAATTTATTTTATTTTATTATTATTATTATTTTGATTTTTTAAATATTTAATTATTTATAATTAATTAAATAATAATCATACCAATAAATAAAATGTAACAAAAAAAATTAGGCATAATGCATGGTCGCATCCCCGGCGACCTCCTATTAGAACAAAAAAGAAAAAGCCCTTCGGCGTGTCGCATTCTCAAGGTTGCGATCAGTAACTTGGGCTAAAATGTAGGACATTTATGTATTCAAATTTTGCAGTATGACATTTTGGTGCTATTGAGAAAAAAAGGGATATTCACGTTAAAAAGTCGAGTCTAAATAAATTTCAAATAAATATTTCTTATCTTCTTCTCTCTTCTCTCTAAAAAATTAAATCAAACAATTAAACTTAAAGTAATTCTTTTGCCCATTCATGTTTTTTTTTTAATATAATTTTTTTTTTTCTCATTCTACTAAATGGATACTTAAATATTTTATTTCTTCACTTCTCATATTTTACATTTTACTATCCAATTATTAAAAAAAACAAAATAAATTGTGTGAGTTTTTTTATATGTTTGAATGTGATTTTG
>JBBPBP010000001.1:7632565-7670491 GCA_037974735.1 Cicer chorassanicum | reverse complement strand
GTTACAAGAATATTTTCTCATAACATTTTATTGTCTACATCAGGGTGTTTGAATTTCGCAGTTATGTGTTAGAAAAAAAAAAAAGGCATCTGATAAATATTATTATTTTATTACGATGATATATTTTTCGTTGTTGTCAATGTATATAAAAACACCATGACACAAAACTTAATAACATTTATTTATTTACGTGACTCAATCATTCCCTACTCATTCATAATCGTAACATAACTTTCTTCTTTCTCATCTCATCTCGCCGAATACAAAACAACAGGTACCGACCCAACCCATCCGTCAATCAACCATGGTCGAAACACGACGCGGTTCATCTTCTTCCTCCAAACGCCCTCTCTCTTCTCCTTCTCCTTCCAAAACCAAACGATCCAAGGTCTTCTTTACTCTCTCTCTCTCTCTTTCCTATTGCCAATTCCCTTAATTTCCCTCATATATAATAGGTATGCAAATTCGGCTTTAACTATTGATGAAATTCTTTTGTGATTATGAAATAGGTGTCAGAAGATGCTTCATCTACAACCTTACCTTCTCTTCCGGTCAACGAATCTGCACCTGGAAACGAATCTGAGATACAACCTTCTGATCTACCACAAACGGAGTCGTTGAAGGTTGTTGATGGTGAAAACGACAAGTCCCCTTCTCTGCCTATCGAAACTGATCCTTTGGTGTCTCCTCAGTGTCCAGGTCTCAAAAGACATAAACTTTTTTTTTTTTTTAATCATTTCTTTTATGGTTTTTTTTTCCCTTCAATTTTTCTCTATCTATGCATGCATGAAGTTTTCAATTGGTGAGATTTATGTTTTTTTGATAATTATTTACTATTATTGCAATATCAGGTGAAACTGCAGAGAAATCAAAGGTTGCTGCTCCTGTGGTGCCTTGTAGGAAAAAACGCTCTGCGGTTAAATTGAGTCCTAAGGCTGAGTGGGGGAAGCTCATTTCTCAATTTTCTCAGGTTTAGTTTACTTGTACACTTACTTGAGTGTTTGTGTGGTTTTTGTTTGTTTTAGAGTAATCAGGTTTCACATTTTGGGGTGAGAGAGGACACACAAACTGTGGTCAAATTTGAACCTTGGATTTTGATAAAAGACGGATTAGCATAAGGTCCCCAAATATCTAATCCATATGAAGTAAATCAAAAACACGAGAAGAAATTGAATTGTTATCTGTAAATAGAATTCAGTTATTCTTCAAGCTGACTTAAATTTCCTAAATGCACCCTCATGTAGCATTGTCAGAGTGTGGTGTAATTACGACATGAATTTAGCCTTTATTACACTACATTGACTGACACCCTTCTTTTAAAAATTACACTTGTCGCCCTTGCTTTGTTATTTTGAAGTGTGAATGGCGCAGGAAGCGTGTAAAGTAAGGGAGATAGGTTTAATTTCCGAAACAAAGAAGAATGTCGGGTTCAAGAAAATGGTTAATATATCAAACAGAGGGGTGTTAGACGTAACAAGCACATTCGCCTCCGGGGAGGTTGATTTAATTATCCCTAGGTTGATGTAGTCATATTTGTTTGGACTAGCTTAATATTTTGTTGCCGCGAACAAATAACAATCCATGTAGGAGAAGCATGTTGTGGGCACTGATATTCAGAAATATGTAATGTAGCAGTAAGTCTTGATGTTCTTGTGCTATGGGGTTAAATTGTGTAACTTGGGCAAATTTGAATTTCTTATTGTGCATTGCCAACAAGGGAAGATATTACTTTCTGCAAATTACATAATTACACATAGAATTACTATATCACGTAGACATAGAAATTACTATCATATTATAGGGTGCGTCATCAACTATGTGCAGGCTGCAGAGGACTTGCTGTTGCTTGGTGAAATCATATATCATCTTTCTATGTTTTTTTTTTGTAAAAAAATTGATAGTGGAATTTCTTATTTGTCAGTTGTCACGTTAGCTTTAAGATGGGGAGAACTGTGAGCTGATTTATGTTTGTCTTCTTATTAAACCTTGCATTTCTGACTGTAATGTTGTAGGTTTGGAATTAATCTTTTTTCTTATTCCTCCTTCTCCAGAATCCTCACTTGTCCATTAGTGATCCAATCTTCACCGTTGGTCAAGGTCGTCAGAGTAATTTGATGCTTAAAGATCCTACTGTTGGTAGTGTTTTGTGCAAGTTGAGCCACATAGAGGTAGAATTTCCTTATTTATATTTGAAACTTAAAACAATAAGGAACCATCTTCTTTACAACTTTATAATGAATCACGGCACACACATAGACGCACACCATTTCTCAGACAGCAAATAAATCTATTTTAGATGTTTGGTGAAAAACATGAATGGAAAGAAGGATTTTTTTGTTATGGTAGATGGTAAAGTGTAGAAAATGACTGTAAAGCTTCTCCATTTTTTTAGATATTTGACCACAGTTGTCATTTGAACTCTGTGCAGCACGGAGGTTCATCAGTTGCCCTACTGGAAATCACAGGCGGTAAAGGCACAGTTCAAGTCAACGGCAAGACTTACCGAAGGAATGCCCGACTGATTTTAAATGGAGGCGATGAGGTGGTTTTTGGTTCTTCGGGAAAGCATGCTTATGTATCCTTTATATATGAAACTAAGAATTTATGATTTCCTTCTTTTAGTACCTTCTAACTCCTTCCTCTATTGTCTGCATGCATCTGTGGTCTGTTTTGAAATCTCATAGTCATGTGTTCTATGTATTTACATTATGAGCTGCAGCATCTTTTCATTCTTAAATTTCTTTTAATGTTTTATGGGTTCCTTAGCACGAAATTCAGATATTTCAGCAGCTCAAAAGTAACAATGTTTCTACTGCCGATTTACCTCCTGTGAGTATTTTAGAAGCCCAGAGTGCTCCAGTAAATGGAATGCAAGTTGAAGCTAGATCTGGAGACCCTTCAGCTGTTGCTGGAGCATCAATATTGGCCTCTCTATCAAATATTCATAACGATTTATCTCTAGTTTCCTCGCCTGCTAAAACTTGCAAGAAACAGAGTGCTGATATTTCATCTCTACCTTCTGGCCATGAGGATAATATCCCAGACAATGAAATGAAAGATACCACCAATGATAATGAATCGGCTGGAGCTTTTCCGTCTGGAAAAGCTGTTCCTGCATCCTCTACTAATGTTAATGACAATCCTAGCCTTGACACCATGGATGTTGATGCTGAAGTGGACACAGATGTTGGGAAGATGACTGCTGCTAATAACGAGTTGAGACCATTACTGTGCATGCTTGCCGGCTCAGGTTCTGAAATTGATTTAAGTGGCAGCATTTCTAAGATATTAGAAGATCAAAGGGAATTAAGAGAACTCCTTAAAGATGTTGATACACCAACAATATTGGCATCCACCAGACAGCAGGCATTTAAGGACAGCCTACAACAGAGAATTCTCAATGCCGAGGATATTGATGTGTCCTTTGAAACTTTCCCATATTATCTAAGGTGCTTAAAGTTGCTTTTTGTTATTGTCTTATCTCGTATTTGATTTCTTATACTACTCTGTTCCTATTTATAAGAATCAATTTTAATTTTTTTTTCTTTTCTTAAATATAAGAAACATAATACACTTTTTAAGTGTATTAATTATTATTTTATTGTGAGAGTTATTTTACCTAGTAATCCATCTTCGCTATGCAAGTGGGTTTCATTTAATGAGTGTTGAAAAAAAAAAGTTAGCATCAACTCTTTTGAATGTGCTTCCTTGGTCTTTGTGATTTTGTCTTGTCTCTTTTTTCTTTCTTTTTTATATGTAGAACCGAAGGTAGTATATGCTAACTATTAATACCTCCAGCGCGATCAAACTAAGATGTACTCTAATTAGTTACAGCTTCCTTAATATTCCTTGTTGCTCTATTACTGGGTTTAATGGCTTGTAGTTACTGCTTTGAGATAGATAACAAATAACTTATGGCTACATGTCTGTGATGTGTGGCATTATTACAGTGATACAACAAAGAATGTGCTGATTGCTTCTACATATATTCATTTGAAGTGCAAAGGCATTGGAAAATATGCTTCAGATCTCCCATCGGTGTCTCCACGGATATTGTTATCTGGTCCTGCAGGTAATTCTATCATTGTTGTTTATGCTTCTATTTCTCCCTTCTATAACATAGAAGTGATAGAGTTCTATATGATTCTTGTGTAGGTTCAGAAATATATCAGGAGACTTTGTCCAAGGCACTTGCAAAGCATTTTGGTGCCAAACTACTGATTGTGGATTCTCTTTCACTGCCTGGTGTATGTTTCTAAGAGACTAAGATAAACTTTGTTTGTTATATTTAAAGTTTTGTCGGATTGTATCTTTCTAGTTTAAGAATTGAATGACTTTTTTTGCATTGTTGACTTTTTGGTGACACGTGCTCGCTTCTGTCGAGATTGTTTCTTGCAATACTGTTATTGCTATACACCCATAATTGTTGTTAATGTGTAATTTGTCTGTCAGGGAACACCATCAAAGGAGGTTGATTCTCCCAAAGAAAGTTCAAAACCTGAAAGGCCATCTGTTATTTTGAAGAGATGTACTCAGGCTTCTACATTACATCATAAGAAACCCACTTCTAGTGTTGATGCTGAAATTATTGGTGGATCTACATTAAGTTCACAGGCTATGCTGAAGCAAGAGGTTTCTACTGCATCATCAAAAGGCACTGCTCTTAAAAAAGGTATGCTGTTGTGTCCTTAAAAATCAACATCTATCTGTGAATTTTTTTCCTATTATGTTCTATTATTGATGCCTGTTGGCATTTTGAAGGCTTTAATTATATGATATTTATGTAATTTGCAGGCGATCGAGTAAAATTTGTCGGTAACTTTCCACCTGCTGTCTCATCACTACAAAATGGTTCTTCAAGGTAATTTGTGGTATTGAAGAGTTATATAATTCACAATATTTCTATGCTTTATAATTAGTAAAGGCTGATATGACCCTGTATAGACGTAGGGTTTTCGTAGTTCTGTTGAGAAGGTTAGGCATGAAAGTCTATTATGGCTTGGAAAAGTATTGTGAATCTTTTATGAAGAATAATAAATTTTAGTGGCTGAATTGTTATCATCTTTTTTGAGGTTAGGTCTGTTTGTTTGTGCGCATGTTTCGCTTTTCACTTCTAATTAAAAAACTACCACACTGTTTTCAGTGTTTCCTATTTTTAAATATTTATCAAGATACATTGAGAACAACATCCTTGTGTGATTTGTAAACATAAAATACAAACAAGACACTTTAAATAAAAATGAAACAAGCCCTTAGCTTCATAGCAATTTCTCTGGATTCTACTAAGATGTTTTGTCATTTTCTGTTTTGTTTCTTTACATTTTGATTGCGGCTGAATGCACATAAGTGACATAACTCGATCTTTAATTTGCTTTGGGTTAGAGTTCTGTCTGTGGCTTCTTTGGTGCATTGCTCATCCCTGTTTTAGTTTCAGTTTGTTATGCAGAGAGACTAGATAGCTTTGATGTTATTTATTTTTCATTTTAAAATTTGCGAACTATCTTATTTGGTGGATATTTTATTAGCCCAGTAGTTTTCTCTCCCTTTGTTTTTTCTAACGAAACATTTTTTTATCTAATCCTTTAGTTTAACCTTTTGTCTTTTCCCGTAACTTAGGATTTTATTCATTTCTATGTCTGGCAGGGGACCAAGCTATGGCTTCCGGGGCAAAGTTGTACTTGCTTTTGAAGACAACGAGTCTTCAAAAATTGGAGTTAGGTTTGATAAATCAATTCCAGATGGAAATGATCTTGGAGGCCATTGCGAATATGATCATGGGTTCTTTTGTTATGGTATTCTCTTATTTTTATAGAACTTCTGTTTCCTCACATATTAGCATATTGCGTACTATAATTTTGGAATAATTTATTCATTAATGGCTTATTTTGCAGCAAACCATTTACAACGAGTAGATAGTTCAGGAGGGGATGATTCTGACAAAGTTGCAATTAATGAAATCTTTGAGGTTGTTCTAGTTCTAAACATGTCAAAATTTTCCCTGTCGTTGAAGAAATATACTTAACACTAGTATCTGCTGTATGTATATAGGTTGCTTCTAATCAATGTAAAAGTGGTTCACTTGTTTTGTTCATTAAAGATATAGAGAAGGCAATGGTTGGGAACTCAGATGTTTTGAAAAGTAAATTTGAAAGTCTGCCACAAAATATTGTGGTAATCGGCTCAAATACCCAGCTGGACAGTCGTAAGGAGAAGGTGCCATTTGATTATTTATTGTATTGAAAAATCTAGAATTTGGTGGTTGTGATCTCATGATTAGAAGAGATATTGTATTTCTGTATCTAATAGCTGTCTCTTCTTGTTTCTAGACCCATCCTGGGGGACTTCTGTTTACAAAGTTTGGGAGCAATCAGACAGCACTACTTGATCTTGCTTTTCCGGTATAATAATCATAGCCATTTCTACTTATCTTCATGCCTTGATTTAAAGCATGGTGTAGTTCTAGGGATGAAGTTTTCGGAACTGTCTTTGTGTAATCTTTCACCTTATGTGTTTAAGATAGATTTCTGAATATTTTTAAATGCTAAGTATCATTATGTAACATTTTAGCTTGATTGTTTCTTGTCAGTCTACTTCAATCTGGTCTTTTTGTTTAGGATAACTTTAGTAAACTACATGATAGGAGCAAAGAAACCTCCAAAGTAATGAAGCAACTCAACCGCCTTTTCCCAAACAAAGTGACAATACAGCTGCCTCAGGTATACCGTTAGATTTAATTAATTTTGCAATTTACTGGTTTTAATTATAATTCATATATATGAATAGCAACATAATGTTAGATTTAACTAATTTTGCAATTTATTGGTTTTAATTATAATTCACATATATTATTCATATATATCTGCTGTACTTTAAAACATGTCCAGGATGAGACTTTACTTTCTGATTGGAAGCAGCAGTTAGATCGTGACATTGAAACTATGAAAGCTCATTCCAATGTTGTCAGCATTCGTTCGGTGAGTCTTTTTTGTTCCTTGTTCACTCCTATTATCCCATGCTCACTTTGTTGCTGAACTTATTTTATCTATGCTTTCAAAGTTTGTGCGTGTTCTTGGACTATATAAGTTAGTATGCGTGCCTTTGGATTATGTTGCATCTCATCCATTTGGTTTGTGAAAATTTCCCATTGCACTTAACAACCCTTGATGACTTTTTGCACATTTATGGGAACTTTTTTTTATTGTTCCATCCTAGCCATCCATATATCCTTTGTTGCTTGGAACAATATGCAGAGCTCCATTTGTCATGTCTCTAGTTCTAGTCTATTCAATATTAAAATTTATTTTTGTCTTGCTATTTGACAATCTTCTGATGGGATTTTTTCTAATGGTTCAGGTTCTGAACAGAATAGGATTGGATTGTTCTGACCTTGAGACTATCTGCATCAAAGATCAAACTCTAACTACTGAAAGTCAGTGTTTAGCAATTATGTCTATGCATGAAATATTGAGATTTGCTGCAATAGTACTGATAATATCTTGTCAACTCCTTTTACTAGATGTGGAGAAGATCATTGGCTGGGCTATAAGTTACCATTTTATGCATTCATCTGATGCTTCTGCCAAAGATTCTAAGCTTGCGATATCTGCAGAGAGGTTGTTCTCATCATTTCTGGATATTTTCATAATGTCAAGTTGTCAATCTTAATAGATTGAGCGAAAAAATAAAACAAACTTTTCTAACTTTCAATTTGTATCTTTAACATTGTTTTACATTTCATTTGTTCAGCATTAAGTATGGGTTTAACATTCTTCAAGGCATCCAAAATGAGAACAAGAACGGAAAAAAGTCATTGAAGGTAATTTATACCTTTTCCCACCCTATTTTATGGAGTATGCATTTTGCGGTACTGCTTCCATTTCGTTTCTCTACACTGTCATTGTATGAGTCGTGGAATTAATACTGATATTTATTTTATCGTTTCTCCAGGATGTGGTTACTGAGAATGAATTTGAGAAAAAGCTGCTTGGTGATGTTATTCCACCAACTGATATTGGGGTCACATTTGACGATATTGGAGCTTTAGAAAATGTGAAAGAAACTTTGAAGGAACTGGTCATGCTTCCTCTTAAAAGGCCTGAATTGTTTTGTAAAGGACAACTGACTAAGGTAGAAACATTTCTAGTTACTTGAAATGACCAGTGAGACACATTTTTAGTAGATGGTGCAATGCAATCATGCAAAGTGTGTAGCACCTTATTGTGTAATTTATTTGGATGTAGCCTTGCAAGGGAATATTGCTTTTCGGACCCCCTGGCACAGGAAAAACAATGCTCGCAAAGGCTGTAGCAACTGAAGCTGGAGCAAATTTCATCAATATTTCAATGTCTAGCATTACTTCCAAGGTATCAGCATTGTAAATGGATTTTTGTTGTTGCCGGTTTCCCTGTATATTTTAGCCACATGATAAATATGCTTTTATTGCAGTGGTTTGGTGAAGGAGAAAAATATGTCAAAGCAGTCTTCTCCCTAGCCAGCAAAATTGCTCCAAGTGTTATTTTTGTTGATGAGGTTGGTATAACATGTTATATTTATATCTTTTTTTTAATATAGCTTTAAATTTTCTTTTCTTTTGCTTTAAATATTTTAAATTTAAATTCCGTTACCTTTTTACCATATTTTTGAAAATGAATGTTCGTTTTTGTCCTTCAGTCTACTTTCCACCATTTAAAAGGTGGCATTTTGTTATGTAACTAGTGATTATGAAACATGTAATTATTGAGGAGGCTCAATGGTTTAGATGATGTTCACGTGACCTGAATTTCCCTTGTCTGCTGTCTACGTTCTGCTTTTAAAAAGGGTAGTTTGTTATACAACATATCTTGGTACAGAACCAGAAGCCAATAAATTCCTGATCTTAAATGCGCAACTGTGATTGTTGCTGGTGTTAATTAGCAAATGTAAGTTGTCAAGGTTTGTGATTTTGGAAAAATGTTTTCTCAAACACCGATGAATTCACAACTTTCTCAAGGTTCCAAATTCAAGAGTGGTTTTAGGCCTTCCAAATTAAAAGAATTAATTAATTGTAAAGGCTAGACCATTAATAAGCATAAATTTTTTCACTTCTTTCGTTCCATCATACGGAAACTCTTAACCATATACACAAAATAGATTGCCTTTTCACCAATGGGTCCACATATTTCATGTCATATGGAGAGGAAATTAAGGGTGCCACTTTGGGTAAGCTATTGATGGTTTTGTTTGAGTGGTTATGCGTGCCCATCAAATGGGGGAAAGCCAAGTAGTGGGGCATAAGATGACGTTAAAAAGACATGCAGAAGCAGAAGGCATTCATGGCATGCAATGTGGGATGGGGACAATGGTAGAAAAATTTGAATTTCTCATTTGGATTTAGCATTTGTTAATAGATCTTGATTAAAAGAATGAGCTGATACATTGGGTTGAATAGCTGGCGGGTTGTGATTTGGAATATATCTTTTAACAGATTTTAGCCAAAGTTCAGAAGTTTAGCAGTTTTTTTACTCAACGCCTCAGTTATATAGTGTTGTGATTATTTGCTAAAAAGCCAGTTTTTAAATCAGCTCCAAATTTTCATTTCCATGCCTAGGACATGATTCACTGGCTGAAATGAAGGTGTAAACATATTTAAACCTTGTCTTTCTTTATGATAGTTACTGGGTACTGTGGATTTTGTTTTGTTTTTCAATTATATGTGTTTGATTTATTTGCTGGAAACCTGTGGCAGGTTGATAGTATGTTAGGGAGACGTGAAAATCCCGGCGAGCATGAGGCAATGCGTAAAATGAAGAATGAGTTTATGGTTAATTGGGATGGTCTACGTACAAAAGAAAAAGAGCGTATACTTGTTCTTGCTGCTACAAACAGGCCTTTTGATCTGGATGAGGCTGTTATTAGGAGGCTTCCGCGAAGGTAAACATATTATGTTTGATGAAAACTTCTTTTATTTCATGCTTTACTAATGAGGCATATTCTAATTCGGAGTCTTTTAAAAAATTGTGTAGATTGATGGTTGATTTGCCAGATGCTCCGAATAGAGGAAAAATTTTGAGAGTAATTTTAGCGAAAGAAGATTTGGCACCTGACGTTGATTTGGAAGCAATAGCAAATATGAGTGATGGATACTCAGGAAGTGACCTAAAGGTAGTTATTCTATCTATCTTTTAAGACTTTATCTTGTTTGGCTGCTACAGAAGAGTGAATCTGATTTTTTGTAAAATATTTTCACTGTGATTGCAGAATCTCTGTGTCACAGCAGCTCACTGCCCAATAAGGGAAATCTTGGAGAAGGAAAAGAAGGTTGGTTATATGTTATCTATATTGATATATATTAGTGTGTTTTGATGGAATGTCATGCAAAATTCTCTTAGTCAAGTGCTAAAGAAGAATTTTGATCATTGTAATTTATTATGCCCGCACAACAGTTCAGTGCTTGGTTTAAGCTTTCCTTACGCAGAAATAAAATGTCTTTCAGGAGAGAAGCTTAGCATTGGCTGAGAACAAACCTTTACCCGGATTGTGTAGCAGTGCAGACATTCGCCCCTTAAAGATGGAAGATTTTAGATATGCACATGAACAGGTATATTCATTTTATTTTTCCATGTTAATTTCTCGAGTGTGTTCACTTTGGTGGTGAGGGTGGCTTAGCACAGAACAACTATAAAATTGCAGCCTCGTGCGCCGTCTTACATCTTTGACTTATTTTGGTAGAAGATGTTATTGATGGCAGGCGGTGGCAAACCTATGGATGAAGATGCTAGCTATATAATACAATATTTCTACTAAAGAAGTACCAAATATAATAGAAAGAAAAACTCGTGGCATTTGATGAAAAAATTAGAAACATTGTAGGAAATAAAATTCACCTAGAGTATCGTAGACTAGAGGGAGATGATATAATAACTCATAAGCCTCGAAACAAGATGTCAGTAGAAAATTGAAGCTATTATGTAACAAAAAATTTACACAACACAGCAAAGATGAAAGTAAATCCCTCCTACTCCTCAATGTAGTCATTCTCCTTGTCACATAGTGTGATGTAAATCCCTCTTCTGCTTCTCCTTTGATTTCCTCAAATCTTTTTGTGATTCTTCAAGGTTGTTTTCAAATCTTCAACCATTTTTTGTTAGCAAGATATGTTAGGAAATTGAAGTGTAATGTCAAATGATTTTGAATTGTTAGATGTGAATATGATGCTGAAGCTATTCAAAATGATGTGCATAATTAAGTGATATGTCAGCCTAAAAAAGGACAAAGTAGTATTAAAATTGAGTATGTTATTTAATTGAACAACAAGCAACATTTGTATTATATAGACTGAACTTCTTGCATGAGTGTCTAATTACGCTGCGTTGAAAAAATTACATAATCACATAATATTTCATTATGCAGGTGTGCGCAAGCGTATCGTCGGAGTCAACAAATATGAATGAGCTACAACAATGGAATGACCTATATGGAGAAGGTGGATCGAGAAAAATGAGATCTTTAAGCTACTTCATGTAAAAGCTTTCTGTATAGCATTTCTTGCTTAGGCTATTATTCTTCCTTCTATCACCTAAAATGTGTAACAAGGTCAGCCACCAATTGATATGGAAATTCCATATGTGGTTTTTTTCTCTATTGTATTATATCATAGATTTTGCCTTTTTTTCTTCTTTCTCTGGCCTTCTTCGTCTTCTGCTTTTCTTTCTCCCTTCATATTTTTTCATACATAGAAGAATTTGGCAATTTCACTGGGGGATAAAAGCTTATTCTAGTACTACCCCAGATGATCCAATCTTTCCCCTTATTATTATTCCCCATTGTTTTGTGGGGTTTCTTTTTGTAAATACCTAGTTTTTTTTACAATAAAAATAAAATCATTTTTGTTGTTGCTAATTTCATTAATATTAATTGTATGACATTGTATTTGTGATTTGTGGTAACAACCTCTCCTTGCCTCCAAAATATTTATGTGTGTCTATTTGTAATGTAAATGCAAGAAATTTTGTGTGTGATGATATACGCACGTTATGTGTAATTGTGTATTACTATATCATAAATGAGGTGTTTTAGGGCACATTTTTTATTAAGATGAAAGTTAACTAGAGATAACCATTTTCGAAAATATTAAAATGATCTTTGACATTTTTATAGAATTTTTATAAATATTTAGTCTACTTTTTAAAATGATTTTTCAAAAATTTATGTTATGTCTTCTCTAATGTTTTTTTTTCAAAAATTTCCATAACTTCTATAATAATATAATAATGTCTTCTCTAATGTTACATTTTTTTTAAATAAGATACTCGTGAATATATGCGGATATTGATTTTGGAGAGGCAAAGGAATTCATTTAGTCGGCTACTATTTTGATGCATTGCATCCCCATATGAACAATGAGTCAATTTGTGAATGTGAATATTGTCCATGCCTTGTGATTAATTTGTTGAATTGAAAAGATTTTTTATGATGTGTTGATGATATACTTGAATGTGGTTGATGATAATATTTGTTTTTCTTTTATAAGCGGATAATGTTATTTGTGAGTTAATGAATGAACTATGGACAAGTTTATAGGATACAATGGTTTGCTCCGGATCCTCCCTCTACCCTCAATTATTTATAATACGTCTCATACATAGAGTTGGATTAAAAAAAAAAAAATTACCAAGATTGTGATATTCAATCAAGATTCGTGTAATGCGATGATATTCAATTAAGACTTAATTTATGAAATGTTTTTTATATTAAAATTTTTGTAGATTTTCAAAAATTGTTTTGTTGAGTATGACAACTTTTTAAGTCAAAATAATACATTCAATGATTTCACTCATACCATCGAAATTTCTTACTTGTTATTTTTTTAACCACACTTATATTTCAATATATTTTTCTTGAAGGTTATTTATTGATTATTATTCATTCACGTCACGCTATTCATTTATATGTCATAAGCAATACTACCGATCAATTTATTTTTCAAGTTATTGTGTTTTTTTTTTTTTTACATTTTAGTTTTCTATATCCATCATTAATGTTATTTTTCAATTTTGTTTAACCTTTACTATGTTTGGTTAACCTTAAAATTATGTACTATAAATCCATTAAATCTCTAAATAAATATAAAAAAATATAAAAAAATCCCAAGTGTAAATTCTGATCGTAAACCGTCTTTTTAAAAATTTAAAATCTTGAAGTGATTTAAAATTGCAATATTATTATATTATTAACCTCTGTATAAAACGAGCGACACACAACTCAACACAAACCTTCTCGACCAGTTTCAATATCATCTTTGTTTTTGGTCGAAACTCGCAACAACACATTCCTCATCTTCCTCCAAAGGGCTAACCCATCACATCACCATGGTTGAAACTAGACGCAGTTCCTCTTCTTCCAAGCGCTCTCTCTCTTCTCCTTCATCTCCTCCTTCAAACACTAAACGATCCAAGGTTTTCATTCAAACCAAATCCCCTAATTCCTCACCAGGGTTTGTAAATTCAATTTTCTCTTAATTCTCAGATTTGTTTTTTATGAAATAGGTTTCAGAGGATGGCTCATCCGCTGCAAATCCCTCGCCGTCGGTTAACGAATCCGCCAAAGGAGACATACGGTCATCTGATCTGCAAGAAACGTCGTCGTTGAATGCTGTTGATTGTGATAACGATAAGTCTTCTTCTGTGGCTGTCAAAACTGAGGCTTTATTGTCTCCTCTTCGGTGTTTAGGTATCAAACTCACAATCTTTTTCATTGTGGAGTTGTATTGTATTATATTATTGTATTTATATAATTTATATTTAATCTAAAACATGAATGTGGTTTTTTGATGGGTGATATTTTTGGATTTTGTGGCAGACTCAGGTGACATTGCGGAGAAATCAAAGGGTTTGCCACCGATAGCTCGGCCGAAGAAACGTGGCATCAAACTGTGTCCTAAGGCTGAGGATGCTTGGGGAAAGCTCATTTCTCAATCTTCCGAGGTATACTTATATACTCTTATTTTAATGCTTGGAGCTGAGACTGGTGATTTTGACAATCTAGAAATCATTGTCCTTTATTTTATTAATATAGTATAGTATGAGAAATGCTAACAAGTGCTCTAAAAATGTATTGGACATTGTGCATTCAACCTTTGGAAAGCTTAATTTTTAATCTTTTCAATGACAAATTCCTACTTTTTGATTCTTTAGCAAATGCACTTAGGACACTTGTCAGCAAGACTCATATAGTATTGATTGATAGACTCACAATTCAGGACTTAGAATTCGTTCAACGTGTTTCACATTTTCTATATGCATCATGTTGCATTTTATAGTGGAGGTTAATTACAGCCTCAACTTAGTGTATATTATGGATTATCTACGTTGGAAAAAGTCCCATACACCTAAGATAAAGATGGAAGATGTGAAAACATACGGAAAACAACCGTAAAATGTAGAATTGTTGTGGTTCAATATTAGATAATTTTCTATGCGTTTTACAATAGTATCACTATCTTGACAAGATTAAAGGTTTTGTGAAAATGTAAAAACTCAGTTCAAATAGCATATCTAATCTATTCACCTGTAATAAACACTCACTACGCCAGTGATCGCTCACATTTCCTTGGGGATTCACTTCTCTTGCACTTGGGTAGCCTTCACTCTTCATAAAACTCGCTTGACGTAGAGGTGGTGAGTTACTTCTTCCCAAAATGTATAAGTGTAAATTAATTGTTCCTCACATTTTCATGGTCTATCAAACTTGAAGTCTCCTTATTCAAACAATGGAAAAACCTTTTTTCCATTCGACTACACTCTGCTTCATTCCATTTTATCCTATTCCATTACATACCTCCAATCCAATCATACAAACCCCTTGGAGTCAACTTTGAATTCCAAGAGAGTATCAATTCAGTGAACAGGGAACGCAATTTTGGACTGACTCCAATAATTCTCCCTTTTAATTTATCTTATTTGGGAATGAGGTCAACAAAAACTGTTTGCAGTGCTATGTGATTTTGATTCTATACAGAATTGGTTTTTTATTAATCACCGCTGAAATTCACAAAAAAGTGGAATAGAGCACCTTTTTCAATTTGACTTCAGACCCCACCCAGCTTTTACAAAACAACTTTTCCTGGTCAAAATGCAACACATCCTCTTTTTGCTCCTCCCTTTTTGGTCTCCCCCCGTTCTCTTGATACTCCAGTTGCTTTCTCTTTTCAGTGACTCCATCCTCTTCCTCTTCTATGCGTCTCCATTGTGCCACTACATGGCAAGTAATGTGCTTTATGAGTCGGTTTCCTTTGACATGCCTAGAGAGAGGGGCCTCAAGGGAGATGGTGCCACCTATCGTGAGCCACAAAGCTGAGTCTGTATTAATATTGCACACCTCGCCACCACTTGCTTATGTTATTACCCAGGAGAAAACATAGATTTTGAAAAAGAGTGCCATAATTGGGAGATTTTCAAATTTGCATATTATCTTCATCTTGGACTTCAGAAACAGTGAGATGCAAACGGGACAGGATTTGTAATTTACTCCCTCTATTTCATTTTAATGTTTAAGGTTTTGGGAAATTTCAATTTCTTATTTGTGCATTACCAACAAGAGAAGATCATGTTTTGTACTATATCACACATAGAAACTAATCACGATTTCAGATTATAGGTTATGTCATCATCTATATGTTGGTGATTTAGTGATGCTTAATTTTTATATAGTCTAGGACTCATTATGTAGAAGTCACACTAGATCTTGATTTTTGATTAATTTGAGTTAGCCAGATGGACCCATTTAAGAGGGAGAAGCTCTCCCAACACCTATTTTTTTTCTCCCCTTTTTCACAAGACTTGTACAATATTTCATTTAAAGGGAATATGCTGTTAATCTCAAATAGCAACACAGAGCATTGACCCTGAAACCAGGATAACCTCTATAGCATGCAGCGGGATGATCACTATTCTAATGTATTTTATCTTTATTTAATAATTAATACTATGTTTGTATATGTTAATGTTAATATTTATGTGTATATAAATATTAATAATTAAACTATATATGGAAGATTTATTTATTTTCATATAACTAACAAATAAGGAAAAAGAGGTCACAGAGGGAAGACCCAAAGAGAGCAACAATTCTTCATTCATGTGACTTAATCCCATCATTGATCTTTTTAAGAAGCACAATGTGCCAAACCCTAAAAAGTCCATTAAAGATGAATCCGTAAACAAGTGTCCTTTGTGTTCAACCTCATATCTCCTTCTCCCGCAGAGGCGCAGCCTACTCGTCGCTGTTGCACATCTCCATACCTGAAGGATACATAACCTTGCTTGCCGGAAAAACCGGAGAATCAGTTTTCTCAACAGAAAAAACTGTTGCTGTGCTTCATTTCAATATTTGGCGTATCATCCCCATTACCGGCAGTTAGTGACGAAACGTCAGTGTTTTTATGCATTTTCATGCCAATGTTAGCAGGAGGTGGAATGAGAGATAAATCTTTATTAAGATTTGAAAAAGAAGCCAATATTGAAGCTGCACCAGAAATCGACAGATCTCTAGATCTTGCATCAACTTGCATTCCGATTATTTTCATTATGCTTGTTGAAAACATTGTCTTTGGTTTTTTCTAAAAATGTATAAGATTGGTGTTTGACATGACTCATGAAAGTAATATTTGCATTTAAGTATGAATCCTCAATTTATTGTAAGCGTAAAACGGGGAAAGCTTTTAGCTAATTTATGGCTCTATCTTTTCGTTTAATCTTCTATTTCAGATTGGGCTTTTATGGGTTTGAAATTAATCCTTTTGTTGTTCATGCTTCTCCAGAATCCTCACCTGTCCATGTGCGATCCTATTTACACAGTTGGTCAAGGTCGACAATGTAATTTATGGCTTAAAGATCCTGCTCTTAGTCATGTTTTGTGCAAATTGAGCCACATAGAGGTAGAGTTTCTTCCTTTATCTGTTTAAAGTTAAAACAATCAACCGAAGAGCTAAGATCTTTACAGCTTTGTTATGATTTTTGACAAATAAGTCATTTTTCGAACAAAATTCAGATCTGCTATAGATGTTTTGTGAAAGATATCACTGAAAAGAATGAATTACAATTCTTTTATGGTAGATGTTCCTAAAATTGTCCTAACATAAGAAAATTACTGTTACCATTGATATGTTTTATAGATTACTAACCACGGTTGTTATTTGTATTATATGTAAGTTTGCACAGCATGGAAGTTCATCTGTTGCATTGCTTGAAATCGTAGGGAGTAAAGGTGCTGTGCAAGTTAACGGGAAGTCATATGGTAAGAAATCCCGTCTAATTTTAAGTGGAGGTGATGAGGTTGTCTTTGGCTCTTCCGGAAAGGAAGCTTATGTATCCTTTAGATATGGTTCAATGGGAAGATTTATCTTTTTTTTCTTTCGTATCATCTTGCTCCTTTCTTCATTTTTTTTGCACGTGTCTGTGGTCACCTTTGCAAAAAAACCAGTAAGTAATGTGTTTATGTATTTATATTACAAACTGCCACGTTTTTCATTCTTAAATTTGTTTCATTGATATTTAATGGGTTCCTTAGCTTGGATTAGATCTTTCAGCAGCTCAATAATAATATCACTACTGCCAGTGCCAATGTACCTTCTCCTGTGAGTATTTTAGAAGCCCAGGGTGCTCCAATAACTGGAACGCAAGTTGATGCTAGATCTGGAGACCTATCGGCTGTTGCTGGAGCTTCAATATTAGCTTCTTTTCCTAATCTTGATAAAGAATTATCTATCACTCCACCTCCTGGTAACACTAGCATGAACTTGCAACAGAACACTGACGATTCATCACTACCTTCCAGTAATGGGGATGAAACGCCAAACACTGAAATGAAGCAGAGCACCGATCATAAAGAACCGGATGAAGTTTTTTCTTCTGAGGAAACTGGTCTTCCGTCCTCTGCCACTGTTAATGAAGATCCTAAGGTTGACTCTGTAGATGTCAATGCTAGTGTGGATGCAGATATTGGGAAGACGACTGCTCCTGCCAGCAACTTGAGACCATTATTGCACGAGCTTTCTGGATCATGTCCTGCATTTGATTTAAGTGGCAACATTGCCAGGATATTGGGAGAACGTAAGGAATTAAGGGAACTCCTTAAAGATGTTGATACCCCAACAGTATTGGCACCGCCCAGGAAACAAGTTTCTACGGATAATTTACGGTTGAGAATTCTCTGTGCTGAGAATATCGATGTTTCATTTGAAAGTTTCCCATATTATCTAAGGTGCAAATACTTGCTTCTTGTTAATAACTTTTTCTTATTTGATTTCCTGTTGTATGATACCTTGGCTTTACATACCTATTGTGTGGTCACAGTTTGATGTAAGCTACAACTACCTTGATATTCTTTGTTGCTATAATGCTGGGTAGGATTGCTTGTAGTTACTGCCTTGAGATAGATAAAATGTATTCTACTGGTTATGATGACTTGCATTATTACAGTGATACAACAAAGAATGTTTTGATTGCTTCTGTGTACATTCATTTGAAGTGCAATGGCTCTGGAAAATTTGTTTCAGACCTTCCGTCGTTGTCCCCTCGGATATTGTTATCTGGTCCTGCAGGTAATTCCATCATTATTGTTTATATAATAATTTTTTTTTCTCCCTAAATTAGGAGTGCTTTCATCATATATGATTATTTTGTAGGTTCGGAAATATATCAAGAGACTCTGTCCAAGGCACTTGCAAAATATTTTGGTGCGAGACTATTAATTGTGAATTATCTCTCTCCTCCCGGGGTATGTTTTCTAAGATATCCTTCTTTTGTTATGTTTATGGAGGTTTTGTAGGATTATTCCATATTAATCTAAGAATTTTTTAAAATTCCTTCCTTGACCATGGTCTTTATTGGCTTTCTTGTCTGTTTGGTTCTGTTGGGATTCTTTCGTGTTAAAATGAGCAATATTCTACACAATTGTATTGATTGTGCAATTGGTTTTTCAGCGAGCACCACCGAAGGATGCCGATTCTACCAAAGAAAGTTCAAGGCCTGATAGACCATCTGTGTTTACTAAGAGAAGTACTCAAGCTATTACATTACCGCTTAAGAGACCATCTACTAGTGTTGATGCCCAAATTATAGGTGGTTCCTCATTAAGTTCACCGGCTATTGTGAAGCAAGAAGTTTCTACGGCGTCGTCGAAAGGCATTACTCTTAAAACAGGTAAGCTGGTGTGTTATTCTTTTCTATATGCTAGATGTCACCTATTTAAAAACTTACTTCCTATTATCTTATTCTTTTCTATATGCTAGATGTCATTCTATAATCTATTGATGCCTTAAATGATATGATGCTTACATTATTTGCAGGTGATCGGGTAAAATTTGTTGGTGATTTCCCTTCTGCTGTCTCATCACCGCAAGATTTTCCTTCAAGGTAATTTTTTATTGGAAAAATTATACTTCGTAACATTTTACGCTTAGCTAGTAGAAGAGCTTGATCTAATTGTAGAGATGATGATAATTTTGTAGTCTAATGGTTTTATAATGCATTGGGAAAATTTTTCATGAATAGTAGGCCCCTCATTTGCAGATGTTACAACTTTTGAAAATTTTCACTTTGGAGTGCACTTTGTTCAGCTCAGATGTTGTCATTATGTGTATTTTTTCCAACTAATTTATTCGGAGTTGAAAATGCGTATGATTTAAGTTCTTGGTTTACTTGGGTTAAAATTCTTGCATTGGCTTTTCTCTCATGCATTCCTCATGGCTGTTTCAAGAGAGTTTCAATTTGCAGGCTTTTCTGTTTACCAACATGAGGATAAAATAAGTAGAGCAGAGATGCAAATGTTGTGTTGGATGTGTAGAAAGACTAGACGAGATGAGATTAGGAATGCAACATTAGAGAGAGTTGGGGTAGCACCTATAGTAGAAAAGATTGTAGAAACCCGACTCGGGTGATTTGGGTATGTGGAGAGGAGACTAGTAGATTTTGTAATCAGGAGAGTATATCAAATGAAGGGTTTAGGTAGAGGAAGACCTAGAAAAACGATGAGAAACTATTAAGAAATACCCAGAGATAAATGAGCTGGGAAGAGATATGCTATATAATAGAACATTTAGCCGACGTCGTTTAATCCATTTAGCCGACTCTACTTTGTGAGATAAGGTTTGGTTTGTTGTTGTTGTTTATTTATTTATGTTTTTAACCTCCATTTATTTATGTTGTTGTTGTTTATTTATTTATTTATGTTTTTTACCTCCACTTTAGTGTGTTTTTGTTCTTGATGGAATTTATGTTTTTTTTTTTGTCTGCTATATTGAGCAGGGGACCAAGTTATGGCTGCCGGGGCAAAGTTCTCCTCGCTTTTGAAAATAATGGGTCTTCAAAAATTGGGGTTAGATTTGAGAAATCAATTCCAGATGGAAACAATCTTGGTGGCCTTTGTGAAGATGACCGTGGCTTCTTTTGTTCTGGTAATTCACAGTATTTGATTGAGCTACTGTTCCATTAGCTGCATACTAGTATATTGTATGCTATAATTTGCAATGTATTTAAAACTTCACGATTTGTTCTACAGCCAATCATTTAGTACTGGTAGATGGTTGTGGAGGGGACGAATCTAGCAAAATTGCTGTTAATGAAATCTTTGAGGTGGTCCCAGTTCTATACTTGTCCAAAAGTGTTGTATTGTATCTATCCATTCCTGAAGTACTAGACATAACACCCTTTTTATTGTTGTGAACATAGATTGCCTCTAATCTGAGTAAAACTGGAGCACTAGTGGTGTTCATTAAAGATATAGAGAAGGGTGTGGCTGGGAACTCAGAAATTTTGAAAAGTAGACTCGGTAACTTGCCACAGAATGTTGTGGTAATTGGTTCACATATCCAACCAGACAATCGTAAGGAGAAGGTAGTGTTTGATTATATTTGTTAGCAAGCATTTGAGTGTAATGATATGATATATCATGATTAGAGGGATGTTTTTGCTGCTGCATCTGATGATTGCATATTTATGCTTGCAGACCCAACCTGGCAGCCTTCTGTTTACAAAATTTGGAGGCAATCAGACAGCACTACTTGATCTTGCTTTTCCGGTATAATATTCATAGGCATTGCTCCTCATACCTTGATCGTTGTAGTTCTAATATGAAAGTTAGAGTGCTTATCTTCGTCTACACCCTCTCTTTTTTATGGCTTTGAGATGGATGGACTTTTGAATATTGGTTAATATCAACATACAATATTATAGATGGGTTGTTTCTGGTTCTTTCATGAAATTAATTATCAATCTATACTACAATTTGGTTTGTTTAGGATAACTTTACTAGACTGCATGATAGGAGCAAAGAAACCCCCAAAGTAATGAAGCAACTCAATAGGCTTTTCCCAAACAGAGTTACAATACAGCTGCCTCAGGTATCTTAATTTAATTTTACTATACAATTAATGGTATTGATGTGTACGACAGTTCATGTATCTGTTTTACTTGCAACCTTGTACAGGATGAGGCTTTGCTTTCTGATTGGAAGCAGCAGCTAGAACGTGACATAGAAACTATGAAAGCTCAGTCCAACGTTGTCAGCATTCGCTCAGTGAGTCTTGTTATACCTCCTGACAATTTTTAATATTCCTTTTACTCTTTTTATCACTATGCTTCCTCTTGTTGCTGTTATTATGTTTTCAACTTTTGTGCTTGTTCGTGGATGAGAATGAGATTGTCTATGGGGTGCGGGGTGCCTTTGGAGTATGCAGCATCACATTCTCTTGCTTTGTGAAATTTCCTCTTGTGGGCTTAACAATTCTGAATATCATTTTAATCATTGCTTCTGTAGATAAATTTCCCTTTTTTTTTTGCTTCCTGCTTTTTTTATGGCTACTCATCTTCGTCGTCCAGATCAGTTGTTGTTTAGTTTGCATTTTTCCTTACAGGGCTAAGAGTTTATGTACAAATTGTTTCTACAATTGAAGAGGAAATGAGGATAAATTATCCATATGCTCTATATAAGCTATTTCTATATGCTATACTGTGGAGTTCACAAAATAAGCTCAAAATAGCTAATAGACACATCTTAAGCTATCATTAGAAGCTCTTCCTAACACTTACACAAGTAATAAATTATAAATAAGCTCTTCTTGACACCCTTTAGTCCTACAATTAAACATACATAAACCTTTTCTGCAAACAATAAAATGATCCACTTGATGTTGGTTTTTCAAATAATATGAACAGCTCGAATGAAAACTTAGCTTTGGCTTTACTCAAATTTTTTTTTGGCCTTGCCATTTGTCAAACTTCTAATGAGATTCTTCTAATGGTTCAGGTTCTCAAAAGGTTTGAACTGGATTGCCCTGACCTTGACACTCTCTGCATCAAAGATCAAACTCTGACAACTGAAAGTCAGTTTTTTTTTTTTTAATGTTTGAAGTTATGTTTCCTGCTAATATTAAAATATTTAGATTTGGTACCACATTACTGATAATATCTTGTCAACTCCTTTTACTAGATGCGGAGAAGATTATTGGCTGGGCTATAAGTTACCATTTTATGAATTCATCTGAACCTTCTTTCAATGATTCAAAGCCTGTGATATCTGCTGAGAGGTTATTCTCATCAACATGGTCATTTTAATAATGTAACCCCTAAATAATTGAGCAAAAACAATAAAATAAAGTTTTCTATCTTTTTTTAATACTATTTTACTTTTCAATTGTGCAGCATTCAATATGGGTTTAACATTCTACAGGGCATTTTAAATGAGAACAAGAGCGTAAAAAAATCACTGAAGGTAATGTAACTTAGACAACTACAATTTTATACCTTTTCCCACCCTATTTTGTTGAGTATGTATTTTGCAGTACTGATTTACATCTGGTTCTTTTTCGCTGTCACTGTTTTAATCACGAGATTAATACCCATATCTATTGAATTGTTTATCCAGGATGTAGTTACTGAGAATGAATTTGAGAAAAAACTGCTTGCTGATGTTATTCCACCAACTGATATTGGGGTCTCATTTGATGATATTGGAGCTTTAGAAAATGTAAAGGACACCTTAAAGGAATTGGTTATGCTTCCTCTTCAAAGGCCTGAATTGTTTTGCAAAGGGCAACTAACTAAGGTGGAAATATTTTCATTCTAGTTACTAATAATGATATATATATATATATATATATATATATATTTACTTTAAATGATTTATGGAGCACATTTTAAGTAGATCCCACTGTGTCTGTACCTCATTGCAATTACTTCTTATATAGCCTTGCAAGGGAATATTGCTTTTTGGGCCCCCTGGCACGGGAAAAACAATGCTTGCAAAGGCTGTAGCAACTGAAGCTGGAGCAAATTTTATTAACATCTCCATGTCCAGCATTACTTCAAAGGTAATGTTTCAACTTCAAATACTTTTATTCTACTGTTGATATTCTTTTATACTTCAATGACAGGCAGCTATTATTTTGTTTGTTGCAGTGGTTTGGTGAAGGAGAAAAATATGTCAAAGCAGTCTTTTCTCTGGCTAGCAAAATTGCGCCAAGCGTTATTTTTGTTGATGAGGTTGGTATAACTTGTCATTCATATCGTCTCCTTAGTTCTAATTTTTTTTTTTTATAATTATTTTTACAATTTAGAGGGTATTGTTATGCTTATGTCACTTTTGTGGCATGGAAACTTACAAAAGCTGAGGAGGCTCAGAGTGTACATGATGCCCTTTTCACAATTTTTCTTTATTTGATTGCCTTTTTCTTTGTGCCTCTAAAAAAAAGTAGCTTACCATACAAAAATATCTTGCTACAGAAATCAATTGAGTTTCTGTTCAAGATCACACAACTGGAATCTTAGTGGTGTCAGTTGACAAAATGTAACTGCTTGAAGTTCATTATTTCTTATTGTTTTACCCAAAACTGATGAAATTCAACTGTTTGCATGATTTAAAAATACCTCGAAGTCCTGAAATCATGTCTGGTTTCCTTGACCTTCCAAATATCCTGTAAGGGCTATTTGGTTAGGCTGAATTCACGCTAGAGTTTCCACTTTTCTCATCTACCTTACCTAAAAGATCCATTGTTGATTAAGAGAATCCAAATAGATTGTATTTTTTCAAAGGGTCAATGGTTTTCAAGCCATTACTGGATTGGTTTGACAAGATATTTATGCTCATGAAATGGGGGGGAAAGTAGGTATCTTTATTGGACAATTATAGTAGGCTTCGAAGTTCTAAGTTGGTCATTGGTCAAAAAGATTTTGTGGTCAAAAGAAAGGCTAAGCTGTTTGGAAGTTGTGAAGCTGCAGGAGAGCGGAAGTTAGACGTCCTTCAGTGTTTGTGTAGGCACTGATACATTGGTTTGAAGGGCTGGGGGTTGTGATGAACTCCAAACTGATTTGAACCAAAAGTTCTAAAGTTTAGCATATTCTTTTACTGAACACCTGAGTTGTATATTCTTTAAATCTGCTCAAAATTTCCAATTTGTTATGGTTGCTAGTACTGTTTTATTAGTTTCGGTAATCTGAGTTTTATTGTTTTGGTATTCGTCGCAGGTTGATAGTATGTTAGGAAGACGCGAAAATCCTGGTGAGCATGAGGCTATGCGTAAAATGAAGAATGAGTTTATGGTCAATTGGGATGGTCTGCGTACAAAAGATAGAGAGCGTGTACTTGTTCTTGCTGCCACAAACAGGCCTTTTGATCTTGATGAGGCTGTTATTAGGAGGCTTCCACGAAGGTAAACATGTTTTGTAGATAAGATTTCGTGTATTTTTATATTTTGTAGATAAGATTTATTCTAACACATGATCTTCCATAAATGTTTTTTTAGATTGATGGTTAATTTGCCAGATGCAACAAACAGAGAAAAAATTATGAGAGTCATTTTAGCAAAGGAAGATTTGGCGCCTGATGTTGATTTAGAAGCATTAGCAAATATGACTGATGGATATTCCGGAAGTGACCTAAAGGTTGTATTTCAATATATATTGGTTATCAATTCTTGCTTGCCCGAGAAGGTTGCACATAATTCTAGACAATTTTCTTATTGTTATATTTTGATTGCAGAATCTGTGTGTCACAGCAGCGCACTGTCCAATAAGAGAGATCTTGGAGAAGGAAAAGAAGGTTAGTTCATATATAATTTTCTTGGTTGAAGTCTTCATGATTTCCCGTCATTGTTTTGCCTTCGTTGTGCTCAGGGATTGCATTAAGTTTCATTACATGTTGTATGAGTATGTGCTTGAAGTTGGAAATCTTTGTCAGTTGAGTGCTGATCGAATAATTATGTTGATGCAATGGAAGTTTTAATGTTACATCTATAAATAACAAGTAACCTAGTTTTTTTGAGTAATTTGTTCTGCCTGGATAATTTTTTTGGGGGGAGGGAGCGCTCAACATTGGTATGGCCCATCGAAGTTAGTCTGAAATGTGAAAAGTATATATAATGGAGAAGTGATTGATAAAACTCCAATTTTGCATTACGATTATCACAAGAACTAAAGACCCAACAATTTAGTTTCTCACAATTTCAATTCAACCCAATTTAGACGCTATACCCAAATTTAATACAAGAATGAAAGATGCTGACTTATAAGTTTTTTGAGACAAATCATCACTCCTTTTGAATTTCAGTCCTTCGCTCACGTGGGCAAATTAGTCCCTCCCTTTGAATTTCAAATTGTTCAACAAAAAATACCCAAATCATTCGCTCAACGAATGGTATACACTAACTATTACAGTCATTGAGCTCATTTGGAGGTCAACTTCAGATGCCACTTTATTGTAGAATGTGTTTTGTGACTTTGTCATTCTTTACTGCTGTTTCAATGGGACTGGTTGAAATTCTAATGCATGGATTACTTCACTTTAATATTGAAGGTGTAATGTAGAAGACCTCCTTTTTAATATAGCAAATGTATACCCAATTACCCATGTAATCTCTTCCTCACCTTTACGTGAAATATCTTTCAGGAGAGAAGCTTAGCGTTGGCTGAGAACAAACCTTTGCCTGAACTGTGTGGCAGTGCCGACATTCGTCCCTTAAAGATGGAAGATTTTAGATATGCACATGAGCAGGTATGTTCATTTCATTCTGTTGTTTAAGGCTTTTCAATTTAAATTGAAGGATCTACTTATTTGAACATGAAGCCTACTACAAGTTCTTTGATTACAAAAACAGTTATTTGCTCTTCTTGATTGTTGCATATTACATGATTGAGTTTGAGTCCTTTTTGTGGTCTGTAAAGTGTAATGTGTCGTGACATGTACACAGGTGTGTGCGAGCGTGTCGTCCGAGTCAACAAATATGAACGAACTACTCCAATGGAATGACCTCTATGGAGAAGGTGGTTCGAGAAAAAAGACATCTTTGAGCTATTTCATGTAAAGCTATCTGTTTAGAATTTATTACTTAGAATATATTCCATCATTTGTCCTGCCTTAAATGTATTATAGCATAAGGGTTCCCTTTTTTCCTTTCCTAACCATCTTTTGAGATAAAAGGTTATTTTTAGTGACCCTGCTGATCCAACTCTTTCCCTCTTCCCCTGGCATTGTGAGATGCCCTTTTGTAAATACTAAATCAGTACATACAAAATAAAATAGTTTTTATTTTGCTAATTTCATAGATATATTTTATGGTATTGTATTTCTAATTTCCATATGGAAAATTAGACATGGTAATTATGTTTGATGTGGTACTGGTGCTAACTGCAAATCCATTATGGAATGTGATTATTCTAACTTGTCAATGTTCAATTCGGTTTAATATTGACTGCAAATATTTTTGTGGAGTGTTTATGTTAAAATGCACCTGGGATGTTATCTGAGGATTGAGTTCGTGGTCTATTACTTGCTTTATATTAGACACATGTGGTTTTGTATTAATAATTGTATGAGAAGTAATAATTTTATATGATATATTTGGACTAAAGTATTGTTTTATTTATCTAGCTCTTGAACTGTGCGATGCATAGGTAACATATATATGTGAAAATTATTTACTTATTTAGTTAAATGATTTATCGTTTATGTTACAATATCAAAAGATTAATAATTTAATATTCATATTGACATAAAATTATGAATTTTTCTCTACGAAATAAATAGACCAAGTAAAAATAGACTTTAAACTAAAACTATAAAGTTGGTTATTAAAAACCAAAATTAAGATTTCTACAAGAATATATACATTATAATCATATTCATGTAATTTGATTCTAATCAATAGTACCCTCAAGTGTTTCAGTACGTAGTAGTGCCCATGCAATCGCATTGAAATATTCCGTACGAGACACGAGGTGCTTTTTTTTTTTTTAATTCAACGTGAGGTACTGAATCTTAATGAAATGGATTGATAAATATATAACAACCAATTGTCATCATGAAAAGGTACCTAAGAATGACAATGACCCTTGTGCTAATCATTATCCACTCAAGAATGTCTCCAACTATATCAACCTAAAACCAATTAAGCACAATCAGTTTAAAAGATTACAAGTATTTGAAACTAAAATAAGTGATCACATTATGGTTAAAACTTCATAAGACAAATTTAAAATTTCAAAAATGTAGCCTCATTTGACCATTCTACTTAATTCAAAAAAATGTCAACATAATAGAAAGATTATCTAAGAAAGAACATATACCAAAATATTCAACTTAACTCGTTAAAAAAAATTCATTTGAATTGAGTAGTTTTTTCTTAAGGTTTCAACTCAAATCTAAAAGAATAATTTCCAACAAAATATAATTTTAAAGCGTAACAAAAAAAACTTACTGCTTAAAATATAACTTGGATTACATATTTTGTTGGCAACTTGAAATAGTATGTGGGTACAAAGTCATCTTAACCAAAATATATATTTATGTATGAATGCTTCCACCCTAGATCAATCTACAACAAATAATAGAGAGGCTTGATATAATACAATGCAACTGGTTAAATCGAAGTAGAGGTTCAAAGTAAGAAGAAAATGTGATAATCCTAAAATACCTTCAATGATGAAGTCCAACTCTTCATCGTCTTCTCCACATTCACACAGCCAAATAAAGGAAATCATAGAGATGGGAAATCCCTTTGTCTGACCACCTATAGAGACATCTGAAGAAATAAATAAAAATTGAGAATAAAATACAAACCATAATCTCCTTTATTTGAAAAATCCCACAACAAATAGGAAGTAAAAACAAATGGAAGTAGAAAACATAATAATATCACTAAGATACAAAATAATCGATTCTTAATGACAATCAGTCTAATAAAACTGCTATGAAGAATTGTCATTGTTGCAATGGTACTTCATTGGACATTTGAATAGTATTGAACATTTGATGCAACATAATCATTATGATTCATTGGAAAGGACTAATAAAATTAAATCTAGACACAATTCATTAAAAAAATGACTCATTTTGTTAGTGAATAGAGCATTAAGAAACTGATTAATTGGATTGGTTGTGGGACATTGAAGGGCAAAACCGTAGACCGTATTCGGAAGAGAGAACCCCCAAACGTTATTCTATTTCCTTTTTCTGGTTCCCGCTCCAATTTTGGCGCCAAAATATTGCAGGTTTTCTTCACAGTTTTCACGTGTATTCGCTTGCTCGGTTAATCGAGTGTAAGTAGCAGCATGCCGGTTGAATCGCAAGTTATCAAACCTATTGCTAAGGGAATCGTTCACAGAATCTGTGCCGGTCAAGTTATCCTCGACCTCTCCTCCGCTATTAAAGAACTAGTCGAAAATAGCTTAGACGCCGGCGCAACCAGCATAGAAATCGCTCTTAAAGATTTCGGCGAAGAATGGTTTCAGGTCGTCGATAACGGTTGCGGCATTTCTCCAAACAGTTTCAAGGTATTGTAATATCATCATCACTCAAACGTGAAAACCTTAAAAAATAAAAGTAGTGTTACTGTGTTAGGGTTTGAGTTTATTAACTTGTTGTTACTGCAGGTTCTTGCGCTCAAGCATCATACATCAAAATTATCTGAATTTCATGATCTTCAGTCTCTAACTACTTTTGGATTTAGAGGAGAGGCACTGAGTTCTCTTTGTGCTCTTGGAAACTTGACCGTTGAAACGAGAACGGTCAACGAACCGGTCGCTACGCACTTGTCATTTGATCATTCTGGTGTTCTTGTGGCTGAAAAGAAAACGGCGCGGCAAATTGGAACAACTGTCACAGTTAAAAAGTTGTTCTCCAATCTTCCTGTACGAAGCAAAGAGTTTAAACGTAACATACGTAAGGAATATGGCAAGTTGGTATCTCTCTTGAATGTGAGTGATTGTGTGTTATTCACTGAAATTGTTGCATTTTGTTTTTTGGTTGTTTCGATGAGTTTGTTAATGTGATATATTTTCTGACTGAGTATTCGTATTCTTTAGGCATATGCACTTATAGCAAAAGGTGTTCGATTTGGCTGCACTAACACGACTGGCAAAAATGCAAGGTCTGTGGTACTTAAAACACAAGGCAGTGATTCTCTAAAAGATAACATCATTACAGTGCTTGGCATGAACACTTTCAACTGCTTGGAGCCGATGGCGTTATGCATATCTGAGATTTGCAAAGTTGATGGTTTTCTTTCGAAACCAGGACAGGGCAACGGAAGGAATTTGGGAGATAGACAGTATTTTTTTGTCAATGGTAGACCAGTGGATATGCCGAAAGTCAGCAAACTTGTGAATGAGTTATATAGAAGTGCAAACTCGAAACAATATCCCATTGCAATCTTTAATTTTACAGTTCCAACGAAAGTGTATGATGTCAATGTGACTCCTGATAAGAGGAAAATATTTTTTTCTGAAGAAACTTCCTTGTTGCAAGCCCTGAGAGAGGGCTTACAACAAATTTATTCTCCCAATGGTGCATGTTATGCTGTCAATGAATTTATGCAGCCTGCTGTCAAAGAAGACTGTTTTGAGTTAAGTTCCTCTCAGAAGAAGTCTCCTATCTTAAAGAAAACAGCATCCCTGAACGGTGTGATTCCTCAGGAAGAGCATTATACTGAGTGCAACATTGGTAGTATTTCTCAGGATGAAAATAATATTGACTGCAATAACGATAGTATATCTCACGATAAGAATAATGAGACATGTATTACTGATTCCAAAAATGCTTCTGAATCTGCTGATGATGGTCTATTCTCACATGTTGAAGAAGAGTTGATTCAGGAGAGTGGCGAGGATTTAATGGGCCAGGAGTTTACACTCAGAGCGCACAACACTATAAAGGGTGATAAGAGTGGAAGACAGCCAACATGTACTCATAGTGCATCAAGGACAACTGAGAGCAGGGGTTCTTCTAATAAATATTCATCTCAACCATCAAAACATGTTCAGTTAACTCTTAACAATTTTGTTGCAGTGAGTAAAAGAAAACGTGATGACATCATTACAGCCTTATCTGAAGTGCCCGTCCTTAGAAATCAAGCTTCTCATTGTCGATTGAAGACTGCAAATACTGAAACAAATGACTTGATAACAAGATCATCACTTCATTTGGACCAAATTACTGAAACTTCTAAGCCGAGTGAGATTGAATATTTGCAGCAACTTGATCCTGATAGCATCACCCACAAGAGTGAAAATTCGGTGTCTTTTAGTGATGACTCTCCTGACAGGGAACCCAACACGGTATGTTGCTTTGCAGCCAAGCATTTCAAAGATTAGTTTGATTTGCTAAAATTTGATATAGCCTACACTTATAGTTCTCTAAGCATAGCTAAGCATGCTATTTTACTCTTTGTTGAATGCGTTGTCAAATAGCGGCTATAACAGTGCCATAGGAATTCAAACAAATCGTCATTGTTCCACAATATGCTATTTAGTACAAAATGTTGTTTAACATCATGCGCTATAGCACAGTGTCACAGTAGTGTAGCGGAATTCAAACAAACCACTATTTTTTGCAATTTGCGATTGACAGCTGTTGATTTATAAAATTATTTGACATTTTGTCATTATATTTGATATTTTTAGAAATTTGTTTTAGATCATTAATCATTTAATTTCTTTACCCCGTATTCACTGAGCATGTTTATATTGCTTTGTCAAAAGGAGAAGACCAATCCTCCTTTCCTTGGTACTGTCTTTTTCTTTCCAACAAAATTTCTTCTTTATCAAAAAATTAAGGGGTGGGAAAAATTGCCACTTTCTCTTAGTTTCACATTTCAATATAATGTTTTGCAGAAACTACATCAAGAGGATAAAACACATCTAGCTGATACAGCATCAACTACACCGTCTAGAAATGATCTGATCAATACTACAGAGCATGTTTTGGTCTCAGACTCTCCGATTCGTTCATTGCCTGTACGATTAGATTCTCCTAAGTCTTCTGGTCAGAAGATATTCTCCAGCATGCAATTTTCTTTTCAAGACCTTAAGAGTAGGAGAGAGAAGATACTTTCTTTGATGCAATCCAGCCAATACAGATATGGAAAAGCTATTGGCAAAAGGTTTTTATTTCAGAAGTCTCTTTATAAAATAGGAAATCATATACATGCTTATTCTTTCTCATAATTATTTATAGGCACTATATGGCTGCAACTATGGAACTTTCACAGCCAGAAATTGAACAGCAGAAAGAAAGGGTGTTAGCAGCGGCGGCCACCGAACTTGAAAGACTGTTCAAGAAGGAAGACTTCAGCAGAATGAAGGTTGTTAGTATGATTCATATTGTAATTTTATAAACTTGAAATAGCAATACTAGTTCGTTAATCTCTTTATTATGGAAGGTCTTTAATCTCTTCGTTATGCAAGGTTTGGTTTGTCCATGTGGAAGGTTTGCTATTTTTGTAAATTGGATGTCGCTATGCTGATTGGTTGTTTGCTAACTTACTAAGTGGGGAAAGTGAAACTAAGATAAGCTTTTCTATGTTTTTTTCCATTATAAAGCCCAAATCAATGTTTTTGAAATACAAAATCTGCATATCTAATCGATCATACTAAAGTTATATTTGAATCTTTAGCTGCTTGATTAATGCTACATTTTCAGATTAAATGTATCATGTATTTATTAGCTGATTACTTTGAAATTATGATTTAACAGGTGGTTGGACAATTCAATCTTGGATTTATCATTGGTAAATTGGACCAAGATTTATTCATTGTGGATCAGGTAACTTCCACTATGTTTTTGGAAGTTATTATGCAGTTTATTCATTGTGGGTCAAGAATTATTCTGCAGTTTCTTCCACCATCCCCTCGAATGATTAATCCGTATAAATGCATTAATTGCTTAATTTTGTATCTTTTGTTTTTCTTTTCGAAAACACAATTTGTGATGGATAATAATCTATTTTCAGCATGCTGCTGACGAGAAATACAATTTTGAGTGTCTCTCCCAATCAACCATATTGAACCAGCAACCTTTGCTTAGGTGAGAAGTTTACATCATTGTTCTCTTACGATCATTATTGATAACCAATCTTTTTTCCCTCTGGACTACAGGGGACTGTCGGTCAATAATAACATCGTAAAATGAAATTACTTGCGACGAAGATAAATTTTGATTGGTAATACACATGAAGTTACATAGCATGCTTAGAGTATAAATTTTAATTGTAAAAGCACAATCACTTATTGTAAACAGACAATATATTTAGATGGCATGTAAAGTAGTTTTCCTCCTCTCTTTATTTGTTCATGATCTAAATTTAACCAATAAAGGTGCATATGTAGGCCAATAAGATTGGAGTTATCCCCTGAAGAAGAAATAGTTGCTTCAATTCACATGGACATAATCAGGTATAACTAGAGCTATATTGAACAAGTGGTAATATGTTAATTTTCCGTATTTTGGGTTATTGTCAGAAACTAGATTTCATTAACAGGATTCAAAAATATCAACCCTGCATCAGTCCGATTGTTTGTGTTTCTTGTTTACTATTGCCCAATGCATAAATGATGCTGCACCGTGATATCTTATTCATTTTCTCATTTAATTAGTATGTATGGTAGTCATAATGAGTTACATCAGATGGCAAGCTTTAAAATATTACCATATTGATTATTTTTCCTTGTGAAAAATGACCATAATGTCACCTTAAAAAATCATTTCCTAATGCATTAGTCATGAATTTCTCTACCACATAAAGCTCAACATGTGGGTATCACTCATGATGACTTGACAGATTTTCTCAGAACACCCCATTGTGTCAATGCTAAAGTCAATTCAATGGCCAACCTTTGCTGCCTTAATTGATAATTGTAAGATCAGATATGCACCTAAGAAAGGGGGGTGAATTAGGTGTTTAAGAGTATTTCTTGTTTTCAGCGAGTTAGCAATTGATTTTTGCGTTCAATGTTGATAGATGAAGAAATAAATAACAGTAAGTAAATGAACACTGCAGAATTATCCTGGTTCCCCTTATACCCAAGGGTACATCCAGTCCTCTTGCACACCACAAGAGATTTCTCCACTATTGTTAGAATATGTACAAGTCCCACCCTAGGATCTGTACTACAAACTTCTAACAAAACCTCTAAGATAGCACCCCACTATCTTAGATAAATCTACTTAAAGAAAGTACTACTTTCTTTTTACAAATAATGTGATTTGATAAGGATGTAGGAATATGAAAGAGAGGTATAATAATAACAATCCAATATTGCTTCAAGTACTTTGAGAACCTTTGTCAAGGATATGAAAATGAAATGCAAGTACTTGAATTATGAAAATTGACTTTGAGAAAAATAGAAAAGTTGTTCAAAGTCGTTCAAGGTTTGGCCATTGGATTGTCCACTTTGAATCTGAAGTTATGACATATTTATAGTCCATAAACATCTCTTCAGATTCGTGGCCTTTGATCCAAGAGGTTTGAGGAAAAATTGCAATGTTTTAAATTGAATTCAGAACTGAAACATTGCATTTCTTCCAGTTGTATTCGACTACAAGATATCTGTATTCGAATACAACTTGCTGCAACGTTAAAAATTATTCAAATTTTTCACTGTGTAGTCGAATACAGATGAGATGACCAACTCTTTGACTTAGCCATATTTTATCTTGTATTCGACTACAAGTTATCTGTATTCGAATACAACTTGCTGCAACGTTAAAAATTATTCAAATTTTTCACTGTGTAGTCGAATACAGATGAGATGGCCAACTCTCTGACTTAGAAATTTTTCATCTGTATTCGAATACACTTAGGTTGTATTCGAATACACCTTTGTATTTTGTCAAAAATATTAATCGAACACTTTGTAAATATAATTTTGACTTTTGAAAATGCTTTTTATGCATATGTAAAGATGAAAGGTTCTCATGTACTTGATCTTGTGATTGTATCATTTACCTTTACATTTAAACATTTAATATGTTGGACTTCTTCTTTTTGAGCTTGTTGTCTTGATCATCATCGTCATCGTTGGTCTTTTGTCTTCATCAAAAACATGTATTTTACAATAATGAATAGATAATTTTAATAATTGTTCGATGATATATTGATATTTAAAAAACTCAGGCATATGTATATTGAATTTATTATGTTTGATATCATTACTCGGATCCTTAATCGCGTTAAAATGCACATATAAAATTTAATATATTCAAACCATCAATTACTTATAGAAGTTGATTTCATATGATATATTTGGAAAATATGATGCTCGCTAATAGTAAGATGCACTTGTGACGTGGTGACTGCTGAGAAAAAAGAATGTGTCTTTCCTAAAATTGTCAAGTTGGCAACACTTCACGGGCTTAGAAACAAAAATAAAGCAGCGAACTTTGAACTTGAGAATCCCCATATTATTCAACTAGTTGTTTCCTGTAAGCTAATGTCTTTAACAATGGTTGTGTGGTGTGTCTTCTATAATTGCCGGATGCACATTAGAAATTAAAACTTTTGCATAATTTATGGAAGTTTGTTTTAGAATCGCCGTTATGTTTGATCTAGACACTCTTATAGTGAGTTACTTTTTTTTTCTGTGGAGCTTATCATTGAAATTGAGTTAAATTTTCTCGATGAAATATTTCATGCGTTATTTTTGTCTTTTTATTTGCATCTTTAAGGTCTAATGTTAGTAACATGCATTTGCATTATATCCGTTTTCAGGAAGAATGGATTTACTTTGGAAGAGGATCAAAATGCACCACCTGGATGCCGTTATAAATTAAAGTCTGTCCCCTACAGTAAAAACATTATGTTTGGAGTTGAAGGTAGAATCTTTGAATTTTGTGGATTTTATCTATGACTAATTTAAGGATTCTGTCAGTTTATATAATCACAAATTCATGATTGGTCAAGGGAAAGCATCTTGTGGCAATTGCATATGTAGTTAATTCTCTGCATGATTCTCTTTTAATTTTTCAAATTTTTGGAAGATGGTTCAGGCCAAGCTGGAAAGTCTATTTGACTTGCATGGCTTTAGTTAATCTGGCATGCCATTCACCCGGACGGGGATACTATCAAGAGGACAATTAAGGTTCTTAACAATTATCTAGGTTTTTTGATGGCTTTGGCACTTCGAAACAGAAACTAAATGATTGCTAACATCCTCAACTAACTTTTGCTAATTGTTAAATTCACTGTGTTATGTATGAACATGCTTTTAGGATGTTATATGACACTCACATTGTGGTTAAACTCTAGTAAAGCCGTTTCCCCCCGTAAAGGTCCATGATACCAAAATTTTGTTTTTTGTTTTCTCAAATAAACTCCTGGTCCTTATCTTGGATCTAAAGATTGACGTGTGCATATTTGAATCTTGCGAATGGCTAGGGCACTTCTTTTGTTTAAACATTATTTTTAGAGATTCTGTTTAATCACTGAATCACTTGTGCATAAAATGATGTATTGAAATGAAGATTATCATTATGAAATCAAAAATGTTTTGAGTGATTAATGATAAGCATTGTTCTCCCAACAGATGTTAAGGAGCTGATCTCTACCCTGTCCGATGGTGATGGTCATGGGGAATGTTCCATAATTGGTAGTTATAAACAAGATTCCTCGGATTCAATTTGCCCTCCAAGAGTTCGTGCAATGTTAGCATCTCGGGCATGTCGATCATCAATTATGATTGGTGATGCACTTGGAAGAAATGAAATGCACAAGGTATTAAAACACATTACTTTTAGCACCGCCCTTCAGCCTTAATTAAAAACACGTACACACCTTTACTAAGTATCTGGTTTAGTGGACACTAAATGTAAGGAAATTGGATTTTAAATTTTCAGCCCTACAGACTGAGTTTTTAGCTTTCTCTATTTGTTTCAGATACTTGAGCATTTGGCTGAGCTGAAATCTCCATGGAATTGTCCTCATGGCAGGCCGACCATGCGCCATTTAGTTGACTTGACAAAAATTCACAAGAGGTCAGAATTAACAATGCAGATGTAATTAATTATTGACCTTTGCTCCAAGTGTCATTTTTCATATTGGAAGTTAAGAGATCATGTAAATTATTTTGTACATTCATGTATATTATTTGTTCTAAATTTTTAAACTTAATTGAGGGGTGTCTTGAGTGGCTTTGCACAAGCGTGCTTGATGTACTGGGCTTCTTATCTGACAATTTTTCTGCTTGAGGTTGTGTTACATTACCAATGGTCTCTACAAAATTCTCTGGTTGTTGATAGCTCTCTCATTGGTACGTGATTCCTCAAGTTTTAACATTTTTTCCACTCAAAAAAAAAGTTTTTTTTTTTTCTTTCAATTTACCTCTTACTGAAAGTTCAGAAAAGGATGGGAATGATTCAAAACAACAAAACGGGATGGAATTTGGACAAAGTAGTTGCAACCAAAACGGGATTCAGTTTTTAAAAAATAAGTTGCAACCAACCCCTTTACAACCTCTCTATTGTCTAAATTTCCAAGCTTCAACCTCCAATTTTAGCTCTACAAGCATCAAAACTTAATTTTGTTTGGTGAGGCTACTTTGTCTAGGTTTAGTGAACTTTATTTTATAGGACTCGTTAGTGAACTTAATGTACATGTACATCCAGAGGACAAGATCTAACAAAGCAAACATTGATAAGGTCCTTCTAGATCTAAGCAAAGATGATATAGATGGAAGCTTCTTTACAATAGAATTCAAAGGTTACATCCCAAGGTCTGTGAATCGAATCATATGATTGCAGCCAAGTATACCTTTAAATTATTTTATTCTAAAAAGTTATATGTGACGTAAAAAAAGCCTATATGTAAACTTTTAATGGAAAAATCATTTTAAACATAAAATAAGATAATCCATAGTTCTTTCTAATCTTATATTAAGATATCTCTTAATTTTTTTAAGAACAAAAAATATTCATCAAATACAAAATTAACAATAAAAAAAAAAAAAAATTAAGTTACACACACCTAGATGAGGTATTCATGTTGAAATAAGTTTATCTCTATTTCTTTCTCTTCATTCATGGAATATTTGGAGATAGATAGATAGATAGAAAAATGTTAGAAAAAATTCAAAAATTTAATGACAGTCGAATTTACTTAGTGGTGAGATCTGTTAACAACTTTTTGTGTCTATCTTTTTAAATACACAGTAAATAGAGGAAGAAGAAATGAAGATGATCTTCTCTTGTGAAAACAAAATAAGTATTCATATTCTTTGCGCACACCATACCTCCTATTGTTATTAATTATTAATACTTAATCAAAATGTAATATGTGGATGATATTAATTTTAGTCTAAAATATAACATCAAATTTATTTTAGATGATTAGTTCAACATGGCTTAAATATTATATTGACTAAAATAAAGAGTAAAAAAAAAAGTTACTTTCCTGTAAAAAAAAATAAAAAAAATAAAAAACAATTATTTTCACATCTCTGATATTCAAATAAAACTTAATTTTGATACTTAAATCTAAAGGAAATTTTTTGTAGAGAGTAAAACTAAAGAATGATTTAATAATAAATCATATACACTAAACAACTTAAGAAATATTTTTATTTTTTGAGCAAATATAACAAATAAATGTTTATTTGTTTTTTATTTTACAAAAATAAAGATGTTTCTTTG
>JBBPBP010000001.1:7613814-7632228 GCA_037974735.1 Cicer chorassanicum | reverse complement strand
TAATAGTTTTTAAAACTTAAACAAGCAAAACAAGTAAATAGTATTTTATATTTCATTTTTCAATTTTAAATTTTAAGAATAAAAAACACAAAAAGGTAACTTTTCATTGATGGCATAATTGTAATTATGTTCAATTTATAAAATAACAAAACTGAATAAAAATTGCTCATTTTCTCTATAAAACTGAACATAGAAAAAAGCCGTTGCAACACTTTGCAAAAACGCAAAAAACTTAAATTCTATTTTCAAAACAAAATTTTTAAATTTGTTTTTAACATATTTCTTGCAAGCATTTGTGTTATTTAAGTAGCAAGAAATTGCAATTTTATATTTAACTCTAATAGCACACGAGTACAATATTTCTCACAAAATTATAAAATAAAATAAAGTTTAAATATTTGATTTGTTTTGCGTCTTTTTCACTTTGAACCTGTAAGTTTTTTGTTTTTTCAAGTTAAATCTGTAAGTTCAACATGAAATTACCATCTTCGAAACACGACTAACCGAAAGAGAGACTGAGGCTATGATTTCAATATTTTTTTGTCCCTCTTTTTTCGTTTCTGTTTGAGGGGAATGGTGGGGTTTATGTTTTTTTTAAGGTTTATTTATTTATTGTTTATGTTTGTGTATGATGTATTATTTTATTTCGTTGTCTTTTTCTTTTTTTAAGAATGAGTCTATTTACGTGTTGTTTATGTTGCGCGTGAGTGTTGTGGGGACTAGATGCATTACCAATTTCACATTCATGTGGATGCTATGAAAGAGGTTATGAAGGAGGGAAAGATGAAGATGAAGTTGGACAAAGGGAAAGGTAGAAAGGAAAATGGTTGATGGTTCTTTTGCTCTTGTCTTGGGTGATTTTTTAGGATTTTTTAAGATGTTTGTTTGAGAGAACTTGTGGGTAGTTGTTAAGCTTCAACTATGTAAGTTGGTTGTTATATATTTTATAATTGTATTAATTAATTATCATTGTATGAATGATACATTAGCCGATCATAACTCTTAAATGGTTGACTCAAGTTGACAAATGGTTGACTCAAGTTGACATTCATGTTTTAAAAACTTGTTATAACTGTTTATTTAATTTTAAAATAGTCCCTGTAAAATATAACAAATTTCGTTTTAGTCCCTCCAAAATGAAAATTTTCAAAAAAAACTTGTGAAAAAAATTAAGTTTGAAATATTTAAATCAAAATTTATGTAGTACTGTACAACAAATATTTATAATCATAACCAAAATATATGTTATGATATCCATATCAAAGTTTTATAACCATATCCATTAAATGTTACATCAAATGTTCATAACCATATCCCAAAACAACAAGCTACATATCCTAAATATATGTCATCAAGTTACATATCATAACATATTACCAAAAAAACACAACATGAATGTCTCAACACAATACATGTCATCAAATCATTGTGTCATTCTTTTCGAAATATCATCTAATGATCTCAAAGCACTGAAGCATGTTCCAAGTTTAGGATCAATCAAGTTTGATTGTGACGATGTGCCAACTTCTTCCATAGTTTCATCTCCATCATCTTCGTCCTCACTATCATCGAAGGTAATACCAACACCATTATCCCTTTCACTTTCACTCTCAATATCAACTTCCTCATCATTCTCATCCATTTCTCCAGCTTTATTTTCCTCACAAACATTTTTCATCTTCAAGAATCCCAACTTCGATACTTGTAGGCGCATTCACTTAACCTATCATTCCACTTACATTATGCTCAAAAAAAAATAGCTTCGTAATTCATCCTTTAAGCGTGAACAACAACCTCCTCAACATCTTTATCGTTGACAATTCTCTTGTAGTTGTCAACTTCATCCACCAAACACCACAACATATACTTAGAATGATATTTGTACCCTAGTTCACTCAGAATACCAGTAACTTAAAAAAAAAAACTCCATTATCGATACCATGAACCACATGAACACCACCCCTTTGTAATACAATACACAATCATTGACAAATTGACCCATAGTGAAAACAAATTGAAAAACTCTAAAATATGCATGCAAAACACACATGTCAACACCACATTCATTTTTCTCTCACCAAAAAACAAAAAAAGTAAACCTTAAACCATTAAATAAACGACATGGATAGTAAAACATGCATCTGGTCTCCACAACGCTCACACACAATATTAACAACAAATAAATAAATTCACCCTTCCTCACAAAGAAAAAAAGGGACAAAAATGTATCGAAATCATACCTTCAACTTCTCCTTCGTAACCTTCTTTTCTTCATACGTGTTTCGAAAACAGTAATGATATTGATTTGATAAAAGTGATGCGACAATAGAGAAAAGAAGAGAAAATTTAATTTCAAAACTGTTTTATGACACATCACTCTTCGTTTAATAGATAAGTTTATTTAAACAAAGATGATTTTAAAAGTAAATTTAACATAATTTAAATTTAAAACAAAAACACTTGCAGCAACGAAAATAAAAAAGAAGTGAACTTAATCCAATATTTAAGCTATAAAATAAATAGAACCGAACTCGATTCTCTGAACAGTGTAAACTAGAGGTATATATATATATAAATAAACCGAAAGTCCCAAACAGTGTATGAGACATTTCATCATCATCATTCACTATCAACCTCTCCCTCGTCGCTTTCTCTACTTAAATCAACTACAACCGTAACTACCACCGATTCACAACATGGTAAGTCACCGCCTCTCTCTTTTAATCTTCCACCACAAACAACGATTGCATGGAATGGACTCCTAGATCGATCTCATCAACTTCATTCCTTTTTGTCAAATATATAATTTAATTTTTTTACCCACTAATCATACCAATAGGTTAGAATTAGGGTTAGGGTTCCATTCAATGTTAATTTTACCCCCAATTCTCTGACAATTCACTTTCTCTTTGCAGTTGCCACTTTCCCTTCTCAAGACTGCTCAAGGGCACCCTATGGTATGTCAAGCCTTTTACTTTAATTTACCTTATTTATATAAATATAAATATAATTCAACTTGTGTTGCTACTACTGAGTCTGTTTGATTCGTAACTTATGGTTTCGTTTTTGTGATATACTGTAACAGCTGGTTGAACTGAAAAATGGGGAGACATATAACGGCCATTTGGTTAATTGTGATACATGGATGAACATCCATCTCAGAGAAGTCATCTGTACATCGAAAGTAATGATTTTTTTTACAGCTGTCTTTGTTTCATTCATAATCATATCATCACTCTTTATTTCTCATTATGTCATTTGTTGTTTGTTACAACTTACAATGTTTGATTGTAAATGGCAATGTAGGACGGAGATAGATTTTGGCGTATGCCTGAATGCTACATTCGTGGGAATACTATTAAGTACCTTCGAGTTCCTGATGAGGTGTGTAGTGGTGGTTCAGTTTTTTGACTCCTCAGTGAAAAGATTGATAACTTTGTAGTGAACATCATAAACTCTTGGACATATTTGTATTTATTTGTTTACTAATTTAGCTTTGCTGCCTGTTGATTTAGGTTATTGACAAAGTCCAGGAAGAATCCAAGACTCGAACTGGTAAGCTGTTTCAACATTTAGCTGGTTATTCATGTTGATATTTAAATTGACTTGGTGACTTAACAAGGGGAAAATGATGTAAAGGAAGAGGGAACAAAAGTTGGAATTTTTACTTTTCTGAATCAGCAAATAAACTAGAATGCTGCACATAAAGTAGTTACATAAACTAGAATGCTGTTTGATTAATGTTACCGTTTTCAGATCGCAAACCACCTGGTGTGGGACGCGGAAGAGGAAGAGGTAGGGAGGATGGTGCTCCTGGACGTCAAGTAAAAGGAATTGGGCGTGGCTTTGAAGAAGGTGGAGCTAAAGGGCCAGGAGGAGGCCGAGGCAGAAGTGGCCCAGGTGGAAAACCTGGTGGAAACAGAGGTAAATCATCTTACATCATTCTAAATTGCAAGTATTGCACTGTAACATTTGCTCCGTCTATTCTTTTGTTTCAAACTCGTCCCGAAAGAGGTTACTACTATTATATTTATGCTTTTATTTTCACCTAGGTTATCTCCCGTTGGTCCAAAAAATATCGATGTAAAAAGTAAATTATTATTGAAGGAACTGATCTTACACTAGTTGGGATTTAAGGAAAAGAAGAATGTGGCAGTTCAATTTATATTAAAGAGAAGTAATAAATGTTCTGTGTAGGTAGCTCGGTTGTGAGCTAAGGAACACCGAAGGAGGTCTTGGGTTCAAACTCGGGAAACTAACATGACCACTAATTATTAACATTTACCTATTGAAAAAGAGAGAGAAGTAATAAATTGTGACATTAAATTTCCAATATAGTCCATGTCGTAATAACACATCCGTCGGGTAGTACATGTAATTTAAAATAAATGATATCCCGTATGGTGGCCCCAGAAGAGGGAGGTGACTTTGCTCCCCCTAAGTCTCCTAATCAGAAGCTTCCTCATTTTTACTTTGCAACCAACTTACTAAGTAGCATAGATGTTGTGATTGAATCATATCACTATCCAATGGTTTTTCTTCTTGTGGTAGGTGCAGGGCGAGGTAGAGGTTGATTGGAATAAATGAGATGTGGAACTACCAGTACACAAATGGGCCAGTTGCTACTTTTAGAGGCATTGGTGCCTGTTCAGAAGATTTATTGTTTGTGTTTCCTGTGCATTAATGGATTTTAGGTTTCCAATTATTTTGCTTTTATATTCACCAAAATATTATAGATCTTAACAAAGCTTTACATCATTTTCTAATGCCTTGTCTATTTGTACTCCTTTTCCTCCTCAATGAAAAGCAATAGTGGTGGTACATGTTCTTTGTTTAATGGTAAATACCTCCCAACCTTGATGTGTTTAAAATTGATGTCATGCAACTAATGTTGAATTTTGATGATTGTCTGGTGATTGCTGAAGGCTGGTAATCATGAAATTATATATTTAGTTCTTTGTTTATATTTTTATTGGGGGTTGGATGGGATTGAGTGAATGGTTGCTTGAGCTTTTTACTAATTGCCCCTAATGAATTACATCCTAAATGCATATGCTTTTGGTAGTTTCAACTGTTTAGTTTTAGGATTTTGATTTGTTCTTGCAAGAAGAAAAATGTTACAGAGAAAATAGTGCAAATGCATTTACCGGATTCACTAATAAATTTATGTTTTTTCTCATCAAAACATTCTGGTGGTAGTTCCATGAAAGAAATCATATCGTTAATTTTATGTTGGATTACACCCTGAAGTCATTTTGTTTTTGTTGCATTCTTCCCTTATTTTATTCCAGCACTAGTAATTAAAATGATCATTATGCTACAAATTTACATTTTTCCATGTGGATTGGATGATGATTTTTTGGCAGTGCTCAAAATCATGTTTATCAATCCTTTATGCTACAGTTATATAAGAATATCATGACTGAAAAAAGTTATAAGAGAATATCAATCTCTCTTTTGACATTTTTTTCTCAAAATTGAGTAACCAAATCAATTCTGTTTTCGTAGCTGGTTATTGGAATTAGGAAGTATCGTTCAGTTGGTCACTGTAAATTTTCATGGATGTTTTTTGAAAAAATGCCAACTAATTGTTTGATTGAGGGAAGTAAGTTGAAAATGGGAGAATTAAATATAAATCCATCATTTGGAAATCATAAGTTTAGAAGAGAATGGAAGGAAATTGAGATAAAAAATGTTTTATTTAATAGTTTATTTATCTTCTACAGTTAGATTTGAAAGGTGTATAGTAATTAACTTATTTTTCTTCCATTCCTCCTTCCTACTCAATGAGCAAAAAAGGTGATAAAATAATTATTAGTGTTCTCGCTTTCCAACTCTAGTCAAAACAAATCAGAGAAACATAATTTTAGGGTCTACTTAATTATATTCTTGTATTTTATTTTTAGAAATTTGTTCTATAAAATAATTTTTTAATATTAAAAACTTTCTAGAGGTGATAAAAAAATTGCTTGAATTTTGTCCTAAAAACAGAGAATGTCTGGCAAAAATGGAGGGTGTAAGGTGGTAGTAGTGATGGTAAAGGACAGTATTGGTAAAGGATAGTAGTATCCCCCCAATTATCCACTCTATTAAATGAAAATTCATTTCATAAATTGAGTTACTGAGAATTTGAGCAATAAAAGTCATTTTACCAATATCACTTCTTAAAATGAAGCACGATCTAGTCTGGATATAAAGGAATATCAGAAGCAACCTGCGGTGGTTTTCTTGGGTAGCATATACAAGGTCCAAAAAATATAGAAATCCAGAAGCCGCCTTTCCTTCGATGAATAAAAATCTCAATTGTACAATATCCTACTTCAACTTGGAGGAGCTTTTGCTGGCACATAATACGAAGCTAATGTTTAGACATAAAATCTCTACTTAAGCAGGCTACCAATTGACAGTATACTCAGACTGAAATTTCACGACATATCAAAAAGCGTTTTCCGAGTATATAAAATCTTGAACTGCAACGAAATTATGTGCTTGGAGCAGCTTCCTCAACGGTGCTCTTGCCAGCTTGTTCTCCAACCGCAGAACCTCCCTCCCCATCATTACCCTCTTGTGTTTCAGGCTTCGACACTTCTTGCCCTATACAATTAGAAAACAAACATATTTAATTAGGCCAACAATAACAAAATTAGGTTTCAGAGGACTACAACTTGAGGTACTATAAACAACAGTAGAAATCTATTCGTATTATTGGATTGGATATAATTTATTTTGATGTATTGTCACAGTAAAATTTTGTACTATTACTTAATCATGCATTGCTGCATCAGTGTGAGTGACTTGGGATATTAGTTGTAATAGTTACTTCAAGAGTAATACATGCTGAAGGGCCATTTGTTTAAGCTTAAAAAAACTGATTCTATGGTACATCATTTTAGAGCTTTTTTCAGTAGAAACTCATCAGGGTGAGGTTTGGTGGGCTAGCTTACAAGTTACAACTATTCTATCACTCGGGGATCCAGAATGGAGCAACCTATGTAGGGTAAGTAATAAAAAAAGCCACAAACTCTAGCATAAGACATAGTTGCCCTACAGTCAACTTCAACTTTCAAAATGTTCACCAAAAATCATCTTATCAACTGAAATGAAATATTTACTTTTCCACCAATAATAATAAATTAATACGCTACAGCCACCCCTAAAACCATTAGATACAAATGCAAGTACCAATGTCATTTAAAAATGCAAAACGTACATACCACAACTTATGCAAACACCATCAAGAATGCTTTATAATAGTTAAGTACTTAAGACACAACTTTTGCAGTATACTTTACCTTCATCGTCACTGGCATCAAAATCATCACCCACTGCATCATCGCCGCCCATCCCACCAAATTGCTGCAGCACAAAACATAATTAGAATAAACAACATCAATAAGAGAGGGGGTTGAAACTGAGAAATGAGAATCACGTTAACACATTACATACCGAGAAATCCATCCCTCCCAAATCCAGGTCACCGAGAGCTAATAAACACAGACAATCAGTTAATACATAAATAAAAGTTCCCTCTATAACTTGAAAAACTAAGTACAACACAGTATGGTTTAAACGTGTGCATACCCTCATCTTCATCTTCATCCATCCATTTATCCCAATCTACTTTCACATAATGTGGAGGCTTCCCTTCTGCTTTCAGTAACCTTTTCCACCATTCGTTCTCCGCCTTCTGCACTACACAGAATATACTTCTCACCCCAACATTAATTTTGCTCTCCTGAAACAACAACAGAGATTGATAAATAAAATACATTGAAAAAAGATCAAAGAAGAAAAACATTACAGTGCAAACGAAGCATAACAGAAAACATTACTTAAGACAAAAACATTGAACAATTAACAAGAAACTTAGGCACAGAGACATTGAAATTATAGATTTATAATGCATATGAAGCTGAGGGCTGTTAAACAATGCCCAAAAGTGCATGCATTTATCAGACAATGCCATTATTAAACCCACAGAAAAAGGAAGACAAACATTGTTAACTATGTGCCCATGCCATCCATGAATTGGAAATGTCATCTCACCTCTACATTAACCTTGTCAAAGAGCGGCAACTGGAGCTCATACAAGTGGTTTTCAGCACCAGCACTGGCAGAAAAAGTTAAAATGCCGTCTGGAGTAAGGTCCACTTTTGCATTTTTGGAATCTGGCAATTGAATGGTGACATAGACTTTGTCAGCCCTTTGAGCCCACTTGACTTCTGGATGACGACTGCATTACAATGAAATAAACAAATAAATAATGAGGATTCTGACATGTATTCCAGTGGTAATCACCTTCAGTAAAGAGCAAATCTTTCGAGAGAACACTAAGTCCAAACCCTGACTAGAATATTTTTTGTCAGCATTACTTATCTCTTGGGTGAACTCTTGATTATCAAGGCCCATTTTCCATGGGAAGCACAAGGTTAAGGCGAAAAAAACTTAATGACGAACAATTTTCACCAACAAAAAAACATTTCCATGACAGTTCAGTTAGCAATGGCAGTCAAATCGCATTGAATTAAGTAAAGGGCGCCTTTGAATATGCACTGGAAAATAGTGATATCAGAATGCCCATGTTATGTCATCTATTCAACATCCCAATTCTTCACAGTCTCAGTGTAGCACTGTGGCTAAAACAAATAACCATTGCAATTAAACTATTCACAATTAGGATTTATTAATAACTATACTAATAGAAATCATATGAAACACTGTTTTCAGTTCCACCATATGAAACACTGTTTTCAGTTCCACCATACGAAACATCCAATGCAACCAATCATCGAACGTGAAATAAGAAATTTATTCAAGAAAAAAAAATGAATGCACTTCAAAATGAAAAGCAGCGTCAAGGATTGTAAAAAAACCACAAAATGAAAATGAAAATGAAAAAGTTATGAAAATTAAAAAGATAGGAGAAACAATGATGATGTATACCTCATATTTGTTGAGAGAAGCAGCTCTAAAACCCTAGATTTCTAACTGTCAATAGAAACAGAAACACCACTCTCAGTCGCAGCACAGGTGTAACTCGTTTCGAATTTTGATTTTGTTTTTGATGATGTACATACAAATCCTGTTGCTTCTAGAATGTGCTTCGTTTTGTTGTAACTTGCAATGGAATGGAAGCACACTAATCCTATCATTATGCGGCCCAGTCCATTAAGGATAAATGCTACCTACACCCCCCCACCCCCAGCTACATACACCAATTATATTTTTATTGCCCTGTCATAAGGCTCTTTTATGTCTAAGCAGGACAACTGGAGTAGTAAGTATTTAAAATTTCAGGTTACTCCATCTAAAATAATAGTTAAATGGATTGGTCCGTCAAATACAATAAAGTTGCTTAAGAACATACTAAGTTCACGTGATTATTTAATATATTTGACCTATTTTAAAAAATGAAGACACGAGTCGTGTTACATGTCTTTTTGAAAGTTCAATTTAGACTCTTGATCTATATAAAAGTTTGAAAATGTAAATGTCTAACCATTTGTCCTCTTAGTCAAACACTGTAACATATATCTTTTTGCTAGATTGATATTCTTGAATTCAACAAACTTTTTAGTCTTCTAGCTATGTCGGCTACTACTCATCGACACCATGATAATTTCTATTTCGTGACAAGCCATGACCATGGCAGTTACATTTTCCTAGATTGATACGCTTGAATCTGACAGACTATTAGGGTCGTTTGGTGGACACAATAAAAGACGAAATGAGAATAAATTATTATATCATGTATGAATTTAGTGTTTGATGAACCAACATGATATTATAAGTTAATTATGAATATTATCTTATCATACCTCTCTAGTTGAAATTCTTATTTCGAATATGAGTTGAGTTAAAATCGGCAGGATAAAATAAGAACAATAATTTATTTTGTTACCCTAATAAAATATAATTTAAATTATAAAAAATTGATATATTCTAAAATATAAATATAAATAAAAACAATAGATTTTGATATTAAATTTTAAAGAAAATATTAATAATTATTATTAAAAAAATATGTATGATTTTATTACAAAAGTAGTTTTATATCTCGTATTGAATCAACATCAATCAGGTCAGCATCTCATCCATATAGATGAAGAGATCGTATACAGTATGATTTTTAATTTGTTGATGTGCTCTGCTACCAGGAATGGCTTATTTGTTGGTTATTGTATCAGTTCGAATCATGAGTGTTGAGTTTCTCATTTACAATTTGTGAACGATATTGTGATCATGGAGGCTTAAAGTTGGGCAAACGTTCGAGCAATAAATTTTATTATTTTATTGTTTGAGTTGATTTATGGTTTGAAGGTGGATTTTCACATGAGTCTTCTTGTGGGTTTCAATGTGAATGACTTTTGGTTGGCGATGGAGGTAAATGTTTTTACATTGTAAGGTGAGTTATGCTCCTTTTTTATTCTTATGAATGCCCATTTGAGATAATCCACCGAGGTTAGCATTATGGAAAAACCACTTCAAATTATTTGATCAAACATCCAAAAACCACTTTTATCACTCAAAAAACTCTAATCAATTACCCTCCTCTTGGAGTGGGTCACCAACCATCTTATCAACCCGAGGAGTTCATCCTCCTGTTTTGCCTCTTCAACCTCCCTTCACCTTCATCCTTGTCTGACGAGCCATCCTCCTCAGAATAGCTTTATGACTCTTATTTTTTTTATGCTGCCAAATTTAGGGGGAGAATGATTATGATGTTTTGATGTTTTGATGCTATGTTATTGCTGCCATATTTTGATTAAGTTGATGTTTTATTAATGTTTTGCTGATCTATGCTTTGAATGTTTTGAAAAGACTATGCTCAAAGTTTATGCCATTATAATATTATTGGTTTTATCTTACAATATCATTTTAGTCTTTCTATATTACCTAAGATTCATTGCTAGCATATATTCAGGGGGAGTAATATTTTTTTAGAAGTTAAAATTTTAAAAAATAAATTACTCACTTGATTCAGGGGGAGTATAAACATTTAACATCATCATATTTAAGAATCATAATCTAAAGAATTTTGTCATCATCAAAAATGGGGAGATTGTTGAGACAAAATATCTCAAATGATTTTAATGATAACAAAATTGTTTAAAGATTATGATTGTGTTTTATGACTAATTTGTGCTTTTGAGTGAATTATTATAAAAAAACAGGTTAATCATCAATTAGATCAAAAGGGAGAAAAATCTGGGTTAATACATTAAATGTTCAAGCTGGAGGATAGGTCAGAGGATGGGTCTTCAAGCTGAATAGCCATCCTCGCGAAAATAATGTTCTTAATTCATCAAAGGAAGTCAAAATAACATGAATAAATAAATATATGAAGCATCTGATCAAAAGGAATCCAAAGGCCAACTGTACTAGGTTCAAGGGTGATTCAACGTATGAATTTTCAAGAAGTCACATGTTTGCAAACCACCATCCCATGTGCAAAGGCTAAGGGCAGCCCTATATTTCATTCTTGGATGATTGGAAAAATAAAGCAAAGTCAATATATAGAAAGGCAACTGCAAACAAACTCAAAGTAGAAGTCACAAGTCTTGAAGAATGAGAAAAGAAAAAGGCTACACAAGACCAAGGCTCAATGCTAGGTTGAGGATGGACTACATAGGTCCAAGCACACCTGATGGCATTTTCGTAAATATGATGAAAGACCATGGATTGATTTGAATTGATCCCAAACGGTCACAAAAGCTTGTCTCATGGAAAGAACATCTCAAGAACTCTATAAAAGGCAGCAAGCTATCCATCATTCGATACACAACAAATATTGCAGAAAAAGATCAAGAATCTTAAAGTTTATCATAAGCAATATTCATCCTCTCATCATACTTTCTACATCCATACACTAGATCTTTAAAATATCTTTTTAGAAAGTGTTTAAGTTGAGAGAAAAGAAATCATACTCATATCACTATGTAATTTTCAAGTAAGTTGTACTTGAAAATATTTGAAACTTGATTGTAAGCTTGGTGAAGCTTGAGAATACACAAAGTGTAATCATCCTCTGCAAGAGGCTGATCTGTTGATCTTTAGTGAAATCTCACAAGGTTGTGAGGACTGGACGTAGCCATCATTGAGTGAACCAGGATAAAAGTTGTGTGTCTATCTCTTTACATTTTCTTTGCATTTATTCTGCTTTCATTTGAAAAAGTTAAAAAACCATTTTCCAGTTTGCATCCTCACTGAGAGGACAGAAACTCATAAACTCTTGAAACTATTTTTAAACGCCAAAATCTCTATTCAACCCCCCTTCTAGTGATATTTAGCTCCATCAAAAAGTAGATTTTATTATTAATGCAAGGGTGTAGGGTTTAAGTGTTGGAGTGAATAGCAGAATCCCATCAAATTATTGTCTTAGACATGATATAAAGTTAAAGGTGTGAATTTAAGTAATTTTTTAGTGTTTATCGTCCTTGAAATTTATGAGGTTTTTTTCATGTAATTGTTGTTGCATAATTCACTAGGGATTTTATGTGAAGGGAGTTTAGAGTCTGGTTTTGTGATTGATACTAGTATGTAATTTTAATTCTTAGTACACTTTGTACTATCAATCATTTTTTTCAATATATTTTGGCCTTTTTAAAAAATATGGTATTCTAATAAAAAAAATTATGACAATAACTTTCTCTAATAATCTAATCTAACAATATATAATATAAAGTGGCTCAATAATACTAGTATACTGTTGTGGAAAAGATACTAGTGTATTAGTACATGTAGTAGTAAGTCATATATGAGGATAGATATTTTTATATGAATTAAAATTGGACACTTAACACTGTATTTATACATTATTTAAATTTTTATATTACTAGTTTCACTCTTCTTAAATCAAATTAATATTAATTTTGTATGTATTTTATACTGTGTTTGAGGTACACTATTTAGCTTTGATGTTGAAATAACAATGCTCGTATTATATTGGTAAAAAAATATCATGTAGTATTTAAGTTACATAAAAATATTAGATTTTTTTAATAAGTTAGTTGTTTATGTTTTTAATCGTTACAATATTGAATTGTTTTTAATTCTAAGTTTATTTCATCATTTGTAATTAGAGATTTTTAAAATTTTGCTTTGAATTTTTGTATCAATCATATAAAGAACAATAAAATAAACTTTCATGTGATTTCATCATTTGAATCAAGAGAGTTTCGTGTTTAATTTCAAGAACTGTAATATATATCTCACTCGAATTATCTTTTGTTTAATTATTTTTCTAAAAATTGATTGAGAGTATATGTTTTTAAGATTACTGCAATCAAAATCCTTTAAGAATTACACGAGTTAATTGAAAAGTTTGAGAGAGTTTGGAGTTTCAATTTTGCTGATCTAAAATTATAATGATTGGTGCAAATATTTATAAATATAAAAAACGAACTTGACACAAAAAAAAATTAAAGGATTAATTTGTAAAAAAAATGACTGATATGTGATTTTTTGTGTAACTTAAAAGAGTGCAAATATATTATGATCGACAAATTTTACGATAAAATCTAAAACAGAGTATATATCAATAGAATAAATTTTTTGATTAATAATTTTTTTAATTTGTCCATATGTCCATTACTATAGTATTTATTAAAACCGACTAAATTAATTTTTCTTTTTTTTTACATAAATGACATATCTTTCAATTTTATTGATTTAATTTTAATAGTACAAAACCATATCAACTTTTCAATTTAACAAATTTTGATATTTGAGAGGATGACGTGACGTCATGCCTTACGGCGTGCATGTCTATTATTTTATTTTGCCAAACGTAAGTATGGAATGTTCCATTCAACAAATTCAACCCACAAGCACAAGTTATTCAAAATTAATACAACCAGTCAACCATCGTGTTTTCTAGGAACGGGTTGTTGTTTGGAGTAGACTCACTAGACATCAATTTCTTACACAAAAAAAAAAGTTTTTGATGGAAAAAAAAACACTTGCTAGACAGCAACCCACCACACTGTGGCGTTTTCTTTCCGTGGCGTGAGTGACGAACTCATTATAATGCATGCATACAATAGTGGTTGGAAAAATTCCTAATAATTTAAATAGATTGATATCTTAGCATAAATAAATTATGGAAACATTTATTAAAAATATATGGATGATACACTTTGTTGGTGATACACGCAATCTATTTTTATTACTCATAAAAATTAGTAAAATATTAAGGAATTGTAGTCAATAGATCAGATTCACATATAAATGGTAAATTTATAGTTGAATTATGTAACTAATTAATAATACAGTGCACTACTTAATAAATTGATGTCGATAAAGCCAACTAAGCTTAATTGATTAGTAAATTCTAATTAAGAGTTCATGAGAATTTAAATTCTAAATAATAGTTGATTAGATTTTATTTTCTTCTTAGTTAAATTTTTTGATTATTCAAAGTATCCATTTTATCTGTAAACCGGAAGATTAACAACAAAAAAGTATTGATATGACTGAAACAACTAATCTTCATAATCATCAATGGTGAAAAATATTATAATGAATTTCTTTTTTACCAATTTATTAATATAGTTATTTTGCTGCTCAATCCATGGATGATTAATTGTGTATGTGTTTCACTCAAGTTCTAAACAATTTTTTTTTCTCGTTTTATACATTAACATCAAAAATTTGTCATATGTATGATATTTATAGTAAATTTTAATTAATGCATTATAGCTTTGATAACACTTTCATTCCACACATAAAAACTTAATTGTAACAACTTATCATTCCACACATAAAAGTGTTTATTCCGTGTAACTAAATTTTTTTTAAAATAAAATATAATAATTATACCTTTGAATTAGTTAATGAGTTATGAACTAACTAATGCTTTTGTGGTTACATAAATTATATGTTTAATTGTATTTTTTATCTCTTTATTTTTATCAATTCACAAAATTAGCCTATCTATTTTATAATTCAATAATTTTGGTCTATCTATTAATTCAATAAATAATGATATGACATATTTTAAAACCACGTGACATATGATTCAGTGATGTTGAATAATTAATACTTGTGATATGGTAATTCAGTTCCAACATTCATTTTTGTAATTTAACTAATAACATATAAATAATTAATATATTTAGATGATTCTACATCATGATATCGTATGTCACGTTATTTAAAATATGTCAAATCACTATTATTTAGTTAAAAAATCTAAAAAAATTCACCGAAATATTATATTTTAAAATAAGAGAACTAATTTTATAAATTAATAAAAATATGGGAATTAAGCCTAAATTGTATTCTATCACAATTTTTTGTTATACTCTTAAAATACATCTGTATTATTAAAATTCTTTTTAAGTATTATTTGTGTCTTTTTTCTTACCTAGTACTTATAATATAAAATAAAGTTAATAAACAATAATAATTTTTTAGATGCAATATTTTTTAATTTTAAATTTTTGATATTTTTTTATTACAAAAACGTTATTTTATTTTAATTTTGTATGAACAGCAAATCAACCTTTTTGACTAAAGAGTAACGCAAGATAGACCCAAATCAACATATTACAATTTTTATCTTTTGTACAAACTCAATCCATTTAATATAGGAATTTAGAGAGAGCAGCTATTAGTGCGTATGCTCAACTCTACCTGCAAGTATACCACCACGGCTAGTATTTGTACAAAAAAAATTAAATTTCATGGTCCCATTGTATGAATGGGTGTAAAACTTGGAGCAGTACCCAGATGATAATAATGATATGGTTTGTACCAATAAGAAAAAAAATTAAATGCAAGGCAATGGACGGTTCATAATTTTTCCATAGTAATATCGTACTTATGGATGCAGACAACCAACGATTGGGTGTATCAATAAATACTGATATCATTTAATAATTGAATACTATACTCCAAAAATTGCGTAAACTAACCCCCACATTGACAAAAGCCGGTTGATTTTGGAGCAACTCTCTTTTGTCTCTTGCATTCATTCGGCTAATCCCTCCCTTTCAAGGCACCGTTTTCTACTTTTTTCTTATTTTGCCTATCACACATTTTACTTTTAAATTTTAATAAACTCTGTCAAAAATATTGTGCACTACTTAGCAATAGGGGATACTCTTATTTTATTCCATTGAAGAATTCGTCTTCGGTCAAGGTCGTTGTAATTATAGGATTAATAATTAAATTTCATTACTTCATCATCAACAAAGAGCAATTTCCTTCGGGTTTCCTTTGACTATTTATTATCTTAGACGCTGATTTTCTCACTAATTAATACCTGGTTAACTCACATGATACATATAAAAACTTTATTATTTTATTTATTTTAATCTCTGGTTTGTTTTCTCTATCTCAGTTTCTCCAAATACGATGGCAATTGTCGTGTTTTTCTCGTTGACTAATGGTATGTTTAGATTAGAGATTATTTTAGAGTTAAGAGTTCTTTTGGAGAGAAAATAATTTATACTTATAAATTCATGTAACAACAAAGACATATTTCATGACAGTTATTTTGTCACGAATTTATAGTTTTCTTTCGTGAGTCTATTTTTTAAATAAACTACTTCAATGATTTTTGATTTTATAATTAATTATAAATTTATATTTTATTTTTTCTATAGAAACAGCTCATTTGTGTATATTAGTCTTTCGTAGTTTTTAAATTTAATTGCAATTTTAGTCCCTTTATTTTTACTGATTCACGAAATTGATATCTCTATTTGAAAAATCGACAGTTTTGGTCTCTCCCCCTGATTTTTTAACTAAAAAATGATGACGTGAAATGTTTTAAATAACGTGACAAATGATAGGATGATGTAAAATGATTAATACCTATGAAATTGAAATAAAACGCCGTAAAAACTTAGATTTTAATTTCGAATGTTTTTTGTATTTTTAATTTAAATAATGACATATAAATAATTAATGCATATAGGTGGGTCTATATTATATAGTTGTATTTCACGTAATTAAAAATATGTTAAATCGTTGATTTTTAGTTCAAAAATATGAGCGATAGACCAAAACTGTCAACTTTTAAAATATGAGAACTGATTATTTGAATTGATAGTAATAGGATGACTAAAAGTACAATTAAGCTTAATTTTTATTATGTTTGATGTGAGATTTTATAGCAATAGACTATACGAATGTAATTTTTTGTACCTTTAATCTTTAAATTTGACTATGATGTGATTATATTGTGTGACAAAGCGTTTTTTTAGACAAATGAATGGTTTCTAGAATGTTATTTGACTCTTTTAAGAAAAAAATTAAAACTCCATTTTATCATTTATAATTTTATTTTTATTTTCAAATAAGTAAATTCATAGATATATGCTATAATTGCATGACCATATTCAATGTATGAAACGATTATTAGTTAAGATTATCTTATTTTTTATTTTAATTATAATGTATTTTAATTTATTTTAAAAAATATATTATTATTATTATTTCACCGGTCCAAATTAAGACACGAGGTTTTAGCCGACGTACTGTACTATATGCAGTATTCAGGCAAGCTCCAGCCACAAGAAAAGAAACACTTGGAGTCTGGGGTTTAGTTTTGAGTGAAGAATTTGATTAGAACTAGTTTGAAAAAGAAGGAGGATTGGGAAATGAGTTTGACAAAAATATCTTAAGAGCCTGTATCCAACGAGAACATTATTTTATCATATTGAAAATGTAAATAGATTAATTTAAAAATGAAAAGTAAGGTTTTCTCTCCTTAAATATGGTAAAGGCAACCCACGTTGCATCACGATTTTTATTTATTTTTATCAAAGCAGACATAGATATTTAGATTTGCAGTACCTAACCTCAATACTAGGACGGGGAATGGGTAGGTGGAACTTTTATTTTTGAAGAAGTAGGTGGAACTCTTATACTCGTTAATTATAGTCTATCTATTTTTTTAAACTTTACGAACGAACGTGATTTTCTATTTTGGATCCCGAATATCTCGTTATTCCCGTGCAAAGCAATAATATTAAATTACTATCGTGGATTAATTTTTTCCAACCTTTAAGATGTTTTTCTAGAAAAAAAAAATTGGAATTGCTTTAAAACCATCAAGATGCGGATCTTTCATAATAGATGTGTTAATTATTGCACATTAATACTTTGATCACCTTGTCTCATCATATCTTAATTGATTTTTTCTTTGTAATTTTTTCTTTTTCTAAAATAATTTTTTATTGTCTTCATATGTGGCATTTATTGCAGTTTTGTTTTCAATATATATTTTTAACCCAAAAATAATGATACAGCATGATTTATTTTAGACAAAATGTAACATGATTTTAAATGAAATGACATTAAACAATTTATGTGGATAAATACAAATTAGTTTATATTTATCCACTTCATTGATATTAAAATAATGTATTTAAAAATAAAAATAAAATATTTTTAGAAATTAAA
>JBBPBP010000001.1:7569028-7613264 GCA_037974735.1 Cicer chorassanicum | reverse complement strand
AAAATTATTTTTGTGAGTGTAATAAAATAAATTATCAAATGTGCAATTGAGTCTATTTTAAATAATAAACTTGGTTGAATTTTAAGCATATATATATATATATATATATATATATATATTATTCTTAATTTAATTATATTTTGATAGATAGGTAGTAGTTATAATATTTGACTTTGTATCCTTTTTAAGACAAACATCAATAATGTCATCAAATATTAAACATATAATATTTGAATAAAAGTTAATAATCTCTATATTTAAAGATATCTTAATCTGTATTATGCAGTTTAGATAGCAAAAACTGGTAAGGAACTTGAGCCTCTAAAGTAACAAGAGGCCTTAGGAATGACACATCGTTCCAATAACCTATCTCTGTGAACTTTAAAGATTCGCTTTGCTGGATTTGGTGTGTTTTTCTAGCTAGGACTGAAAAAACAAAATCTACAAAGGTAAACAATTTTTTGAGTTATGTCATAAAGGTCCAAACGTGTTTTTAGCCGTTTGGTCTATTAAATTTTCATTATTTATCATCATCATCATAACCATCATTTTAATCAATAACTAGTTAGTACCTTTTGCTTTCACAACTTTTTACTACTTTGTATTTATTCATTCATCACTTTTTCTTTTGGCTTATGTTAATCATTATTATTGCTACAATTCATTTGGATCTTGTTAATTTTTTTCTCAAACCATGTTTTTTATGTTGATTCTTTTCAGGGGATGTTTTTAAAGAAGATTGATGAAACTTTGAGTTAGTTATTGCAAACTGCATAAACACAAACATGTCTTCTTCTCTAGATTCAATTTGGATTACATCTCTATCATGTTCATCTTCTTCAAAGGAACATGAGCATGCATATGGATTAGTTCAATGGTTGAGATTCATTTTCCTCTCACCATGTCCTCAGAGAGCTCTTCTCTCAGCTGTTGATGGTTTACTCTTGTTGACTTTATTTGTGTTTGCAATCATAAAACTCTATTCTAGGTTCAGTTCTTCCAATGGATCCAACACTGAAATTCACAAACCCCTTATAAGTAACACTAGGGATTTGAGAACAAAAACAACTATATGGTTCAAGCTAACTCTAATTGCTACTGCTGTTTTAACTCTATTGTATACAGTAGCTTGCATTTTAGTGTTTAGTAGTTCAATTGAATCACCATGGAAACTAGTTGATGGACTATTTTGGGTTGTTCAAGCAATAACTCAATTAGTCCTTGTAATCTTGATTATCCATGTGAAAAAATTTGAAGCTGTTGTTCACCCTTTGTCGCTTCGAATTTATTGGATTGCGAACTTTGTTGTTGTTTCTTTGTTCGCTGCTTCTGGTGTCATACGTTTTGTTTCTGTGGAGGGAAATTACTTGTTCAGCTTTATGGTTGATGACATTGTGTCTTTCATTTCTCTACCGATTTCGCTTTTTCTGGTTTTTGTTGCTGTGAATGGATCCACTGGTGTTGTTAAGTCAAGAGATGGAACTCAAGTGGTTGTTGATAATGGCCATGAAACAAAACTATATGATTATGTTGATGATCCAGCTTTGAATAAACCAAATGTTACTACTGGTTTTGCTTCAGCTTCTCAATTTTCTAAGACCTTTTGGATTTGGTTAAACCCTTTGTTGAATAAAGGGTATGGGTCACCTCTTACTCTTGATGAAGTTCCATTCCTTTCTCCAGAGCATAGAGCTGAGAGAATGTCTATTATCTTTGAATCAAAATGGCCTAAATCTGATGAAAGATCAAAGCATCCAGTTAGAACCACGTTGATTCGGTGTTTCTGGAAGGAGATAATCTTCACTGCTTTTCTTGCTGTTATTAAGCTATCTGTTATGTTTGTTGGACCAGTTCTCATTCAAGATTTTGTTGATTTCACTTCTGGGAAAGGTAGCTCGCCGTATGAAGGTTACTATCTGGTGTTGATTCTTCTTGTAGCAAAATTTATTGAAGTTTTGACAACTCATCATTTCAACTTCAACTCTCAGAAGCTTGGAATGCTTATAAGATGCACACTCATTACTTCTTTGTATAAGAAGGGGTTGAGACTATCTTGTTCTGCAAGGCAAGATCATGGTGTTGGGGCTATTGTGAATTACATGGCTGTTGATACACAGCAACTGTCTGATATGATGCTTCAGTTACACGCCATTTGGATGATGCCATTTCAAGTTGCTATCGGTTTGTTTTTGCTTTACAATTGTCTCGGTGGTTCAGTGATCACGGCACTGATTTGCCTTCTTCTTGTCCTTGTGTTTATCGTGGTGACAACTCGACAGAACAAAGGTTACCAGTTTAAAGCGATGATCAACCGTGATTCGAGGATGAAAGCTGTGAATGAGATGCTTAATTACATGCGTGTCATCAAGTTTCAGGCATGGGAAGAGCATTTCAATAAAAGAATCTTGAGTTTCCGCGGGTCGGAATTCGGGTGGCTTTCCAAGTTTATGTACTCAATTTGTGGCAATGTTATTGTGTTGTGGAGCTCTCCTTTATTGATATCAACTCTAACTTTCGCTACCGCACTTTTCTTTGGAGTTAAACTTGATGCAGGAACTGTTTTCACTACAACAACTGTGTTTAAGATCCTGCAGGAGCCTATTAGGACTTTTCCTCAGTCAATGATATCTCTTTCACAAGCATTAGTATCACTTGGGAGGTTGGATAGGTACATGTCTAGCAGGGAATTGCATGATGATTCGGTCGAGAGAAATGAAGGGTGTGATGGTGTAATTGCTGTGGATGTTAAAGATGGTACCTTTAGTTGGGATGATGATGGCCAAGAACCAGACTTGAAAAATATTAATTTGAAGGTTAATAAGGGGGAACTCACAGCTATTGTTGGTACTGTTGGGTCTGGAAAATCTTCTCTTCTCGCATCAATTCTCGGCGAAATGCACAGAATTTCTGGAAAGGTATCATTATTTCAAGTTTACAATTTTTTTTAGAAATAAGTGCTATACACATAATTAGGCCTTTATTTTCTTAAGATTATTTGTTTTGTTAACAGGTTCAAGTTTGTGGGACTACTGCTTATGTTGCGCAAACGTCTTGGATTCAAAATGGAACAATTGAAGAAAACATTCTCTTTGGTTTACCAATGAACAGACAGAAGTACAATGAAATTATCAGGGTTTGTTGCTTGGAGAAAGACTTAGAAATGATGGAATTTGGAGATCAGACAGAGATCGGAGAGCGTGGCATCAACCTCAGTGGTGGTCAGAAGCAGCGTATACAACTCGCCAGGGCTGTGTACCAAGAGAGTGATATATATCTTCTTGATGATGTCTTCAGTGCGGTTGATGCACATACTGGCTCTGAAATATTTAAGGTTGGCTATCTTCTTTGTTAAGTAATAGTTTGATCTTTGATGCACATATTTTCAGGGAACTATTCTTTGTTAGTTTAAGCAAATATTTATGTTTTGATTTCTTTTATACAGGAATGTGTAAGGGGAGCTCTAAAAGGCAAGACCATTGTTCTTGTAACACATCAAGTAGACTTCCTGCATAATGTCGATCGTATAGTGGTAAGTCTCTTTTTCAGTTTTTCCAATCCTGCAATCTTTGGTGAGTTATTCTATGTTTCTAACGTGTATAATTGGTTGTAAAAAGGTGATGAGGGATGGAGTGATAGTCCAATCAGGGAGATACAATGACCTACTTGATTCTGGATTAGATTTCGGTGTTCTGGTAGCTGCACATGAAACCTCTATGGAACTAGTAGAACAAGGCGCGGGCAAGCCCAGTGAAAATTCAGACAGGCCGATGGTATCTCCGAAGGGCAACAGAGAAGAAACCAACGGCGAAAGTAATTCAGTTGACCAGCCAAAATCTGCCAATGGAAGTTCTAAACTTGTCAAAGAGGAGGAAAGAGAAACCGGAAAAGTTAGCTTAAACATCTATAAACTCTACTGCACTGAGGCTTTTGGGTGGTGGGGAATTTCAACAGTACTTATTCTTTCTGTGTTGTGGCAAGCAACTATGATGGCAAGTGATTATTGGCTAGCATATGAAACCTCGATTGAGCGTGCTGAACTTTTCGATCCTTCTGTGTTTATTTCCATCTATGGAATTATTAGTGTAGTATCAGTTGTTTTTATAGTGCTAAGATCCTACTCAATTACAATCTTGGGGTTAAAGACAGCACAGATTTTCTTCTCTCAAATTCTTAATAGCATCTTGCATGCTCCCATGTCTTTCTTTGACACTACTCCATCAGGGAGGATTCTAAGCAGGGTAAGGATTTAAAGCTCTCAAGTATGCTGTGCTTAATGTTACATTACATGGAATAAATTAATTCATATTAATATAAACTGTTACATTATTTTCATATTTCAAGTATGCACATATATATAATTGTAACTTTTTATTTTTTCTTGAACTTCCACAGGCATCCACTGATCAGACCAATGTTGATATCTTCATCCCTTTGTTTTTCAATTTTGTGGTGGCTATGTATATTACAGTGGTCAGCATCTTCATAGTCACATGCCAGAATTCTTGGCCAACTGTTTTCTTGCTGATTCCTCTTTTTTGGTTGAACATTTGGTACCGGGTATGAAATATGAATTTGTTTGACAGATTAAATCCATTATAGTCAGAACTTAATTTGTTCATAAACTAAATATATCTTATGCACATTATGCTAACAGTAATATTTTTTTTTTCCTTTTGGTTTTGCAGGGCTATTTTCTTGCTACATCTCGCGAGTTAACTCGCCTAGATTCAATTACAAAAGCACCTGTCATTGTTCATTTCTCCGAAAGCATTTCCGGGGTCATGACAATACGTGCGTTCAGAAAGCAGAAGGAGTTTGGTGTTGAAAACATTAAACGAGTGAATTCTAATTTGCGAATGGATTTCCACAACTACAGTTCCAACGCGTGGTTGGGTTTCCGCTTAGAACTGCTTGGAAGTTTAGTTTTCTGCACTTCTGCTTTGTTCATGATCATGTTACCCAGCAGTGTCATAAAGCCAGGTAAGCTTACTTTTTCCACAAGCTAAGTAGCACTAAAATATGTTCATGAATGACATTGCTTTTTTCTTTTACTTGGAAGTTGTGTTGATGATTAACGAGTAAAGTAAGCAAAAGTTATACATAAATAATAACATTGCTACATAATGCAAAAAACACAAAGCAAAAGTCCACAAAACATTTAAATCACAATACCTTTTCTAAAGACAAAATGGTTCCACTTCCACCTGTTTCCCAACAAAAAAAATAAAAAAGTGGCCAAACCCCCCAACCTACTTTCTTCCTCTTGCCAAATTTTTCACCAAATTCTATTGGTGTAGTCACATTTGACATGCCCTCCCCTAAGAATGCAAGTATGAAATAGTAGGTAAAACAGGATATAACGTTAAGAAAAGTAGTTCTAGGATGGTGCTCCTTTAAATCGCTCAACTATTAAATGCATTGTCTGTTTGTGGATACATGTCCAAAATACAAGTATCTTTCAAAAAGAAGTATATAATATAATGTATCTTGGATAATGATGACTGCCATGTCTTAAAGTGAAGTAAAAAATTTATATGGCAGTAAAAACTTACATAATGACAAACATTCGTCAAAAGAATTATGTTAATTAAATTTACAATTCGTTGTGTTGAGTTACTGAACAACAACAATGTTTATACATTTATACTTATCTAAGGATATTTATGTCCTTTCATAAATATATATGTTTAGTTCTTTCCTCTTAACATTTTCTTTCTATTTTCTACTCTTCTTCTTACTCTCTTTTCGTTTACTTTTTCTCCTCCGTCTTTCTTTCATAAACCAAACAATGCCTAACTCTAGCGGTGACAAAAGTAATGTATTTTAATTAGTGTGGTTGATGTAGATGTAGACATAAATGAGTAGAAATAAAATGATATATTGATATTCTAAGGTGATGTTGCAACAATGCATTTGTTGATTCGCACTTGTCAAAAGTTGCCTTGAAAGTGTGTTCTTTGTGTATATTATTATGATTAAGATTAACCATGGAAGTAAATATTTATTGAGACAATCAAGTAACCGGGATGTTCTGCTTGATGTAGAAAATGTTGGTTTATCTCTCTCTTATGGATTGTCGTTGAATTCGGTGCTGTTCTGGGCTATATACATGAGCTGTTTCATTGAAAACAAAATGGTATCAGTTGAGAGGATAAAACAGTTCTCAAATATTCCATCAGAAGCAGCATGGAACATTAAGGATCGCATGCCTCCTGCAAATTGGCCTGGTCAAGGCCATGTTGATATTAAAGACTTGCAGGTATATACATTAGAATTAAACTGATTATTTCCTGTGATAAAAATGTACATTCTAGTGACAGTTATATATTTTGTCAATAGACACTCTATTTCCGTATTATGGTTATAAATTAACCTTCTGGTAAACAGGTCAGATATCGTCCGAACACTCCTTTGGTTCTTAAAGGCATTACTTTAAGCATTAACGGAGGAGAAAAGATCGGTGTTGTTGGTCGAACGGGGAGTGGAAAATCAACTTTAATTCAAGTTTTCTTCAGGCTGGTGGAACCTACCGGAGGGAAAATAATCATCGACGGCATTGACATATGCGCTTTAGGACTTCATGATCTCAGGTCTCGATTCGGTATCATCCCTCAAGAGCCTGTCCTTTTCGAAGGAACCGTCAGAAGTAACATTGATCCAACTGGACAGTATACAGATGATGAGATATGGAAGGTAAATATTCCATCACTGTCTTTGTAAGGTCTAAAAATTGCTTAACTTCATTCATAATTATATATATATATATATAACAAATGTAGTTTTCGCTATAATTGGAAAATAATCTTAATTATAAGCTTTGTATTGTTATAGAGTTTGGATCGTTGTCAACTAAAAGATGCAGTGGCTTCTAAGCCTGAGAAACTCGACTCATTAGGTATTTTCTTTGAACTGCTTGAAATTTTCACTTCCATTATTCTCTTTTTTCATGATACTAATGGCATGCCAATGTTATTTATAGTGGTTGACAATGGAGATAACTGGAGTGTGGGGCAGAGGCAGTTGCTTTGTTTAGGGCGTGTTATGCTTAAGCAAAGCAGGCTGCTATTTATGGACGAGGCTACAGCTTCTGTCGATTCTCAAACCGACGCTGTAATTCAGAAGATCATCAGAGAGGACTTTGCAGCGCGTACCATCATCAGCATTGCTCATAGGATACCAACTGTCATGGACTGCAACCGAGTGTTAGTCGTAGACGCAGGTATCAATCAATATGCTATTCACTACATTGCTTGTTGTCTCATTGTAAGATCTGCACGGTGAAATATACTTGAACCACATGTCTAAAATTCTTTTACACTGTCAATGCTATTTTGGTCATGTATAGCTGGCTAAATTTTATTTGTTTGTTTTATTTGAATAGGGCGCGCAAAAGAATTCGACACACCTTCCAACTTGCTCCAGAGGCAGTCACTGTTTGCAGCTTTGGTTCAAGAGTATGCGAACCGTTCCAATGACCTATAACAAAACTTTAGCTCCTTTCCACATATCCGTTTGCCTCCACCATCCATATTTATGACAAGACAATAACAAAAAAAAAAGAACACATGTTCCTCAAGGCTAGACATTTTGATTAAGATTGCGTATTTACATGTGTGGAGTAAGATGGTTATTTCTTGCAGAAAATGGACACAATTTTCTTCCGTTGAGAGATTCAGTTCAGCTACCATTGCAAAATCTTTTAGAGATGAGCTGATTTATTGCCGGTGTACTTTTTTACCATGAAGGGTTAACATGAACAACGCTTATGGATGGTATTCTAAGTATATTTGCCTAAAGTAGTGTTAGTAGTTCAATAATTTGGCAGTAGTAGGTCCTGATTTTAATTATACTGCACTTAATCCATGTGTCTTTTATTTTATTTTATATATAATATATAAGCATTCATCCATGTGTAGTGACTGATAAATTGCAAATTTACCTTTGAATGATATTTAATTTGAATTATGCACGTTCAGCAAGTATACTATTATATCAGCAACCCTAGTTCGGAAGAAAATAGATATAAAAACTACGAACAAAGAATATATGAGATTTGTTGCAAAGTTCGGCCAATTATGCTTACGTCTCTAACTCCATAGAGCGTGCAGTTCCTTTCAATTGATTTCAAGTTTAGAATTTACAATGTAGAACTCTTTTCAATTAATTTTGATGATTCTATTAATCATGCAAGTTAAGGAAAATGTAGTTTTATTAATATATCAAAATAGATAAAATATTATAAGATGCTATAGTTCTTTTATCGGATCATAACACAAAGTTTCAAATTTGTGTAGGTAAGATAGAAAGTCTTGAGTGAGATTTTGTTTTCGTAGCAAGTTTTGAGTGAGTTTGTGACTGGATAACAAGCAAATTTGACAATTTTTGAATATTATTTTTCCTTTCAAAATCTCAACACACCTTCCTTTCAAAACCAGACATTGACTTTATCGACCCTCATTTATATTCAAAGTGAGAAAATAGAGTGAAAACTTGAAGTTTGTTAATGTTCATTTTACCATTGTATTAATTGATCAGGAATTGTTGTTGATAAGAAAAGAGCTGTTTTTTTTGAAAATGTATCATGTAGGTCAATTATGCTTGACACCGACCCAAGTAAAGGCGGCCAAAGACTTGCTTTTACTCTCCAATAAAACACATTTTTTAAAGATTTTTAGGCTTTCAAACACAAAGAAAATACTACTATTATTATTAATATTATTTTTTTACTCATATTATTATTATTATTATTATTATTATTAATGTATAGTAGTATTTAATAATAAGTTAATAATTTACGAGATGCCGACGTAACTCAGTCGGCCAAGCGCGGACGCAGACCACTTTGTGTGGGTATTGCCGTATTTGTGTAATTAAATGTGTGTAGGTTACATCAATCATTGCTAATTACTACCAAGACCAACAACAATAATCTTGAGTGAGGGATATTTGTACCTTGGATTAGATTAGTTTGAAAGAGCAAAGTGATTGATATCTGAAATGAAATGGAAGAAATTCAGTTTAAATTATTGATAAAAAAATAAATAAATTACATATTATTAATAAAATAAGAGAATAAATTATATCAATAATTACATAGATTTATATACTCAATTAAATAAATAATTAATTAATATAAAATAATTAATTAGTTAAAGTAATTAATCAACTAATTAATCCAAAAGATATTAGTAAGATATTTAACTAAAATCGTCCACCTTTCTCATCTTTCTTTTGTTTTATTTTATTTATGAAGAAGATGATCTATTGAGACGTTCTTTTCGTGATTTTCTTTAATTTTGTTGTGTTAGTGCGACATTTTTAATTGTCGTCTTGGTGCAATGTTATTTTAATTTATGTCTTGTTACAATGTTCATTTAGTTCAAATTGACAAAATAACTTTAATTCAATACAAATTCAATCAATGATAATGTTTCAACTCTAGAGACATGTGTATTTTGAATACTTCACTTTTGTCGTATTAGTAGAGTTTGTCACAATTGTAAATATTTTGTTATTTAATGTTATTAACCTGAATGCTGTAAAATTATTTATACATTTATCATTTTTAATTTTAACAAATTTAAATTATATTGTTGATCGATTAACTTCTACTGATTTAAATAAATGAATATTTTTTTTTGATAAAAATAAAATAAGAGCAAAGTTATTTTATTTTATGGAAGAATAACTCATCTATACGACTCAATTTCTTCAATTTTTCCTAGCATTTTTTATGAATCAAGATACTATCTTCTCCTAACAATTTTTTGGTATGCATCGATCAAAGATTAAAGCCTTAAATCAACAATTGTTTTCTTTATGATTAAGGAAGGGATCCATTGATAATTATGTTTCATACTTTATATGATGCGAGTGATTAACTTTTAATTTTGAAAAAGTGAAAACATATTTTAGACTCTAAAAAAATTAAGAGACTCAATTTAATTTTTGCAAAAAAATAAAAAATATTTTTAATCCTTCAAATATATTAAGACAACTTAATCTCTACTTTTGTTAAGCATGTTATGGCAGAAACTATATCAATTTATTTTTAAAAAAAATTAAATTTACTTTTACTTTTTTTAGAATTAGTAATCTCATTTCAGTCAATGTGAAAAACTAAGTATTTCCTCAGATTTAAAAAGGTGAGTATTCGTGTATTTTATAATATCGAAAATTAAAATCCAAGAAAAGAAGAAAAATTGAAAGTTGGATCACTGTTGACCTTTTAAAATACTAAATGGGCCTCGTTTCATAAATTTAAAAAGAAACAAAACGACAGTGTTGAGGTTTGGAGTACTGTGTGAGAGTCACGTAACCCTAAATCCTAAACAATAATCGATAAACCCTCTGTGTTGCTGTTGAAGACGCAGAGAGAGAAGCGAGAAGGAAAATGGGAGGTTCACGAAGAAAATACAAGCAATCTCGACCAAAGGTACGCGTGGGTCTTCCAAAGAAGAACCCTAAGGTTTTGAAACCCGCTTTCACTATCCCTCCCAAACTCTTACAATCCCTTCTCAAGGACCCTAAATGGGACGACAAAGGCACCGTCACCCAAAACTATTCCTCTTTCGGTCTCCTTCCTGACCCTAACTCCCTCACCAATTCCTTTCAACTTCCTGATGAACTCAACGATTCCGGCAGCGATCTTGAAGAAGACGGTATGTTCCATTCCATTCATTAACTTTATTATTAGTACTATATCAATTTTGTTGAAAGGAGTATTGAATTTGTAAATTTTGAAGGAACCAAACTTGTTTAAATGACTTGAATCTGGTTTTGTGGTGTAGACTTGAAATCTGCATTGGGAAAGCAGCGAAGAGATGGTAATAGTGCACCTCCTCAGCCTTTGACTACAATTCAACGTCTTCATATTAGTCGGCTAGTGGATAAATATGGAGATGATTTTCAGGTTCGGTTTTTGCTTTTTCTTGTACCTTTTCCTTTTTGTTTGGTAAAATTCGTTTTTATTTTCTGTTTTATTTCACTTTTAATGTTTTTGTGATTGTTTTTTGGCAGAGTATGATGATGGATATAAAGCTAAATCCTATGCAGCATTCGGTTGCAACTTTACAGAAATTGTGCTTCAGCTATTACTTATATAAAAACAAGAATCCGCTCATTGTTGCCAGAAAATGAAATGTTTCGCATTCCAGTAGTGCAGATTTGTCAAAATTATATAAACTAGGTGCGACGAATGATCCATAGACGGATTTCTCATGTTAATTGGGTCAAATGCTGTCACCATGAGGATGTGTTTTGTTTTTGACACTTTGGATGTTACTCGTGTAATATCATTAACTAATTTTGTTGATGCTTATGAATTTTTTGTATGGATTTTTGTTTTGGAAGATGAAGTATTCTGGTCTTCCTAACCTGCTGTTTCCAAAAAAAAAATTAATAGATGAAAGTGATTTTGAATGGAATGTGTTTGGAACTGTTTAGAGGTGATAATTTGTGATGATAATGTAGTAGAACGTTTTGTCTTGTGGTTTTTACTTGTTATGGTTCATGTCAGGATCATCAGTTGCTCCTATCAAGCTTTCTAGTCTGTTCTCTAAACAATGATGATGGAAATGCGCCTTTAGTTGTATGAGAAAGACCAAATTTAGCATTTAGGCTTATAGATTTATAATATTTTTTCTACCTAAACTACGATTTTGCAGTCTGATAAGCTGTATTTTGCAGTCTCTCTAGATAACGTAGAACTTAACCTACAACAAATAAATGGCCTTCAGTAGATACAGATGCCAAAGTTGAAGCCTCTTACATTGATCAGAGTCAAAAAAAGAACAATACCATTAACATTCTTCTGAAATGCTAATACTATTAAACAAAGTGAATAACGATATTTTCAACCTACAACTACATAATTGAACCCAAATTGTTGTTTCTCTGCTTAGATGCCCATGAACGCTCTACATTGTGTTTCCCAATGCTCCTTGGCTTGCTTGACCCTCTCTACCCTTTCCATCTGAAGTCTTTCTTCCCAGTACTCTTTGCAGCTGTAAATATATTGAAATTATTAGGTTAAGGTATTTGGATATAATATATTAATGATTAGATACAGTAGGGTCAACAAAAATGAATATAACAGCACATAGCAGATGATCGACAACGGGGTTTTACTGGACTTTTGCTGCCATCTCTGCCTTCACGGCATCTATACAGCATTTCTTCATTTTAATTTCATTCATTTGCTAATGGAATAAACTATATTATTCATACCTTTGGCCTAACAGAATGTTTAATTCTTCCAAGTGCACAGCGTCTTCATAAACTCCTGCCTGTAATCAACAAATATAAAAAAGTATAAGTTGCCAGCCATTTTTATAGTAATAAACTTAAAAAATCATTTGTCAAATCAGCAGCAGCCCCAGTCTTGGTAGTGAAAGAGAATAACTGACCAATCATACTTCTTCAGCATTATAAGATGCCTAAAATACGTAAACAGTTCTTTCTGGAAACTACAATTTATCAATTATCACAATATTAAAATATAGAAGCTACACGGCTACAGAAGGGCTACTTAGCTATTTCAGAAGATTTAAAGTTTTACCGGTTAAAAATAGTAGGCCTTTAGTGAAAGTCAAGCAAATTTTACATACAATGTAGTCAGCAATTGAAAGACCAGTGAAGCTTAGTACAGGATCCTGGTTCCTGGTCTCATGCGCAGATATGGTTATTTAAATTTTAGCAGTTATTTAGACATTAGAATTTTGTTTGGTCCTTGCATTTGCAATCAAAATTAAGTAGCACCCAAATTCAAATATGACAATGTCAGTCACGACTAAATGACTATCCATTGGCTTGAATGACCAGTAAAGGATGAAAGTACTAGTTTTAACATGTATAATGTACATTAATATTAGTAAACAGAAATCCACATTTATTTACATTCCTATTAAAATTAATAAAGTTGTAGGAGAGCTTGCTATATGTGGTAGTTTACCTCTCGGCATAAAGGACATTTCTCTTTAGGATGTGCTGCCTTAAGTCCATCAACAATAGTAACAGATGCAGCTGAGCATGCACAACTAAAACAGAATACGTGGCCACAAGTCAGAGAAACTGGGTCAAACACCGTGTCCTGTCATGGAAGATCCAGATGAAAGTTATCAATTGAAAAACCAGAAAAGATAGTGAAGGACCGTATGAGAGAGATGCTTTCACACAGAAAAGTACATTGCTTTTGTGGAAACTAAGGAGATATTGTCATTGCAATCCAAAACCAAAAGTTAAGTGCTATGGGACAATTGGTTAGGAAAATTTTGGACAACACAAGGAGATCCGGAATAGACTCTTTAACCATATACAAAATATTCGCAACCTTTTAAAAATAAAATAGTTTGACAGTAAATATAATTTTTGGTGGAAACACAAAACAAGATTGAGATGGAAATTTCAATGCAAGATCTGTAAGTTGATTTGGTCATGCATATGTGCAATCCAAATGAGAGTGATGCACAGAAAAGAGAAATTCATCCAACAAGTGAAACCAACTAACTTACCAAGCATATAGAGCAAGTTAAGTCAATATCAATTTTGATGTTATCAAAGAGCTCACAAGTAAGTGATGGTTTTCCATCCTTAAATGCAAGATAACATCCATCGAATAATGCAGGTGTCCTTGACTTGACATTAGTTTCCCTTAAGTTGATATGTAATGCCATAAGCTCAATAAGCCAGGGACTCTGAAGAATTTCCTTGTGCATAGTCTGGACTTGTGACTTGAATAATTGTCCTTGCTTGGAATAATGAATCTGAAGTCATAATAGTAGTGAGCATATATAAAGAATATAACTTATAATTTCAACATGTATTGTCAATACTTATATCAGCACGCCAAAGAAATAAGGAGGATTTTGCACACCTTATCATATTTCTTAAGTATTTTGCGGATTGCAACAGCGTTTATCAGTGCATATGTAACTAGATCTTTGCCTTCATGAATTAAAGTAGTATGATTCCTTTTTGATTGACCTCTGAACATGAGAATGTACTTTCTAAATCCAGAAGCAAGATGTATCTCCAGCAATTTTTGTGCACGTTGATTAAAGCATCCCACTATATCTGACATTTCATTGAGAAGGGAAGGGAAAAAGGTCCCGTCGCACACTGAATAAAATAATTAAACTAAATTATCTTAGGGGTAGTGGGAAAAGCATGAACATTGAAAAGCTTAAACATAGCCCTAAATCCTCATTATATCATAACATAATTTATCATACAACCTAAAAATTCTTATAATAGACTCCTAGTGAATATATTATAAGGTATTCTAATATTCAGAATGGATTGAAAGAAACCTTTGAAGACAATTTAGAATTTCATTAATAGAAAAAGGTTAAATTATGAAAAGAATTGATTTCCGATAGGTAAAATAAAAAGTAAAATTATTGAAGACCTGGACATTGATCAGGGCAGGATTTGTGGGATTGGGATGAACGTCTGCACTTTTTCATGATCTTTTTGAGCTTCTTGAAGCCAACAACAGGGAGCATCTTCTGCTCATGTCCACGCATGTACTCTTGATAAGTCTTGCAGAATTTCATCTTTTCGGACAAAAAATTAACATGGATTAACAACCAAAACTATTTCGAACGATTTGATATCGCTCTCAACTCAAGCGAGATTAATAGAAACAAAGATAAAAACAAGAATTGGATTCATTTTGAAGTTACAGTTTGTGGTATTATACTTTCCCCGTAATAATCTCAAATCCTTACTGTTCGCTACTTGTTAACGGTTTCGTGTGTCAAATCAAATATGAAAAGGGTATAATTGTAAAGTACATGCGACTTCCGTCTCGCGATGAAAAAGTCAAATACCAGAGGAGGATGCTTCCATTTTGACTATTTTTTTTTTTTTAAAAAAATGACAGAAGAGAAATTTTAATTATTTTTTATTTATTTAAAGTAAAATTTAAAACTCGAAACAAGGTTTATGGTCAAATTTTATTATTTAATAATTTAGAGATTAGTTGAAGAGATTTTTCCTAAAAGTATAAGTTATTCTGTGTTTATCTTTTAAAATGAAAAAATATATTTTTTAAAAAATTCAATTATAAAAACTGATTCTCTTTAAAAAATTATTAATAATGGTTTTTAGATTATTTTTAATTATTTTTTTTAGTAAAGTGTAATAAATAAATTCAATTGATTATTCGAAAAAGATTGTAACAAACGCATGTAATATTTTCTATTCTATTTCTTCTGCAAAATAAATTTTTGAGTGAGAGGATAGATCTCCCATTCAAGATAAAAATGACGTTAAGATTTTTTAAATAACATCTATATCTACCTTTTTTTAATTAATCCAGATGTTGTATGTTGACCTCTGCCGTAATATTATTATAAAATATAAATTAAATAAAATATTATATAATATAATGTTATATTCTCTAAAAATGTCATATTAGATATTAATATACAACTTCATGTTAAAATATTATATTGTTAATCTAGTCTAAACCACCTGAATGATTGATGTAGACATTCTTGACCAAAAAAAATAATTAAACAAAATTTTAAGTTTTTTTTAGACTTTCAAAAAAGTCAACCAAACCTTAAATATGAGCATATATATTAGATAATATATCATATTGAAGCATAATATTTTCAAAATAAGTTAAACTCATATCTTGCGAAGCCTAGTCAATCTAGGGAGTTGGATTTTCTGCAATTATAGTAGGATGTTGTAACCAATCCTGACCATCCAACTTCAAATTAATAGCCAAGATTGTTTTAATTAAAAGACACAAGGTTTAACTTAAACCATTCAATGTTAGATGGATGGCCGAGATCGAAAACTATGTCTAACTGCGTGTATTTATTATAACAGGTGATCTGAATCCTCAATCTAGTCAATTTATTTTACTCCGATTCTTGAGTTTATTAGTATTATACTAACTTGAGGTAATACTTGGGATCGTATAAGTTTATTTATATTTTACTTTATAATAGTTTTTATAAAATATATAACCAGTTACATCAAAGAATTTTATTCAATAAATTATAATTTATAAATTAAATATAATCATAGCAATTACGTTTCATTTCAACCGGAGTTAAGATATTTGTAGATAAATTTTTTAATGACTAAATCCTGTAACTTTTTGTTGCTAAAACTAAAAATAAAATTTTATAAGAATTAAAAATTTACTTAACTCTTAAATCAATTATGCCAAGCTGCTATTTTTTTTAAATATCTCTCTATCAATATCTATGATCGGATGATTTGGATCCATATATTTTTTTTTGACAAAAATGATATTGATACAAATAAAATATTTGAATATATTAATTAATTAAATGATAGAAATTCCATGTTGTGCTAATAGACAAAGGTTTCGTATTCATGTTACCAAAAGGAAAAGAGAAAAAAAAAAGGTTTCGTATTGAATGACGACTGATGAAGACGATGAAGCAAAAACATGGTGGATAAATAAGTGTGGAGTTTGCATCTTTATCTTTACCCTTTCCACAATATTCGAGAAATCATTTTCAGCTCGTGATAAGATTAAGATGGCTTCAATTCAATGATTGGTTTTATCACGTTGTTTTAACTCATCAGCACCTTGTTTTAATTCGCTTTTAATATAAAAATAATAAATAAATAAATAAATAAAAATACATATATATAAATGGGTGAGTTGTGTTGCGTCTCAAGCAAGTGAAGTAAAAAGAGAAAGAGAAAGAGAGAGAGAGAGAGAGAAAAGAGAGTAATTGGGTTTTTGGAATGGCGAGTTCAACAAATTCAGATGAGTCAGAGAAGGCACAACCAGTGATGTTGGTTGCAATCGATGAGAGTGATCACAGTGCATACGCTCTGAAATGGACTCTCGATCACTTTTTCAACAACAATAATTCTGCTTTCAGGCTTGTTCTTGTTCATGCCAGACCTTCCGCTACTTCTTCTGTTGGTCTCGCTGGCCCTGGTATGCTATTACACACTCTAATCCCTTTTCACTTTCATTCATCATTGATGTTTTCGTAATCGAATCAACCGTTTCTTCTTAGTGTACACAGGAGCTGCTGAGGTTTTGCCCATTGTTGATTCTGATTTGAGAAAGATTGCTGCCAGAGTTACTGATGCTGCTAAACAACTTTGCATTAAGAAATCGGTATTTATATTATATTATATTATATTATATTTTATTATATTTTCACACACAATTTGAAGTTTAAATATATTGTTAATTATGTTCGGTGGATGATTAATGAATATAACTAACAACCGTCGCAACTGATTAATCATCAACTGAGCGCAAACTGTATTTTCTTGAATTTATATATTTTGTGTGGGACTTGGATCATACTATATGGTTTTAGCAAAATGTTATATGATTGCTGGGTGCCTAACAGATACTGTTTTATATATAGAATGTGTCACCTGTGGAATAATTATCTGATAGCTGAATTTTCTCAGGTAAATGATGTGATAGTGGAGGTGGTGGAAGGTGATGCTAGAAATGTTCTGTGTGACACAGTGGAGAAGTACCGTGCTTCAATATTGGTTGTGGGTAGTCACGGTTATGGGGCTATAAAAAGGTATGGTTTCATTCTGGTCGCATTTATCATTCTTTATTTGCATTGATAGGTGATTGTGATTGAAGTATCATAAATACTTTTCTCAAACTTGTGAATGGGGTATGCCATGTTATGCTGCATTTAATTCTAATATTTTAAATTAAACCAATATCATCACAAACACAAAATTAAATTATACTTAATAATCTCCTAATTCAGTTATACTTTACACTTTTAATTTGCAGGGCGGTTTTAGGTAGTGTGAGTGACTATTGTGCTCATCATGCTCATTGCACTGTGATGATTGTGAAGAAGCCGAAAACCAAACACTGATCTATATTGGCATGTCATACAAAAATAAATATATAATCCTTTCAGCAAAAGTAAAACAACAATGCTGGCAGCCAGAAAGTTTGTGACTTAGTTTATCCTATGGGCTATGGTATGTTGGCTTTGTAGTTTATGATAGAAAATATTAAGTGTTTGGATTGTTGATGTATATGAAAAATTCTTAGATTACTGTGTCTCTGTAATAATTGTTTTTTTCCTGAAAAATTACTGTTTTTTGCCTTAATAATTTATGAATGTGATAATGGGCTTCTCCTGTTTATGCTGTTTGAAGAATAAATTGTTATTGGTTGAATAAAATAAATTGAATGGAAAAGATAGTAAAATAGAGAGGGAGATGTTTCAGTTCTAATATTTCTCAGGCAATTAATTAGGCTCAAGTGGATAATGAATTTTAGTTAAGTACAAAGCGTTCGAGAGAACTTGAATTCAAATTCTGATTGGAACAATTCTTGACCAAACTTTGTTTACCTCTCGACCAAACTCTGAATTACTAAGGCCCCCTTCTCCTGGAAATTAGAGAGTTATAAAAAGAAAAGACTTTATTTACCTTTCGTCTAATTTGTCATTTGGCATAACAGTAGCTATAGTTCAGTATGCATTTCGAAGTTGTGCTTACTCATACATCAATCCTCACAACTATTTTGATTGTTTCATAATTGGAAGGTCTTGTACCATCTTATTATTCTGCAACAAATAAAGACATGAAATTCAGTTGCTAAAATTTATATTACCAAATGATCATCACAATTTCAAAGCTTCAATTGTGATTATAGAGTAGTCAGCAAATCAGACTTCGTTTTTTACATTACCATTGAGACCAATGAACCAATCCTTTCTCCCAAACATCTTGTATTCAAATACCAACAATTAGGGGAATCGCCTTCATATTTGGTAGTTACCATCAGCAAGACATGGTCAGAGTCAGAATCTTCATCATACCCTAGTTGAACTTCATCTTCTTAGTTTTCCATACCTTTGCCTCTAAATTTACCAGTACACTGTCCCACAACTTCTAAAAATTGTAATTGAATCTCTTTTTTGTTGATTCGGATCCAAGACATCGCTCTCAAACTTTTCCACTTGTTGTTCTTCCATTGTCCCCCTTTCTTCTTGTTCTTGCCACTTTATCCATCATTCTTTCGAATGATTTGTGCCTGCAAGCCTTGCTCGACAAGTTTCTCACCATTTATTTCATTGAGTCTTTGTTCATGAGCTTCAAGAGAGCCATGCAACTCCTCCAATTTTAATATTTCAAGATCCTTAGAATCTTCTATTGGTACAACAATATGACCAAATCAGAGTGCCAAGGTTCAAAATATCTTTTCTACCATCATCTGATCTACAAACTTCTCACGCTTCGTCATCAAAATAACTAGAGTCCAAACTCAAGTAAAATACTCAACTAGTGTTTCAGATTTTTTTAAGATGTTTCAATCCTCATTGACTAGACAGCAACAACTTTCTTCTCAAAACTGGCATAGTCCACACATTGATGGATCAAGAAGAGAGCCTTGCAATCCTTCCCTCATCGCCTCCTTGTAAGATGACTTTTGTACTATTGTTGAGCTGTCCTTCAATTCTTGAGTGCAACATTTCACAATTTCAAACACATCCTGAAAACTAAAGATGACTTGCATCTAAATGCAACACTTCTCAATGTTTTCACCATTAAGAACACACAGGTTGGCCGAAAAAGAACCATTAGATTTAGTCATGACTAACTCCCTTATATTCCTCAAAAAACCACACACAAACACATTCCCATATGCGCAGGTCCCAAGTCGAAGAACTAGATACCATTTAATGTAAGATCACTCACGCCATGATGATCGCATACACAAATCAAATAGAGAGGTTTTCGATAGAATTACAAAATGATGATTGTACACCTTTATTAACTGCAACAAGTAGTATTTATTAACTTTCGGCCAAAACCTAACTCTAAATTACCCTCAATAAAAACACCATTATATAACAACACTTAAATGCATACAAATTATAAGAAAAATACTACTGAAATAAATGTCCAACAGAAACAAGGGATGAATCATTCTTGAGTTCAATAGCAGCAATTAGAGAGGATCTTGTACCCTTCAAAAATTGGTTGTACCATTTTGCAGAGAGCTTTGGATATCTTCTCAACTCTGGATCATTCCTATCAACATAGTACAACCCAAAGCTCGAATCGTATGCATCCAGCAACTCGAACACATCAATAAAAGACCACACAAAATACCCCTTAATATTTGATCCATTTCTAAAGAGAAAAAAAAATGATACCAAAGATCAGAAATGTATCAAAAGCATATGTGTCTATTTCAGTTGCATTTGTTTTCATATTTGTGTTTAGGACATTATTTTCATTTATTGGATAAGTAACTTGCTTCAAATACATTTTTGAGATATAATTTTTCAACATATAATAAAATGGAGTGGCAACTACATACCTTAAGGAATCAAGCAAGCTACCAATGTATGCATGCAAGTATTTCACCCTCGATACGTCGTGGAGCGATGATTGGCTAGCTGTCCGTTGGCCTAACAAGACAAGTCCAATTTTCATTAATAATTCAATCCATTGAAACTCATCTTATGCGACATTAGTTGTTATTTAACAACGACAATAGCAAGCGTTGTGAGTGGTTAACCAAATCATTGTTAAATCCCTCAAAGCTGAAGTTTACAATTCCATACAATTGAAGATGGGTCATAATATGGATTAACCTAGTTATATTGTTGGTTAGATGTATTAACGAAATTGGAGGGGCTAATAAGCAAGGATCATCATGATGGAATGTTGAATGTTATTTGACTGCCTATGACAAAGAAAAACCTTTGCCTCGCAAGTTATTATTCAACCTCAAACACCCAAACATGGTTTCCTAAAAGAGATTCATTGAAATCACTGTAATCTTGAATGAGAAGTAAACAAACCATTTTCATGAATGAATATAGGTGGATTGCCATAATGGATCTTGAAGGTATCCAACACTTCTTGTAAAGCCCATGGTGTGACAGGGTACTGCGACAAGTAAAGCCAGATAGTTATACAGTTAAGTAATCTAGTGATTGAAACAATTAATTAAGATGATAATTATAATAAGTCTTGTAACAGTTACCTCTTCTGCTGTAAGTAGATCCACTATACCTGCAAAACCACGGAAAGCAAGGTTATGATTCATTTTGCTCCACCAATTATTCAACAAGTGATAGGCGTGGTTGTGAGCAATAATGAAAAGGGTAATCAGATGCTAAATGATGTTAGAGTTTAACTAGTTGAAAACATCATAATCATAATGAAAAAGAAGGGGTGAATGCAATTAGTAGAACAAGCTTATATTGCTTTAATCTTTAAAATCCACTATGATACAACACATACTGAGGTGTGCAGCCGTGTCTGCAGAGAAATCTCTCAGTTTTGTCCTCAGAGCATCAGAATTGTCTGTGACATTAAAGCTGCTGTAGTGAATTATGCCAATAAAGTCGTAGGAACCCTTAACTTGTTCAGATTCACGACTTGTAAAGGCCGGAATTCTTGCGCCTGCACTTTCCTTCATGGAATTAGGATAGTCTCCATGCAACAAGGGTTCCATAATCCTGCAATAAAATAAACAGGCACGTAAGACTTTCATATCCTTCATACGATATAGTCATAAACAACAACAAAAATACTAGAAGCCACAACATTTAGGAGATAAGCAACTGAGAGTACTTCAATGTTTAAAGTAAGGAGAAGGGAAAATATTACAACTAATTTCAGAGTCGGTAACTCACCAACCCAAATAAAAATCGCGGATCCGTTGACATGCTGCCTTGTCTTTCTCTGTATTTGTCTGAGGAACTAACCCAAATGTATAGAGAGAGGTACCGACAAATCCATGTTGTTCCTCCTGTATAGTCATTAGTCTCTATGGAATCATGAACATTCTTTGCCAACAAAGTTTCTATACGTGGGAAAATATTAAGAACCCAATAAGGATTAAGTATATAATTGGAAGCCTTTTCCATCTAAGCATGTTGAGAGTGGAGTGTAAGAATAGAAAAAGAATAGAAAAAGTACACAGCATGAGAAAATATTAAGTTATATACCTTATACTTTCTTCTATACAATCTCACAGCTGAAGAATGTGCTAGTAAAATATGATGAGTTACCAAGTACGGTTCAATTGTTGAGTTGCCCTTAGTGCTATTTATAAAGCAAAATGGAGGAGAACATCGATGAGGTGGGGAAATTCCCTGATCATAACTACCCACGGCAAAGATATTGGGCTCGTTCACAGTAGTCCAATACTTGACTCTATCCCCAAACTCTCTGAAACACACATCTGCATAGTTTGTGAAGTCTTTTCTGCATCAACATTCAAGTCATAATTCTCATTTCTGTTAAAAGTTGCAATATAAGGACATTTCTCCCTAAGAACAAGAAATACATTTTTTTTTTATAATAAGATATCTTCACAGCATTAAAGTGTGTTTGACCAAAGATCATATGAGCAAGTGAGGCGAGAACAATAGAAGCTAAAAGAGAACCATAATATTAACTAATGAATAGAGTCTTATTACATGTATCAATCTCCTGATGCCTTTTTTAATATGGATGTTTTTTCTAGGTTTAAGGGTGTCGTGATTAATTTTATACTCCTTTTGGAATGAAATATAAAAAAAAAAATGGTAATTGAAAGGTTGATGAATCAAGGATTAATTTTAACAACAAATTGGTGCAGCTATAGATAGGAGCACGGAACATACATGACATCACGACTAAGCCATCCTGCATATTCATCCTCAAGCGCCTGTGGGAGATCATAGTTATGTAGGGTGACATGTGGTTCAATTCCTGCAGAAGGGAAAGACTTGTATTGTATTACTCGAAGAAAAAAAATTGATTTCATTCTTTTCTTGTTTATTAATAATGAATGAAATCTTAATTAAGGTATGTTTTATTTTGCAACAAATTAAGCAGCTCATATCTAACCATTTCTAACGAGTTCATTGATGAGATTGTTGTAGTACAGCAATCCCTTGGGGTTGACGGGTCCTATACCATCTGGGGAGAAATAAAAGCATTTTCAAAGACATGTCTTTACTGCAGAAAGAAATAAAGAACATTAAATTTCACTGTCTATTGATATAAACTATAGTTTAAGTTCAGTAGAATACTTGGTATCAATCTCGACCAAGAAATTGAAAATCTATAGGCATCAAGTCCTGTTTCAACCATGAGCTTCACATCTTCCTGCATTATTGGTTTTGTGGGAAAACAGTGAGTTACTGCTTGGATTGTCTTGACCAGCTAATGTTTTTATCTATTTAAAATTCTTTAAATTAATTAACAGATAAATCATAGAGAATGCATTACTAGGCAAAATTAGAAAGATAAGAAACCTTGTGTATTGTTTACCTTGTATTTGTGGTACGAATCGCATGCTATGTCTCCATTGTCTCCATGTGCAAACCCTTTTTGTAAAAAAGTGCTAGCATGAGAATTGGTTTATAATGCTCAGTTGAAGTGAATGAAAAACTAAAAATAGCATTGTCAAAAATATAGCAAGCTAGTTAGTATCTTTCAGTGCAAGCTTTCAGTTAGATGCAATGCAAGCTGTTAGTTAGTTATGAACCGGTTACTTGCCGAACAAGTCAGTCAGTTATTCAGTTGCTAACTGATCATTGTTGCTACAATCTCTTGTATAGAAGTATATATAGTAGATGAACTGATATAACGGATTCATTGAAGCAATACATTCAATCTATTCATCTCAATTTTCTCTAAGTTTTCTTCTTGAGTTCACTTTCGTGTTAAGCATAGTTAAATTGCACATACTAAATCGTATTCCTTGTTTCTCATATTGATTCTTACTTCAGAAAAAAAATCTCTTTATGGTCAATAATTGATAACTTTTAGGCTTTGTGTTCCTCCCATAACTGGAAGCTAATTATATATGTGATGTACCATTTTAGATTTTATGTTGGGATGAAAATGATAACTTTTTCATTTTCCAAAATCCAGAATTGAATGAAGGCTCATCCAAAATTGTGTTAAATTTCAACTTTTATTTCAAAAAAATAGGGAAACTATGGATCAAATTCTAAATCAAATGATGAAAGAAACTTCTATATTTGGTTTTGAACTATCCCAATTCCCAAAAGCTCATAACTCAAATAAAGACATATCAATGTTTTTGTATCAACAGTTGTATTGTAGTTTCATTCAATTGTGATAGTTATTTGATACCTCAAAACATATAAATTATACAAAGTTGTAGTTACAGAGGTGCTAAACAAAAACAATTTTATATATAACTATGACAAGACTTAAGTCATGTTTTAAACTGAAAAACTTCATCACAGTTGTCCTTGTGTAGCAGTGACATACCCAGTAAGATGAAAATACACATAACAAAAAAAGAACACCAAAATTCACAAGATAGAAGAAACAAGAGAAAAAGAAACCAGCATAGGCAAAGGTATCCCAAATGCTAGGAGTTCTTCCATCTTCATTAGCAGCACCTTCAACCTGATATGCAGAGGTTCCTGAACCAAAAACAAAATCAACTGGAAAATCATTTCTGGTATAGTTATTATTATCAACACTCGATACCCCCACAGACAAGTTGAGAAGTATTAGTACTTGTAGCAAGAGAGCAAGGATCAAACAGTTTTGTGGTTTCATTATCTCTCTATGTTTGTGTTTTAGTTTTTTGTGTGAAGAAATGAGAGATTAATAAAGAACAACAACAATGAATTCGTGGTGACAAAATCCATGCTCCAGACGATAATACGGATGAAAAATAATTAAATAGACTGATCGAGAAAGGCTATAAGCTTACCACCGTTTCTTTTGAATTAAATATTCATCTAAAATATTTTTCTCTATTATATTTATATATTTTTCTCTATTATATATAAAATATTCAAATTAATCGATTATTATGGGGACTAAGATAGTATCATAGAAAGAAATAAAATATAAATACATGTATCACAAACTTATTTAGTCTTTTTGTGATAGTATATTTGGAATACGTACAACTTAAATTAACTTTTTCATTTTCAATTATATAGATGATAATTTAAGTAATAAAATTTAATTTATTAATTTATTTAAATTATACGCAGATAAATGTGATCAAATTACTTTTTTATGTTAAAAATAAATTCATTCAAAGAATAATTCTAAGAAGATTATATCATGATTGAAATAAAAGTATTTGATAATCTACTTCCACTTAAAAGAAAAAATTATAGGATTAAGTCTAAGATTAGGTAAACAAAGAAGATTTGATGTCAAATTTGTACCACTAAATCAACATCAAGTTTTATCTATCCAACAATGAATCAATTTTTTTACTATTAATAGCGTATTTCGACTAAGAAACAAGGGTCAAACATTTTTGTGATTTCATTCTCTACGGTCTGTGGATATTCCTCAAATAAATACACTAAAAAGAGGGTGTGATTTCAGTTTTGCATGTGATTTAATAAAGGTCAACATCACTGAATTCGTGGTGACAAATTCATGCCACTTCACACCATTTTTAATATAAGACTTGAAACGAGTTTTATAAATTTTAATTACACATTATTAAATGAATATGATTGATATTATGTAATTTTTCTTTTTTAATTAATTTAATATTATTAAGATTATATTAAATTTTAAAAAAAATTATACATTTTAATTTTAAAAATATTAAAATATGATACTTAGACTTCTTTTTCCAGCTTTCTTCCCAATTTAGAAGGGAGCTCTTTTGGATGTGGAGTCCACTAAAACCATACTGTTTTCTTTCTCTTTGCCAACACGTTCAAAGGATGGAAGCCCATTTTTCCCTATACTTTTTTTCCTTCCTCTTTCTGCTGAAGCAATTACAGTGTAGGGGTATGATTAAGTTTCCTTTATATATCTTGTACATATGGCTTGAACCTTGAAGTCAATTGTATTTGTTATAACTACCACAAATTCTTATTCCATATATCTATATGTATGTAATTAGTACGGTGGCTATGTCAAGCACGGGTAAGAAAATCTTCAATATAAATTATTTTTGAACTTTATATTTAGATCATATATTTAATTTATATTTTTTTGACAAAATAATATTTAATTAAGATTAATTAGCATTTATAGTCAAAAGACTAATTAGCATTTTATTGTGATTTATTTTATGACACAATCATTGACATCAACTTTTTCCTTGTATAATTATTTACATCAACATCCCTCTCAACAACAAAAAAAAGAACTTTAATTGAGTGTAACATATATAATTTGATGGATAAGAATTGAATAAATTAATCTATATAATTATACATTAAACCTCATGTATTAGTACATTAGGGAATTATGTATTCTCTCAAAAAATGGTAAAGGAATTATGTCTTTTTTTTTTTAATTTTACCCAAAATTCAATTTGAATAATTGACTTTAAAGTATACATTGAAATAAAACCTTTTAAAATTATCCAAATAATCAAAATAACCTTTTATTAATTTGCACATGCATACACTCACACACACATATATAAAACACTCTCATAGTTTAGAGTTTTATTGAGTATGATACTTTTTGTTATTGGTATATCAGTTTGAGCTATTTTAGATTTAATCAATAACTTGATTATTAATACCGTAAATCTTGAGACATAAGAATTTTGATTATTTGATTATGTCAAAATATTTGTAGACATTTTGTCGTCATATACTATTAATTTGGATGTATTTGCAAATTCATTCTTATTAGTTTTTAGCGACTTTGAATTTGTGTTATCTTTGATATATTCTATCAATTTGAATGAATTAATATTTTTTTGGTAGGAAAAAAAATAGAAACTTATTATTGTATAAAAAATTTTACACACATATTGAAATGTTTTTATGTTTGTGCATATATATAATATTTATCTAAAATTAGTGAATTTTTTGAAATAAGTGAAGAAAATTTTAACTAAATTTTCTCGTTCAATATAAATTATTGAATGAGCATAAAAACTTATGCATACATTTGTGTGAGCAAACACATATCTATAATCTGATTAAAAACACACATTTATAAAAATAAAATAAAAAACAACACTCAATAAAATAATTAGACATTTTTATAATAATCCATTGAATTGTTTATAGTTAGTAATTTTTTATAATAAAAACTGTTACAATTATATATATGTTTGTCAAAAAGCAATGTGTTCAGGTTTTCGTAAACATAACGTATTTGACATAGTAAATGTTTTCTAGATACGGTTGAGGAGTGGATAAGTGGAATGCCTACATCACCATAGAAACAAAAGAGTACTTACATTGAAGAAAGTCCACAAATTTGAGTCTGCTACAAACTAAAAAAGATTATGAGAAGTCTGATACTTTTAAATGAGTCGAACAACAGAAGCAAGCTATATTCTCATTCAATGCTTGCCTAAAGAAATTATAAATCTACGAGGAAAAATTTAACAAAATTCAAACTTTTATTGATGTAACTTGCCATTTTTATACTAATTATTGAGATTGATGATGTATTTGTTACTTAAAACAATTTGAAGTTAACCAATAAAATCTTTTTGTATATTGAATTTCTCCCGAATACATTGAAAATTGAAAAAAATGGGTCATGCACTATCCAATTCTGAGACAATAAAATCTTAAGAGATTTGTTACGTACGGAGAGGGAGAGTAATCAAGCATATATAGCAAGGAACATTTATTAATTACAAATAATCAATGATGTAAACAAAATTAAGGAACCTAACAAAGCTACTCAAACAAGTGGCGCCCAAGAGAAACAAGTGATGGATCCTTGTCAAGTTCAATACCCATCAAAAACCGTTTGTACCATTTTGCAGATAGTTTTGGGTATCTCTTCAACTCCGGATCATTATGATCCACATAGTATAGTCCATAACTCGATCTGTATCCATCCAATAACTCAAACACATCCATAAACGACCACGCAAAATACCCTTTTACATTTGATCCATTTCTGTCAAAATTAATTTAGGATCACATATTCAAAATTAGACAACACATTAATTTAAATTGTTTAATTATATTATATTATATACCTCAAGGCATGAAGCACGGCACCAATATATCCATGTAAGTATTTCACCCTTGACACGTCTTGCAATGACGAATTACTTGCTGTTCGTTGACCTAAAATCACAATGAAAGCCAAAAATATTGATCAACAGAACTAATTACTAGCTTGTTCATATGTATTATAAATAAATGGTTCATCAACTAAATCCTTGGAGACATGTTCTTTTATTAACAATGTGTGTTAGAAAGAGACCGTTTTCAAGAACGAATATTGGAGGATTGCCATAAAGAAGCTTGAATATATCGAGTTCTTGTTGTAAACCCCATGGTGTCACAGAGTACTGAATCAAGTAAAGCTAGTTAGTTATAAATTTAAATAATAACTAATATCCTTAAAAGTTAAAATATTACTGTTACCTCTTCATTTGAAAACATATCTTGTCCATCTGCCAAAACAAAGAAAGGAATGAGTTATATTTATGCTGTTAAAATTAGTTTACTACTATCAATACAATTTTATTTTTAATTTTATCTTTTCATGCTTAATATTAATATTTTGTATATTCTATTATCAAACGACTTAATTCCATAAAGTTAACCAAGTTAGTATACTTACAGATTATATTTGCAGCCATGTCTTTAGTGTAATCTCTGAGTTTGATGTTTAGGGCGCCAGAATTATCAGTGACATTAACATTGGTGTAGTGAATTATGCCAATAAAGTCATATGAACCCTTAACTTGTTTGGATTCAATACTTGTGAAGGTTGGAATTCTTGCACCTGCATTTCTCTTCATGGAAATGGGATAGTCTCCATGGATCAAGGGTTCCACAATCCTGCAATTTAAGCACAAGGGAAAGAATGATGTAAAACCAAGACAAAGACAACAAACAAATGCTAGCTAGGGGCACTAACTTACCAACCAACTAAAAAATCACGGGCTCTTTGAGTTGCTACCTTATCTTGTTCTAAATTTGTTTGAGGTGTGTATGCAAGTGTGTAGACAGATATACCAACAAATCCGCCTTGTTGGTCCTGCAAATATTATAATTTTTGACATAAAAAAATATAGAAAGTAGTAATGCAGAAAATGAATACTAATATGAGAAAAATAGATGTTGTAGTGTACCATATAGTTTGTCTTGTATAATCTGACAGCAGAAGAATGGGCTAACAAAATATGATGAAGTACTAAGTAGGGCTCAAATGTAGAATTGCCTCTTGTGCTGTTAATAGCACAAAAAGGAGGAGAACATCTGTTAGGTGGTGAATTTCCCTGATCATAACCACCTAAGGCAAATACATTGGGCTCATTCACAGTGGTCCAATACAATACTCTGTCACCAAACTCTCTAAAACACACATCCGCGTAGTATGTGAAGTCTCCTCTGCATTTATTACATATATCCAAACTTCTTTAATTTCCTTCATATAGATTTATAATGCATGATATGCAAGACATGATGAAGAATATACGCACATGATGTCACGACTAACCCATCCTTCGTATTCGTCTTCAAGAGCCTGTGGAAGATCGAAGTTATGTAGTGTAACATGTGCTTGAATTCCTGCTCAAAGGAAATACCCAATTATTTCATTTTAAACAACCATCATTGGTACTGATCACAAGCTACGTCTCCATAGTTGTCCCAAAAAGATTTAAGTCTAACTAACCATTGATGATGAGTTGATTGATGAGATTGTTGTAGTACTGCAATCCTTTGGGATTGACAGGTCCTCTGCCATCTGGAGAAAAATATAGATCCTACTGAACATTCAATGATTTTTATGAGGTGCATGATGATGAGGAAAGTAATTAAAGTTGAGTAAGTACTTGGTAATAGCCTCGACCAAGAAATTGAAAATCTATAGGCATCAATGCCTGTTTCCACCATGAGCCGCACATCTTCCTGCATTAAACAATTAATTATGCAATGTTTGATCAAATTAATTAAGCACATTGTAGGGGTCAATCTACCTTATATTTGTGGTACTGATCACAAGCTACGTCTCCATTTTCTCCATGCGCATACCCTGTTTTATTAAAATGAATTAATGAAGCAGATGATGAGAAGAAGAATAAAGGAATTACCGGCATAGGCAAAGGTATCCCAAATGCTAGGAGTTCTTCCATCTTCATTAGCAGCACCTTCCACCTGATAAGCAGATGTTCCTGAACCAAAAACAAAATCAACTGGAAAATCACTTCTGGTATACTGATAATCGGTAACAGTACTCACAACTCTTGCAACAGCCAAGTTGAGAATGATCAGAATTAAGAAACCTAAGGTAGAGGATGTTTCTCGTTCCATCATCAATTCCGGAGGAGTATTGGCACTTGGAACTAACTATATGCTGCATTTATTAGAGGATGTCAATATCATTTCAAGTGAGTCAAAAGAGAGCTGAGCTGTCTATATATGTCTTTATTTTCACTATGTCAAATAACTAGTAGGATTTGTTTAAAATGTAGTGCATAATAGACTAATAGTAACAGTATACTAAGTAGCAGAGTGATTCAAGGGGCAATACAATGAAAAGGAAGAACCACTACAATACTAGTACTAGAATTATTTCCAATAATGGCATCTAGGAACTTGCAATTTTTACAAGACAAGACAAAACAAAGTTATTGAAAAATAAAATTTGACATAAAATGAAATATAAATATTGTATAAAATATACTGAGAATATTGTTTTTATAAAATATTAAAGTATTGAATGTGTTTCATTTTATTTTAAATTTTGTGTTCGAATAATATTATTCATCTATAACTTATTTGATTTGTAAAAATATTGTACGTTTAAAACTTTCTTTATTTAGAAATCAATTAAGTTTATAGTTTTTTTTAAACATAACACAAATTCTTAAAATGTATAAACAAATTGGTATAAAACTGACACTTTAAATAAATATAAAATTATAAACGTGAGTTATGAAGAAATTAATGTAGTAACATTATAAGTTAGTGAATAAAAAATAACATTTCCTATCATTTAAAAGTTTTGAGACTAGAAAAGTAACTTAAGAGTCCGCTTAGACCTAGTCCTTACTTCAACTTCTCGATGTTATCCTCTGTCTATGTCTTTATTTTCTTTGGCGTTAAGGTAAGAGGCAAGAGCTATTCCGAGTCTGATTTTGTACCCCATAATTTTCACTACGAGTCGATGTCCTCCCGTTAACGTGCGAAAGAAGTAGTATAGAATGTGGAAAGGAAAGCTCTCGCATACTTCGCGCGTAGCGTATCCTGTCACGAACCAGCGCCGTGATTGGTCAGAAACTGAGAGCAGCAAAGTAGAAAAAGAAAAATCATTGACTTTCAGTCAACCTCTCCACCGAGCTCACCTGTACCCGCCCTTTTCGTATCCTCTCTCCCTTCTAATTCCAATTAAAATTAAAAAAATGATGACGTGGCTGTGGCGTTGGAAAGCTCCATTGCACCACTTCCCACCTCTCTCTCTCTCGTTCCCTAGTCACTTGCTTTCTTCATCAGGAGAAAACTCAAGACAAAGAAAGAGAAAGTGTGACTGTGCAGCGACAGTTTCTGTTTCTGAGAATGGCGTCGCCACCTTCATCTCCTCCTTCACCTGCTCCTTCCATTTCTCCTTCCTTATTACAGTCAACTTTCTCCCACCTACCTGTCATGTCTATGAGGAAAAAAATCGTCGACAAAATTCAACAAAATCGCGTCACTCTCATCATCGGCGAGACCGGTTGCGGTAAATTACCCACAACTGCTCATCTTTTTCTTCTTCATTTTTTTGTTTGATGTCCGAACTCTTTTATTACATTACCGTGTTTGACTGTATCGTACTATCGCCTTTAAATACTGCCTGAAAAATTCTAGTTACGTATTTCGCTTGTTCATCACTTCATATAATACAATCTCTCTTGTCCTTTTTTTGTTAGTTAGTTTTTTATCTTCTCAATCGTGATCGTTGATTTTTCACTGTAAATAAACAAACAAACAGAGCGATAACATTTGTGGTTTTCAAAATTATTTGGTTTGTGGTTTTTATAAAATAAAAGAAAATTTAAGAATTAAGCTCAGCCAAATGCGGGTCTTACTGGGGAGAGAATCTTACATATTTGTGAAATGGAGACTCAGCTTAAGTTGTCAATGAAACTCCCAAAACTGCTTTGCAATTTTTATTACTTTTGTTAGTGTGTGTATATATATATATTTAATGTTTGCACGAGAAGTCAAATATCAACTCCATGTCCAACTATTCTTCAATTTCTTTTATTATAAATTCAGGTAAAGCCAATCTTGTCAAATAGCCGCTATAGCGGCGTTATAGCATAGCGGAATTTGAACAAATCGCAATTGCTGAGTGATAAGCTATCTAGTACAAAGTCTTGTCAAATAGCCGTTATTGCGCCGCTATAGCACTATAACATAACGGACTTTGAACAAACTGTTATTTTCCACCGTCTGCAATTAACATTGGGCAAAGCTATTTTTAAATATTGCGATAGCCGTTATTTGGCAACATCAATCTTAACATACACTAATTTAGTAGTTTCCAAATAATACGGAATATGGATAAAACTAAATTTTGCAGTTACCATATCAAAAAGGTGGTTACTAGTAACACAAATTATTGGATAGGATCGGGATTTAATAACAGATCAACGGCCACAATTTGATTTGTGACATCAAGTTCTTTGATGTCTCCGCAACAATGATTGGGGTTGCATCAGCCATATTTGACTGCGATTCTCCACAATATTAAAGATGTGATGTGATCGCAATTTAAAATCTTTGAAATCTGTAGACATAGACATTAAATAAAATCTAGATGGATATATTAGAGAAATAGAAAAAGCCACAGGAATGTTATGGACCTTTTACCTTTTAAAGTATGCTCTATGCTTTCACCCCTTCATTCAATAAAATGACGCGTGCAACTGACAGTAAGGGTTGTTACTTGTTCCTTTTGTGCACTTCTGTTCATTTACAGAATGAAAACTACCTCGATTGTTTTGGCTATTGTCACTGGTTTGTTATAAATACCATTTATAAGGCATAGTTCACTTTGTAGTTATTCATCATCTTTCAATTTTGCTGATATTTTTGCTTGCTTTTACTTCAAGGGAAAAGTTCACAAATTCCTCAGTTTCTTCTTGAAGAAAACATGACACCCATTCTGTGCACACTGCCTAGAAGATTTGCTGTTGTTTCTGTTGCCAAAATGGTTGCAAAAGCTCGAAATTGTGAATTGGGGGAAGAAGTTGGGTATCACATTGGACATTCACGGAACTTATCAGCTGGGTATTCCAAGCACATATTCACTTAAACTGGTTGATATTTATTTTCTTTGGAAATATGTGATAGTAATTCAGTGACTTATTTCATCTTATCCTTTGTCCTAGTTTCCTCACTGCTTTTGTAGATGCAAAGTCCTGACATATTTTATTAAGAGTAAAATTAATTGAATTGAAGATTTTATATTTTATTTAAAAATGATTGAAATATTTGTTTGACCAGGATGCAAGTATGTTCATATTATTACCCAAATATCATTACTTGCATGCATGCTTCACCGTATGACAATAGTACTCTAGTTATCATCACTTGTATAATGTAGCTCTAATTTTTATTTCACTTATCAACCCCATTTTAAGGAAGAAATCTGGCACTCATGTTTCTTGAATGTGTATTTCTTTCAAGTAAAAGAAATATTCACACAAGAAAGGTGTTATTATCCATTTATTATACTAACATACAATAATTCAAGTTTCATGTTATAGCGCGTTATCTATCAACACCTTACATGATTTGTTAGAGTTTGGCTACATTGTCCTTTGTCACAGGGAATCCATTTTAAGGAAGACATATGACACCTATTTTTTCTTTATTCATTTCTTATCAGTATTTCTTTTTTTCCTTACCTTGTATGTATATTGCTGAAATGCAGTTCAGAGATTGTTTTTAAAACTGCTGGAGTATTGTTGGATGAAATGCAAGAGAAGGGCTTGACTGCACTAAAGTACAAGGTTATTATTCTTGACGAAGTGCATGAAAGATCAGTGGAGTCTGATCTCGTACTAGTTTGTGTGAAGCAGTTTTTGTTAAAGAACAATGACTTCAGGTTGGCATCTTGGTTTTGTTAGTGTTTGGAGTATATTTGGTAGAGTGAATTAAAGATAGTGGAATGTGCATATTTCTACAAAACTAAATTGTATTTCGACAATCAGGAGTGGCATATACAATTGTTTGTTTAATTACAATGATAGCATCTGTTTCTTTAGTCACTATGTCTTTCTAATTATCCAAGTAATAAGAGGATCCATCATTCAAGAACTTTATTTATTTTTGTTTCCTGGACTGCTAGGCGCTTCTTGGTTGAAATCAAAATCTTTCATTTCAACAAGGCAAGTAGATGTTAAGTTGACCAAGTATTATGCTTTTGCAGGTTGGTTTTGATGTCTGCTACCGCTGATATTTCAAGATATAGGGACTATTTTAGGGATCTTGGTAGAGGCGAACGAGTTGAAGTGCTTGCCATTCCTAGCTCAAATCAGAACATGGTTTTTCAGCGAAAAGTTTCATATGTTGACCAGGCATGCATATGTACTCTGAGATTTTCTTCTTTTTAATTGAATTATGGCTCAACCCCAGTTGTGTATATCTTGTCTATGTTATACATATTGAGTGCTTTTAAATTTATGCTTCACCTTCAGAATTATTTTGGGTTCAGAACATATGGACATTTGAAACACTCATGTTACAGATGCTCAATTATATCCTGCGCGTAACAGTCAGCTGTTCTCTGCAAACATTACCCACTAACTTGTGAGGATTGAGTTTCTGTGTGAATTGTGACACTGTTGATGAATCTATAAGATTGTATTAGACCATAGTATTTAATCAAAAGTTTTCTCTAGATAAGCAAAACTAAAGTACCAAAAGTTTTTAGCATCAACATGCTGCGTGCACTTTAAAGTTGTACTAAGCTTTTATTGGTGAATAGCAATCTTAGTTAATGGACATTGGTAAGTTAACCAGTTGTGTCTTATGAGTTAATTGATAGGAAAATGTGTGTAAATTCTATTGATCTTTGGTAAACTAATTGGATAAATTAAAAATATTCATGCTTTTTTTCTAATAAGACTGGAGACCATATTCATATTGTCATGTGCAGACCAAACTGAAAATACAGAAAGCAATTCAGAGTGATGCAGACTCTGTTTGGCAAATATAAGCTATAAGTTAGCTTTTTGCTGAAAAGCTAGTTGATTATAATTGAAATGTTTGATAAAATTGGCTGTTGAACTAACTGAAACATATAAGTGGAAGAATAGGAGCATTTTCTGTCAATGTTTCGTAGATTATTATAAAGTATGATGTTGATGCTGTTCAATTTGCACATCACGGTATTGTGTTTCTGAAACACATTTCATACATGTGATAACAATGATTATGGTGGTATTCATCTATTCACAGGTAGCTGAATCTCTTGGGATGAGTTCAGAAATAATGCAGTCTAAATATTCCTCTTGTCTTAACCCTCTCGAATACAATGCTTACATTAAGTCTGAATTGCACATGCTTATTCATGAGCTGGTGTTGCATATACATAAGAATGAGCCAGATATTGAGAAAAGCATTTTGGTATTCCTTCCAACCTACTATTCCCTTGAGCAGCAATGGCGCCTTCTGAAGCCACTTGAATCAACTTTTAGAGTTCATATCTTACATGGTAGCATTGATACTGAACAAGCTCTCATGACTATGAAGATTTGGAAGTCACATAGAAAGGTTTGTGTCTGTTATTTCATACACTAGTTTAGTTAATAATAGAAAGTTTTTTATGTAATGGAAGGACATGTTTGTAGCGTAGTGTTGCTAACTTCATGTATTTTAAAGATTATACAAAAATAGTTTATGAAATTTAACTTGATTTTACTGGAAGAAATTCTCCAATTCGGTGAATTATAGCAAATTGAGTGTTGGTATTTTAAATTAGAATATTTGCTGCAGAAATTCAGTACTTTTACTGTCTTTGTAATCTATATATTCAATAGTGTTATGTAATTTAGTTTATGTATAAGATGTCTTTTGTTTCATATTTGTTCCTTTATGGTTCTTTTTGTTAACTCTTGCTGGGTGGAATTTTGTTTTCAGAAGATTTTTTTCTTCTAAAATTATTACTATAAGATAGTATAATTTCTCCAACTGTCGTTCACAAATATGATTGTGGTTTTTGTCTTACAGGTAATATTGGCTACCAATATTGCTGAATCTTCTGTGACAATACCTAAAGTGGCATATGTCATTGATTCGTGCCGATCACTACAAGTCTATTGGGATAAGTCTCGGAAAAAGGAATGTGCAGCACTTGTTTGGGTTTCCAAGTCTCAGGTACAAGTGATCTCATTCCTATTGTTTTTTTTTTTTTTTTACATTTTTCTTTGTTTCGTTTGATATATGGTGTTGTAGGCGAACCAACGTAGTGGAAGAACTGGTCGAACTTGTGATGGCCAAGTTTATAGGTTGGTTCCTAGATCGTTTTACAATGATCTTGAGGATCATGAGAGTCCTGTTATTCTTAAATTATCATTGAGGCTGCAAATTCTTTCTTTATGCTGTGCTGAATCTAAGGCCATCAATGATCCCAAAGGTATGCTAATTCATCCTGATCATGATTTCTTGGCAGAAAATACTGTTCTGTCAACACATTAAATATTACATATTCCAGGATTTTTTCTACCCATTGTAAATATTTGTGTACCAACTAATTGTAACTGCGTTGTTTCTTAATAATTGTGGACATCGATAAACTTAGGTTGATGCTACTTCCTCCGTTTCACAATGAGTGTCGTTTAAGGTTTTTGCCCACATGTTAACAAATGCAATAATTATAAGAAAGAGAGAAGTCATTTTACCAAACTACCCATCATAACTATTGGTGGATTTTTCACTATAATCAATACAAAGTATAATAATGTTTTGGAAGTTGTGTATATAGTAATCACTGAAGGATAGTATAGAAAAAAAAAATAATTAAAGTTGCATTGAAAATTGTGAACGACATTTATTTTGAGACAATTTTTTTTGTTGCTAAAGTGATACTCATTGTGAAATGGAGGGAGTATTAAATTTGACTTGAAACTGATGTCCTTGTTTTAACTTTTCTGTTTTTGTAATTTAAGAACCCAACTACCAAGTGCCATCTCAATGAGTGAATAAGGTATAGAAATTGGTAGAATTGTGTGACCAATCAGTCTACACGAGAGTATTTATTATCTGTACAACATTTATTACAAATGAAATGTGATGCTAAAGGGCTAATAAAATAGTATCAACTAAATCCTTAACGGCCAATCTTTATTTGCCTGTGCTTGATTTTAACATCCCTGTCAAACTAGAGCATGTATATGCACAAAGCTTGCTACAAATATATTCAACCTAAAATCCTCTAAAAGACTTGGAATCAATGTATCAGCTAGTTGAAAAACAGGTAGTTGAGGTGACACAGTCACACAACTGGGACCACTAATATCAAATGAACCAAATAAAAGAGACACAATTTGTTTATTGACTTCATTGGGATAAGAAGCACGGGCATGGTATCCTAACTAACAAGGCTCACACTCTAGTGTTGACTCTTTGACAAGCTAGAACCATAAGACAGTTTTGGAAAACTAAGATGTCCCAAACGTTGATGAACAATCTATGGAAATTGAACAGTAGAACATGCCATAATATGTGTTGGTACGGTATAGAGAAGTGATATAATCTTCTCTGTAGTGCTTCAATCCTGCACAAAAACAAAATTATTAATAAAGATAACAAGTAAAGATTTTAGGATTTTTATGAAATGTAAGTTATGCAATATAATAAGAGTTTGGGAAGAGAACTTCATGTGCTTTGGCTCAGCTAAAAAGTTAACTTCTGTGATATACTCTGGAAAAAATACTTGGTCATACAATGCATACCATTTCTGATGATGTTATCCTGACTGATGGCAGTTCTGTTGCAAAAAGCTCTGGATCCACCAGATCCTCAAGTTGTCGAAGATGCATTGAATTTACTTGTTCAGATGTGTGCACTAGAAAAGACACCCCCAAGGGGTCGATATGAACCTACATTTTATGGTCGTTTACTTGCTAGTTTTTCATTGTCTTTCGATGCGTCTGTTCTAGTCCTCAAGTTTGGAGACATTGGGATGGTACGCGAGGGCATTTTGCTGGGTATAATGATGGATACACAGCCTTTACCCATTATTCATCCATTTGGAGAGGATGAATTGGTAATGTCTATGATTTGAATCAGCTGTACTATTTCCTAATGCTGTGATTCTTTGGTAATGTTGTGAGCCTCAACTGATCCAATTAAATCTTTTTATTTTCATCAGTTTGCGAAGTACATTGATTGCTATTATGGTGACCGAGCAATCTTAGCTGGTCGAAAGGAGATGGAATTCATGGCTAACTTTTGTGCATTTCAGTTTTGGCAGCACATTTTCAAGGTAAAGTTGTATTGCTTTGCTGTTTGTACTTTCAAATACATTGGCATTATTCAGTATCTGCATTAGAATTTTTAGTGAAAGGTGGAAGACTATTATAAATTTGTGAAATAGTGCTTATTCATTGAAATGTTTATGCTGTGCTCACCAACCAATATTCTTTTCGTTGTGAAATAGTGCTTATTCCACATGGGTTTTTGTGAGACTTGCACATGAGAAACACCCAAATGAGACTAGGAACGAGAAGCTGCACCGTTCCTACTCCTAGAACTAAGATTTGCCTCTTAGGTCTGTACTGTAGTGTTCAGTGTTAGAGGTCTTATGAATTTATGGTGTAGATGTTCTTTCATATGCAGGATAAGTACCGACTTGAACATTTAAAGCAGGTTTTAAAGACTGATGATGTATATCCTGACACACAGCTGATGCCTAAGCTTGAGGAAGACTGGTGTTCTTTCCATAATCTGTATCAATCATCTCTGCATCAAGTGTCAGAAATTTGTATGTATCAATACTATTTGTCAGAATATGTACAATTTCACTTTATTTTTCAAATGGAAGTGTATCAAATTTTGTGAATGAAAATTTAGTACACTGTTTCTTAAGACTTTGATCTCTAATAATCCTTGTTTCGGATTAACAGATAATGATATACTAAATGCAATCCATCGGTTCCGGCCAAAATTTTTGAGCTCCTTTCGTGACCTAACCCCCTATTATGATCCTTATAAATTCAAACATACATGCTTGTTCAAAAGTCAGCAAGATGGACATTCAGATGTAGTTGCTGCAGATGAGGAAGACATTGAACTATCAAGTGAAACAAATAAATGCGTTGCTGTACCATATGTTACTTTGAATCACTTGAACAGTTACCAAGTGGCAAATAAGTTTGCTGCAATTGTAAAAGAGGTAGTATCCTTTTGAATCTTGCACATAAAATATTCATTATGAAATATTTTTCGTTTTCTAAAAATTGGCGGTTTTTCTTGCATGAAATAGACAAGAGCTCAGTACCAAGATGATGCTTCTAGCCATCAAACAGAAGATGCCGATGTTGATAATTTTCACGTCAATGGCGAGGTTTCTCCTTGTGTATATTTCCTTCGTGGATCCTGCAGCAGAGGCAGTTCATGTTCATTTTCACACTCATTTCAGGCTAAGAGACCTCAGTGCAAGTTCTTTTTTTCATTGCAGGTGACTTCATATGATGCTACCATTATCATGATTATGGTTATTAATTTATTATTCAATATATTCATCGTTTGAGTTTGACTACAACATGATGTTACCTTCATTACGATTATGGTTATTATTCAATGTTGATTGTAATAGGGTTGCCGAAATGGAGAATCTTGTCTATTTTCACATGATATGGGCCGATCAGCAGTGTCGGCCCATCGAAACATCTGCCTGCAAGAAGATAATGCCATGATTTCTGCATCCCTTCTGAATTTGTTTCCCAAATCTACTGACAGATCAATTCTGATATTGGACGACGTTGATTTTCAATTCTCCTCATGCCTTGCTTGCCACTATGTTCCATCCAAAATAATTTCAACTACAAGTTTGTCAGAAACAACCATAACAGAACCATCCCTTACAGGAGTCAGAATTTTATGGGGTCTATATCACCCATACCAAACAATTGTAGCCAAAGCAGGGAAGAATCTTATTCCTTGGAATGAAGTTCAATGTGTATTGTGGTTTCCTTGCTTTGATAGCTATGGTGAGGATTTGGATGGAAAAAGGCAGGTTTTGCAGAACTTCTTTGAATATCTAGCCATTCGAATTTTGGCTGATGATTTGCAGGATGTGCGAGTTATCATAACCATGAATAATATCAGATTTTCCCAACTTCAGGTAATTGCTTGAGCTCACGATCTCTTACCATTTTTTCGTTTTAAAGTAATGATATTTATTTATCATTTCTGTGATCATCACAGTCACTTGATAAGTCCCCTAATTGATCTACGAATATATGTTCTTAGAAATTAGATGTCAACGAATTTACATTTAAATCCCCACACAACCATTCATTAAGATGGTAGCAATAGTGATTGAAATTCTCAATCTACAAGATCCATTCTGATCATTTTCTGTATTCAATACTCATAATGAATTACGAAGAGAGATAACTGAAGGGTGATTAACTAACTTAGTTAGATAACTAACTACACAGCTGGCCTAACAAACTTCTGACAGCTGGAATATCTGACTAAATAACCAAAAATTTGTTTCAACTAACTAAAACTTAAGTGCAACTGCATGATAATAGCGATAGGTAATCTCATTGAATGTAATGTTGTGTTTTCAGGTAGAGAAGTTGGCAAGAGACTGTTTCTTTACCCTTAGAGACTCATTTGCTTTTGACGAAATAAGCTTTGGGATATTACATGACTGCGTTACCTCTAGGAGGCCAATGGTGGTATCAAGGTCCTTCTCATATGTTTTTAGCCTGCAGCCTCCAAATGACGAACTTTTCAGCGGCTATGCTGCTACTATGAAAAAGCATCTGCATAAAATTCAAAAAATATAATCATGAGCTTATCGAATGTAAGTTTGAGCTTTACTGGAGGCACAGCAGATCTAGGTAGATGTCTATAGTTCTTTCTTGACAATTACTTCATGCAGTTCTACAGTAAGCTTCCATTAGTATTTGTTTGTTGCATCAAAAATTAAAATGACCAGAAAATCAGGGGCGTATCCATCAAATTGGATGCAGTGGTGCACCATCATTATTTTGATCTTGTGTTGTGGCAAATCACACAACAGAGTTGTTGCTCTTTCATCTTTCCTCCATGCATCCACCTCATACTTTAACTTACGGATGAATCAATTTTTTAGAAATATACTTACTAAATTATGATACTTTTTTGAGTAAATTAATTGCACTTTCAGCTCTTCCATTAGGTTCAGTTACACTCTTTTTATGGTAGAATTTAGATTGGACTCTCTTTGGTAAGACTACGGAGTTGATTTATAAGCTTGTTTGATTACAGCATGTTTGGTAGACAAACTTCTCTTTCTAGTTTTTAGTTTTTTTTAGATGCTAGTATTTGAATAAAATGTAAAGTTTTTTTGCATTTTCTTCCAACTCTATCCATGTTATTTTACTCTTCCTTCTCTATACTTCTTTTAAATTTAAAAAAAAAAATAGAAGCCGCACTCCAAAACAAACTTCTCACTTTCCACTTATTGGGTTGCCAAAAAAGCATGAGACACACTATCTACTTTCATAATACAATACGAAGATAGTTAAAATTACCCTTATTGTATTTTTACTTTACCTATTTTCTGTTTTGCCTTTTTAGTTAAGTTAGTTATAATGTTTTAAGGAATTTTGTTATTTTCAATAGTTTTGAGTGTGATATTATAAATCACAACTCTACTTTGTAAATTTAATGATTCATTGAAATCTTATTAATTTTGTTATTTTCAACCGTTTTGAGTTTGATATTATAAATCACAACTCTACTTTGTAAATTCATTGATTCATTGAAATTCTAATAAGATGCATATTAAGTAAACTATTTTCTCTATTCTTGATATGGTATCCATAGAATTTTAGTTTTTATTTTCCCGCAAACTTCTTCCTCATCGGTATGGAAGATCTCATCGCTGAAAATGCAAATCTCTTCATCTCTCGTTCTAACAATCCTGACCTGATACTTATTGCACATCCTCTCACCAACGATAATTATGGATCTTGGTGTCGTGTCATGATCATGTCATTGATCAGAAAGAACAAATTAGGGTTTCTTGACGGTTCAATCTTACCTTCCACAAAGGATGATCCTCAATTCCTCTTGTGGCATCGCAATAGTAGCATTATGGACCTTCAATTATGTCTCCAAAGAAATTAAAGCATCTGCAATTTATTCGTCTCTCGCCTCTGAAATATGGAACAATCTGTAAATGCATTTTCACTAAAACAACGGTCCCAAGGTTTTCCAACTCAGGAAGAATCTTCTTAGCTGCACTCAAGGATCTCTCACGATTAGTCATCACTTCACCAAATTCAAATCTTTATGGGAAGAAATAGGTTCCCAACATTCTCCTTCTGATTTGACCCTAGCCTTTGTTGTTAAAGATCCAAATGGTAAGCTCTTTCATGGTAAGAAGGAAATGCCAAAATACTCTTAGTGTAATATGCTTGGTCACCTTAAAGAGAAGTGTTTCAAACTCCATGGCTACCCTCAGATACAAGAAACTCTCTACTCAATTTAAACTTGTTATTGAAACCTCTTATAATGAACTTCCTCAAATGAGTAGTTAACAATATCAACAACTCATCTCTTTCTTCCAATCTCAAATGGGTAAGGTAGCTACTCTTGTTCTTGATCATTCAGAATAACCTCTTGGTATGTCAGAGGTATGTCTTCTACCATAACCGATTTTCCTTCATTTAGTTATGCTTTCAATAATTCTCAACATTTCTTTCCTACTAAATGGATTTTAGATTCGGGGGCTATCTCTCATGTTTGTTACAATCTTTATCTTTTTACTTCGGATACCTTCTTGGCAAAGAAATTTGTAAATTTACCAAATAAAACTCAAGTCAAGGTTATAGTCATTGGAAGTGTTAATATTAACCCTCATATTCAATTAATGGATGTTTTGTTTATTCTTGACTTTTGTGTTAATCTCAATTTATTCAGTGCCTTGACAAAACATTTTTCTTTTTCTTTGAGTTTTAACTACAATTCTTTCGTGATTCACAAGCCAATGCTGAAGAAAACGATTGGCTTGAGTGAAATGCATTATGGATTTTATTTCTTTGGAAAATCGGATACGTGTGTTTCTCAATCCAATGTTTTTGTCTTAACTTGTAATATAACAAATAAATGCATTAGTAGGATATGACATATCTCTCTAATTCTATACTCAAATTACTTGCCAACAAAGGGAATTTTCATTTGCCTTATGCATATTGTTTTGCTACTTGTCTTATTTGTCCCTTAGCCAAATTTCACGGACCCCCTTTGCCTTCACTAATCACTTTGCTAATGCTAATTTTGATTTAATACATTGTGATGTTTGAGGTCCCTATCATAAGCCAACTTATCATAAGCCAACTTATAACTTGTGGTCAAGAGATTCTCTCAACAACTTGACATAAATTTCACTCACACCTTCTCTCCAATTGCCAAACTCACCTCAGTTCGGGTCTTATTGACCATTGCAGCTCAACAACATTGGAATCCTTTGCAACTTGACATTAACAACGCTTGTCTCAATAGTTCCCTAGAGAATGATGTATATATGAAATTACCAATAGATTATTCCACTGAGGGGGAGACTAAGTACCTTGCACCCAAACTTCACAAGTCACTCTATGCATCGGTGTGGATGCCGGATCATACAGTGCAGGATATAAATTTTTTTAAAAATATTTAAGGCATGAAATGTATTTTATCTGGTGCATCGCATGGGAAAATGTACTAATCAGTATTTAATGCATTAAAGAAGCTATAGACCAAGACTAAATCTACTTTCTTTGTTCATTCACTTTTTTATCTTTCATTGATTGCAATAATTATCTATAGGGTTGACATCTAACAAACTACAATTCAACAAAAATGCATGACATGGCAACTACAACTTTTTCTTTTTAACTATTAATATTAATTGTTAAATTTTATTAGAAAGGTAAAATAATTTGTTCAGTTTACAGCAAAATGTCACAATAAAAATTTGATAAGTCAACATGTGTTCAATTACTTGCAACGCAATAACGAGATAAAATGTAGTACTATTAATAACATATATTCTACTTGATACAAGATATATGGTATATATATTGTTATATATATATATATATATATATTCACTATTTTAAGTA
>JBBPBP010000001.1:7554637-7568892 GCA_037974735.1 Cicer chorassanicum | reverse complement strand
TTTTAGTTAGTAATATATATATAATTATTTTGAGTTTCACATTGTAATCTTAAAAAGATAATCAAATTTCGTATGAAAAAATATAAATGAACGTTAATATTATTATTATTATTAATAATTTTTTTCTCAATTTTTTTATATAAAAAGCATCCATATTTTACTTGAAGAATATATAGAGTATATAGATTTGTGTTAAAGATGGTGATTAGTAAGTTTTTAAAGTAAAATATGTAATGTAAATTTATTCTAATTATATAGTATAGATAAGTAGAGTAGGGATACCAAAACAAAATTTAGTAAGGATGAAGCTTTAAATCAAGAGCGGATGATAAGGTGGCCTATCACCATCTTATCGTTTCAATGGTCAATCTTTTTTAAAAGTATAAAAGGTTTTGTTAATTTTTAAAAATTGAGATTTTAGTTTAATAAATACAAAATAAAATATAATTATGATGTTTGATTTGGTACGTAATTACATTGAGTAGAGTAGGTACTACGTGGCTCATAGTTTGCGCGGAGAATCTGGTGAAAAGAAAGTATGAGTTAATTGCATTCTGAATTCTGATCCAGGTCTCTGAAATCCGAAACAGTGTTCCCGTGATCTGGTGCAGCGCATCGTTGATTTGAGTTCACAAAAGAATTAATTGATATTGTGATGACTCAATCGATGTCTCACAAAACCACCATAGAATCATGCGTCTTACAGCTCCGTACCTGGAGACCCTTTCAGCACCTCCATCACCAAACCACTCCATCCTTAGATGGCTCCCACAACCCAACAAAACCTTCTCTCAACAAACGCCCTTGTCTCTCCGACCGCACCACCACTTCCTTTTCCCTTGACCTCTCCAAACTAACTCTAGCTGACGACGACAGACCTATTAATAACACCGCCAATCACCGCCTCATCGCTCGTAAACGCCGCCGCCGTTGTTCCAGATCTGTCTCCGGACGTAGTAGCGATCGTAGCGCCACGCGGCGATGCTGCTCCGTTGGGGCTTCCGCTGCTTACGGAACTTGTTCTGATTTTCCGGTGGCTATGGGAACTGATTCAAGCGGGGAACTTTTTGGAAACGGGGATGCCAATTGGTCTTCTGATGTTAGTGAAGCGAAGAATTCGAGGGATGGTGGGAGTGGAGAGAAGGAGAAGGAGAAGGAGAATGTGGGTTTAGGGTTTGGTGTGAATGGGTGTTCTGAAGCGAATGGGAATGAATCTGGGTATGGGAGTGAACCGGGTTATCGTGGGGATGCTGAATTTGGGTATGGGGATGAGTTTGATGAGGAAGAAGATGATCACAGGGTGTTATTTTGGGGTAATCAACTTGGAGGAGCAGGTAAATTTTCTATTTTTGTTTTCAAATTTTGTTTCTTAAGATGTTTTTTTTTTTTGCTGTTGTTTGCCCCAAAAGTTACAATCTTTTATGCTTATCTTTTATTCCTTGTCTAATGGGGTTTACTGTTATGGATGATTTAATATTTGGGGAATGTTTGGATTCACTTAATTGAGCTTATTAACTAGCATATAACACTTTTGAGACTGGTTGGGAGAGCTTATGAAAATAATTTATAGTTTATATGACAATCTTTTCGTATGACTTTATTCTATTTTTGTTATAGAAATCAACAACTTGGTGCTTTTGCTTGTGTGGTATTTCTTAGTGGATTTGGTATGGAAGAGTGTGTTCAAGGTGAAAGGGCTGATTTATATTGCTTTAACTTAATGTATTTAGTTCACTAACAAATCATTTTGGTGTAATATTTCATAATTTCAAAATTTCTATCACATTTGGTAGGACTTGTAAATTGTTTCATTTTAAATGGATTCTACTGAATTATAAAGTTTAAGTTTTCTAACATTGGGTCAGAGAGTTTACTTCTCGTTTTTGGATTTGCTTTGAGCCTTTGATTTGAATAAGCACTGGAAATAACTTCTAGGTATATTGTATTTTGCTTTTGCTGTAAATGTAATGCAACTTCCTTTAAAGGTAAACAGGGTTTCTGGAACAACACTTTCAATATTTGTGAGACCGGTCAATATTTCTTAAGCTCAAACCCGAGGGAAAAAATGTAAGGGAAAAACTTATTATGGAGTAAATTTGATTGAATTAAAAAATAAGGAAGGGAGTAAGTGTATTGTGAAATAGTGTTCCCTGGATAGATTTTGGTTACAAGAGGTGGCGCTAGACAGGTCAGAACCTTGTCACACAGCCTCTTACCCCACCAATCAATATTTGTGAGACCGGTCATTATTTCTTAAGCTCAAACCCGAGGGAAAAAATGTAAGGGAAAAACTTATTATGGAGTAAATTTGATTGAATTAAAAAATAAGGAAGGGAGTAAGTGTATTGTGAAATAGTGTTCCCTGGATAGATTTTGGTTACAAGAGGTGGCGCTAGACAGGTCAGACCCTTGTCACACAGCCTCTTACCCCACCAATTCATGAGGAATATAATAGCTGTGTGGTGCCTCAAAGTAAAGGTCTTTAAGAGCTGTTGTTACCCTCAAAGTCACTGGTTTCTTAACAAACAAGGTGATGTTGGAAGCCACCGAAATGTCAGCATCGTTTCCTGTGAGCAGAAGGTAGATACTAGAGAGAAGAAACTAGAGGCTGATGTCAGAGAACATGGAATTGTATCATAGAAAATATTACTCTGGTATCACTTTGGGGGGATAGGGTGGTATTTAATCTCTAAAGGAGGGAAATATTGAGTTCCCATGAAATTCTGTCATTACTGTTATACCTAACATCTCATTTTTTAGGAAACTTTACTCTCTTATATTTCCCCCATTATTTAACCCCCAAAGCCAACTTAGGCTTAAGCTGTTGGGAGGGTAATGCTTGAATTCCATTATGCCATGTGCTTTGGAGTTTGGTGAAGCTTCTGACTGGTGGATAAAATGATCATAATCTATCTATGTACCAACTTGTTGAAGTATCTTTCTGGTTGAACTTTAAAGTTACAATTTGTTGGAAAAACAAATCTTCCTCCCTTCTTCAACTGTGTAGTGTCTGAGAGTGAAAATCTAAAACATATTTTGGTCGATCAGTCCCTTTAGAAAAGACCCCCAGTTTTTCTTTATTTTTGAATGACGTTGATTCTCACTTCCTAGATGCTCGGTGAGATGGTTGGAAAGTGTGCCAACAAATACTCTTTGCAGATTTCTCAAATTTTCTTTATAGCATGTATGTATTTTAAAGTAACGCATTACTTAAATAAATAGAAGCCTGGATACAAAAATAGCAAAAACCTTGGTTTGAGGTTTGGAGCTTGAGGTCTCCCTGAGAACGTGATGGATGAAACAACACAATCATGTTGGTAGTGTTGTAAACTTGTACTTTTGGCTGGAGTCAGGAATCGGCCATAATGTGGTGAGTGGGCATTGTTGATAGATATTTTTTAATCTGGAAGTTCTAATATGAAGTTAGATGTCATATTTATAGCAAATACTTAATATTTAAATATTTGAGTTTTGAAAAAAAGGTTGTCTGCAAATGGCAATTACTGTTTTTATACTAACTTTTGAGGTAAGGAAATGGAATGTTCTGAAGATGATTGATGAATCAATCTCTAGAAATAACAAACACATTTACATTTGTGCCTGGTGACACTTTGCTCTCTTGTTAGCAAACTAACTTTCTTAAAGGATTTTGAATGTCACTGTTCTATAGCATGTAAACTCAACTTTGTGAAGATGAAAATGTTAAGATGGATACACAATAATTAGTAGCTTCCATTATAGATAAGATAGGATTAGGAACACAATAATTAGGAGGTAAAAAAGGGTAGCTTCAATTGTAGAAAAAATAGTAGAATCTCATCCATCTTAGGTAGTTTTGACATGTATGGAGAAGGCTCGTTGAAAAACTATATGGTCACATACCAGGTGAATCGTGGGCTCATATGTAACCTATGTATCTGACTCCATCTAGTGGGATAAGATTTGATTGTTCTTCTTGTATTGATCTATTGCATGCCATGAGAGCTCAAATGGAATTTTCATTTAATATGATTTTGCGTCGGTAGTATTAGAAGCTTTATGTTTCCCTGATTAAATGTCTGTATTCCTCTGTTGTAAGTGCCCGTCGAAACACAAACCATAATATCTTCACTTAGATGTAAAAGTGAATGAGTTGAAAGGTTCTATATATATTTCTTGTCTTGTGTGGTTATAGTTTTTAGAATTTGTACAATAACATCTTCAAGTCATTATCTACAATGGCGTTTGCAAAATATAGTACTGTAATTGACTTTTTTCATAGACTAACTTGACCCTTTATTGTACCAGCTGTAGATTCTAAAATGGAGATGGTTGGGGAGAACACCTTGCTAGATCAAAAATCTCATCATAGATTACGTCGTAGAAAGAACGATTGTAGAATGATTGATGCATTAAGGTGACGATTGTGTGACCAACAAAAATCTTTCCTTCAAAAGGAGATTGGGACTGGCTTCTAGAGTATCAGCTCATCCTGACCCATCCGGTGTATTTTAGCAAGCATGAATACCATATGATATAGGTTTGGGATCAATCAAGTTATTCAGCATCTGATCCCACTATTGAAACTTACGATAACTACTTGTGTGAGGAACAAGGAAGGACGACTGAAAGTATTATTCCATGGTTAACCTCAGTCATACAAATTTCAATGCAAACATTTGTAAAAATAAGATCAAAGCATTATTAACTAACATGTGATGTGAGCAACAAATGTGGGGTTACTCAAGTTTGGATTACAGTCCGTGTTTGTTTTGAGCTATTTCCTGCTTGACAATAGATCATATAAATTGCGGGCATATGTTACCTATTTACTCGTGCTTCCCTTATGTAATCGCTACAAAAAAAAACTTTTCATGTTTTTAAACGTGCACATTTCTTCTTTTGTTTCTACATCTTTACAGCATAAATTATACATATTCTTTTTCTTCAAATATGTGTATGTTTGGTTTCCTTTTTTTGGAAGAATAAAAAAGAATTCTAAAAATATAAAATTGATTATGATATATTTTAATAATATTGAGTATAATTGATTTTGTCTAATGAATCAATTTTAATTTTAATTTAAGATTTATATATTTTAAATCGAATACGAATTTTATATTGAAATTTATTAAGATTTATTTTTATCTTAATATAAAAAATATAAATCATTTTACAATCTAATGAGATGTGACTGTGATTTGCAATTACACATTGACTCATCAACTATTGACCAGGGCATTTGTTAAGGTATATGGAATCAGCTAGAAAAACAGGCCTTGCTATTTTTCTCAAATATAAATAAAAGATTAATATAAATTGACTTTTCACACTAGAACAAATACCTTGGTAGTTTTTTGTTTTTTTTTTCTTTTACGGTAAAAATTGAATTAATCATATCACTGTCTGTGGCAAACAAATGCAATAAGCATTACTCTAGCCTTCATGTTAAATTATTGGTACGCGATAGCCAAGTCATTTTATTCATTCATTCACTGACAAAAAAAAGAGACCAAAGAGAACGGCGTGAGAGATGGCGAGAGAGAAAGTTCTGAGCGCGTACCGCGCGCTGTTGAAAGCCACTCGAAAATCATTCGCCGGCGACACTTTGATGCTGAAAGGATCTGCGGTGGAGGTACGGAAGAAGTTCGAGGAAAATAAGAACGTTACCTCCGAAACCGAGATCCAGAAGCTTCTCGAAGAGGCCGCCGAGGCCTCTGATTTCATCACCACCATGATCGTCCAGGCACAACTCAATTCTGATGCCGGCAGTTACGGTACGCGCTCTCTCTCCCTTTCTGTGCACTCCACCTGTTCGATAATTTGTTTCATAGATCAGCATTAGCACTTTGCAGTTGCATGAACTTAGAATTTAGAATGCCACTCGCTTGTGTGACTGTAGACCAAGTTTTAGCCAAATATTTCGTTAAATTTGTTATTGTAACGCTATTTGGGCAATAAGCTTGGCATTTCATGATCAATAGGAGAATGAAATTTGCATTCTGTGACATTCATTTTTGAGATAAGTCTTCACCCGCTGCCTGCTCCGTATTTTTCTATTAGGAATTAAATTTAACAAATACTTACACTGACTACAAAAGTCTTTGAATTTGGTCTCCGGAATATAAAACCTACTAGTCTTTGGGTTGAAACTTGAAAGTGCATTGAGTATTCAAGAACTCTAAACATCTTAAATTGGTCTGCTTTCATATAGCATCCTTATTGTGCGATGTACTGATATTTTCGGCTTCTTCTTTCTATTGTTTTGGAGTGGTAAGGAACTTTATTCAACATAAAAACTTTCGACTAAAATAAGTGTCATTTTAGCAAATATACACTTGTTTTGATTTCTAAAGTAAGATAATATGTGAAGACTAAAATACACATGAATAGTAGTTGAAAGTAGTAGTAGTAGTATAGAGTAGTTAGATTGACTATTTAATAATATGAGGATATTATTGGAAAAAGTTAATAAATGTTGTCTGTCTTGGTATTCTAAAGTGACAAATAATTTGATGCAGAGATATATTTCAAACACGGCACTTTTAATGAGACAGAGGGAGTACCTATTAGTTTATGAGACCTTCTCAACTAAAATAAGTTAATGGTTCTTCACTTATAAAAGTCTTTATCAACTTCTAGATGTTTATGGAGAAGTTAATGAAAGAGCATAATTGAGATAGAGAAGCTTAATTTCAACCTGTATGAGAAGCTAAAGTTTATAAACATTTATTTCATTTTCTATAAGTATTTGCTGAGAAGTTTATCCAATCTGGCTATTTGGCCTGGTTTAGATTAGCTTCTAACTTACCGAGCTCCTTAATTGAATGAGTTTATAGTTATTCACTTACAAAAGAAATTCCCTATAGGCTTATAAGTGTTGATAGAGAAGTTAGAGAGAGTTTCTGTAAAAATAAGATAAAGAAGCTAATTTAACATATACAATAAGTTGTTTTTAAAAACCACATAACTATTACAAGGGTTTTAAGTATTTCATTCTCCATAAGTGCTTGTTGAGAAGTTTATAAAACTAACTCTTAGTTGTAAGTCAAAAAAAGCTCTTTATAAGTTGCAAGTGTTTATGGAGAAGCTAAACTAGAGATTTTCTGAAAAAATTGAGCAAATTTTGATTTCAATTCATAAGAGAAGCTATTAATTAGAATATTGTAAAATCACTTCCGCTGTATTTTTTTTCTTTTTTACAAGTGTTTGAGAAAAGTTCATCCAAACCAGTTATGAATATTTTTTAATCAATTTTGGAAATTTATTGTTGCAGTAGTGAAGCCTGGTAAAGAGCATGCGGGAGCAACCCTTGAAATTCCTTCAGAAGAAATTATTGGAAAGTCGGGATAGGGACAGAAGGGAAGAGGTCAGAACGAAATGTTTTCTCCTCTAGATTATTTATTTTTGTTTAGGAGCAATAAGTAATGTACTTATTTCTAGTGCTTGGGAGTGCTTAAAATTTTTGGCTTAGGTTTCTTTTTATGGTAGTTTTAGTCTACCTTTTATGTGTTGTATGATTAATGATCTAGCTCACCTCTATGTTAGTTTGTTTCATCCGAAATCCCTATATTTTATATTCATTTGGGTTTTGCCCCCCATGCACTTATAGACACATAGTTTGTCATCATTGTAGTTTCGTGAAGACCAATTTGTCTTGAAAAAATAGCAACTAACAGATTAAACCCTAATGGTGAAAATATGAGGATTAGTACCTTAACTACAAGGAGCCAAAACTAATGGGAGCAGATATAGGCACTCATACATTTTTCAAAACATTAACAGAAAAAACACTAGAAGTACTAAAACTCAAGTTGGTGAAAACTGTAGTGATATTTATTATTTAAATCTTTCAAATTTAAGGGTTTGTCTACACTTCCCCTCACCTGGGGTGGCTTCAGGCTTCGTGGCATGGTTGTGAAGATAAGGCGTGGTTGTGAAGATAAAACATATAATTCTTGACCTGCCTGGCGCCCAGTCCCCCATACTTTTTGGAAAATAATATAATTCAAAATGCACTTGATAACCATGTATAGATATCATTATAATAATTAACAGGCCTACTCAAATGACTTTTCGAAACAATCAATGAGGCATATGTGGCGCCGACAGCTGAGTTCAGGTTCAGATGCAAAGCACGGGTATTCAATTTTGGGAGTTATATAGGCTCTTCAAATATACTTTTGCCATTCAATTATAGATGTCGCTTAGGTCATAATATGATAAGATATAGGAGAGAAATGGGTTGATATTGTTTACCTTTCAATCCTCTACCTTTGGTAACTTTGTTCATATATCTCTCCTAATCAATCATTCTTTCTCATCCAAATAATTTTTATTTATTTATTTTAATCACTAATTTCTTCCCTAAATACCCTAAAGTTATCAAAATTACCAACCACAAAAGTTAGAGAATCCATTTGCGAGAGGAGTTCGAAATAGAGTATGGTGTCATTGTTCATCAGTGTAAGAAGTTACTGTTGTTATCACCAAACTATAAAGTGGAGTTTTTTCAGAGATAAACGTTGGTCATACTCTTGCTTGAAAGTCCACTTCTTTAGCCAATCTCCACTTATTTACAAGTATTTCTAGTTGCTTTGAAGTTTGAACCATTATTATTAATGAATCGAAGTAAGGTTCGCTATTGTTTTAAAAAAAGCAGCTTAGGTCATAAACAGAGTTCCCAGTTTTGTTTGTGAACCAACAACCTACACTCTTATGAGGGGAACTGCAAGAAGGGGAACAGTCATATATGCCCAAGCTCTGCAAACTACACATACCATTACCTGACTACTGAATAACCATTTGGTGCTTGGTTACAAGGTTGCCGACAATTTGCATAAAAGAGAGAGAGAAAATGTTTTTTATTGCAGTTAGTGAAGAGTTTGCAATTCATGATTATTCTGCTGTAAGTTTTTCATGACAGCTCTTTATTACTGTGAAGAATAAACATAGGATGAACTCGGTGCCCACTCAACCCTGTACGCTGTAGCTTTTCATAGTTTATCACTGGTACAAAATAGTGGGAAGTGTTGTGAAGCAATGGGTAAGTTGTCAGATTGAGTCAGAAAAAGATCATGCCGAAAAGAATTGATATGCAGATTAGGACATCATTGGTAGCAAGCAATGTTGCTCACTATTGATGAACCGAATATTCACTATTTTAATGTCCGTTAATTAATTAATTAATCAAACCTCGTTACCACTTGCATATATTAATGTCCTATGCTAGAGTCTAATGCTCACCACTTGCATATATTTTATGTGCTAGTTTGATCAAAGGCTAGCTTCAGTTGCTTACTAGTTAATTACAATCGGCGGCAATGTGACGTTTCCTTGTTAGCTGTAAGTTACTTACGTGCAAGAACTAATAAAATTACAGTTATTCAACTAAGTTTTTTGGGTAGCAACAGTTATTCAAATAATTCATGGCTTTTATTTCATACAACTCAAGAATTATAGTTTCATATTTCATTATGAAAATTGGTATTATGGGATGAAAGAAAACAAATGATAAATACGACAAAAAGTTTAAATATGTTGCTCAAAAACTTGGGAGATAACTTCTTACATCACTAATAAAAAATAACCATAAATTTAGCCAAGGTTTATGGACACCATTAGAGAGCGATGTTATGGGAGAAAATAGTATCGTGGGTTGATTATCAAATAGCAAACAAAGCAAAAACATTATTTTGGTAACTCAAATCAACATTCTATGAAAAATATTTTTGTTCTGCAATTGTCATCAAACTAACAAATGAAACTAAAGTTTTGTAACTAACCCTTTGTATTTTACTGTTTACTTGTGTTGTCTTTTAATGTGTTTTGCTACGAGAATGGTGAAATTGATTATTGCAATATTAAATTATCTTTCATGCGAATGAGCTGTGCATAAACACTCACAATACTATTACTATTCAAATGAAGCATCTTGTTCTTATCCAAGATTAAAGAGAAACTCACCTTCCAATCACATGTTACTCACTTTTCCCATCGATTTCAGATCACCATGCATATACCTTTTTTAGTTGAAGTCACCGGTCTCTTGCCTATGCTGTTACCTACCCCATAAAAGGTGCAGTAAAGTGAGACACAACAATAATGAATTTGGATTCTCCACATTTGAGTTTTCTATATTTTCCTGAATTTAGGCCTAACTTTGTCAAGAGAGAGAAAATATTGAGTGTGTATGTGATTAAGACAAAAAACCCTAAACTTTTTCTTAAATGTAGGAAGTGTATGGATTTTTAACTTTAGGGGATCCAAATCCAACAATAACAGTATGCTTTGAAGGTGCCTACCTTTTTCATAACTAGTGATACAGTTCTCTAATTCCCTATAAAAACTCTACAAGGTCATTCCTAACTTTTCAATTATATTTTTGTACTGCTAAATACCAAACTAGCAGCATAACTACTTTGTTTCATCTTGCTTCAAGTTCAATTCCTCCTTTGGTCTTTCTCCAAAATGATCAAAAGAATATCAGACCTTACCTTATTGCTTGCATTTGTTTTTCTTTCACTCCTTGCAAATACTAGCCAATTGATATTTGCAGAAGGGAAAGACAATGTCAAAGAAGCTTGCAAAGTAACTAGGTATCAAGGCCTTTGTATGCACTCTCTAGCACCATTCTCTAACAGTGCTGGAAGAAGCCCTAGCAAGTGGGCACGGGCAGGAGTGTCGGTGACAATCGCCGAGATTGAGAATGTTCAAACATATCTGGCAAACTTGAATAGGCACGGGCGTTTAAGAGGAAGAGATAAACTTGCACTATTAGATTGTGTTGAGTTATTTGCAGATGCACTTGATGAGCTTCATAGCTCACTAGGTGTGCTCAGAAAGCTTAGCAGAAGCACATTTGGTACCCAAATGGGGGACCTTAATACATGGATAAGTGCAGCACTCACAGATGAAGATACTTGCCTTGATGGATTTCAAGGGAAAAAAGATAGGAAAATTCAATTGCTGCAAAATAGGGTTCTCAAAGTCTATTACATAACCAGTAATGCTCTAGCTCTAGTCAACAAACTTTCCACTACAGCTTTAGAAAGCAATGATCCTTAGAAGTTTAGATATTAGAGGTTCAGTCCCTAACCAATCCCTAATCAATGCGTATAGAAAAATATATGTTGGGAGAGATCAACCTCTTAAACGTATCTCAGTACTTGTAATCGCGCAAAGATATTATGATTTATCCAATAAAAATATATTTATAATTTTAACATTTTGTTCAATTTCATCCCTCGAGCACTTTTTGTTATAAACTCAATACCCTACTTTATCAAAATTAATAAATAGTCCATGAATTTTCAAATTGTTGTTGAAAACGGAGATCAATCAGTCACTAAACCAAAAATGTTCTTTGTTTCATATTAGAGATGGATTGAAAATAAAATGGAGATTGATCAGATTGTAAAACGGAGAACGTTCTTCGTTTTCTGTCAAACAGAATTAAGCCTTGCAATGCTAAAATTAACACACACAATTATTAACCCAGTTCTAAGATAAACTCCTACGTCTGGGGGACTGGATCCGACTTCGAAAATATCACTAATATGAGATAAACGATTACAATGTTTACTTTTCTCTATTTGCTATCAATTTCTGCCTAGTGTGCAAAACTAAAACTACTTCTTCTTATCGGTTGTTGTCCAACTACTTATATATACTAGTTTGTTACAAAAGGTAGTTGCAACTATTTAACTTGTAAGTGACCATCCTAAGTTTATCTCCAAAGTCTTCTTAATTGAGTACCACTTTTAACACAAACATTAATAAGTTTAGTCCTTCTGTCAGAGGCTATTGTTCAACGATGTTAAGGACTTTGATATAACATGTCAAGTGTTATGTGTTTCATTGGCATTTATGCGAGCTTCCATGTCACATGATCAAATTCACATACTAAATTGATACTTGTTTCTCTTCTTCCCCACCTTTTCATGATCGGCCGTCTCCTCTTTCTTCTTTCTCTCTTCTCCTCTCCTATTGGCCTCTTCGACTACTCTATTCCCTTCCCCAAATTTTCCAGCCCACAAATTTTTGCTTTCACTCTCAAACTGGCAGAGAAGAGAAATGAAGATACCATATTCTTGTAGCAGTAGCACACATTGCAAACTATTCTCGCCCATTTTGTGAAGGAATTTTCTCCAATTTAGGTGACAGAAAATCTAATCAATAGCCTAATAACTAGATTCACATGTCTTTAAGTGTGTACAAGTAAGAAATCCCATGTTCCAATTCAAACCCTTGCATATCAATGTTATCACAACTACCATCAAACTGTACTTACAACATGACACATAATTTAAGTAATTTTGTATCAAGCAACAAGTGATGTCGTAATGAATGGTTGTATCATATATATTAATTAGCAAGTGGCTATTATGCAATTAGGAAATTTTCTAAAGGTCTATTAAAAATATAACGAGAGTTTAGGATAAATCATGTTAACTGTTTAACCGTAGTGTAAAATAATCTCCATTAGTAACAATCTAATGTTGTCATGCAAAGTGTAGGTGCTGCTGGCCAAAACCAGTAAAGAGATATGCAGAAAAATGATTTACATTGTTGTCATAATTTCATTCTTACAACACAATACTTTGAATAAAACCTTGGTTATGCCTACTCTAAAATTTTCGTTTGGTCTGCTCAGAGTTTGTCATCAAACATTGTGAAGTATCTTGTGCAAATGGCTCTTTAATCTTGGGGCTTGTAATCATTTTAGTGGCACATAATTTATAAAATAAGCAATTCTTTCGAATCTGATATATCACAGTTGCATGTGAGTTTCTGGTATTTATCATTTCGTCTACGAATAAAAAAAAAATCATCATTTAATTTAACTTTGTATAATTCAGATGGTCTAATTTATTAATCATAAAAAATACTTTAGATAATTAAGATGAAGAGGACATATATAGCTATTCGGTTTTTCCAGCATTGCAACCAAATTTCCCTTTCAATTCCGTAGTTCAGCTCCCCTAACATAAAATGTCAAATTGTTCCGTGGATACTTGGTGTCTTACCATGTCACTTAAACGTTTTATTAAAAAAGATATTTGATAGAGAGATCAATTTGATTGACGTTCTTCAAAATAAAAAATTTGGTAACCAACTTTCTTCAATTTTAGAGAGACTAATCATTTCATAAAATTGTGGGAGCAATTTGTTAGACACTCACAATTTCATAGATGTTTTTTATGGTTTAGTCATTTTTTGTCTTTAACTCTTAGGTGAGCCAACTCTTAGAGAGAAATGGCTCCAATAATGAAGAGTTTGTTCAGAAGATAAGTAAAATTTATCAGTGAATATTTTAGTTAGAGTTCTATCTCGTATTTTTTAGAATGTTTCGTTTTTCACTGAATTTTTTAACCACTTGAGTTTAATCTCTTAATTAATTTTTTAATATAATTTGTTATTGGTTCATTTTTAATTTAAGTGTTTTTAGAAAGAAAAAAATGTTTTTATTTATTTGTCATTGTTAAACTTCAAAATTGTTTTGACTATTTTTCGATCAATTTTATCTCATCAATTAATTTTATGCTAATATTAATAAAATAGATAAATAAATGAGTGCATCATTAATTAAAATAATGTAAACTCATTAATAATTAATAAAAATAAAAATAATTTGATAAATTAATTATTATTTTTTATTTGTCTTATTTTATAATATGCATGTAAAATCTTATACGATATTGATTTTGTTGTATGAGATTCGTTGCAGTTATGGCCCACATAAGGTTGAAGCATTTTTTAAGTGCCACGTGTATATTGACAAGTCAACGTTGCTTCCGATTCAAACAACTACCAGACGACGTGCTCGGGGTACAGTATTACTATTTTGCACCCCAGAGGCCGGACCACATAATTAATCATGGCAGATCAAATTATTAAAAGACCACTGCTTTGAAAATATTGTTAGAATAAGTGTCTTTAAGGGTACCGATGAAAAATCAAATGCAGGAATTTTATTAATTGTATTCAATTTGTTAAACGGTTAATAAATTCATTAATGAAAGGGAAATAAATTCACTTGTTTTTTATAAGAAGTATTTTAAAAACATACATTTTTAAGTATATTCAATAATATATTTTAGTTAGAACTTGTCCACGTTCTCTTTTTAAAAAATAAGTGGGTGTACATCAATAAATTTCATTTGTATATATTGTATTATCTAACTTTAAATACATTTTTAATCTTTTATTTTTAAGTATGTATTTTAGTTCTTATATTTTACAAATTTTATTATTATTTTCACAATTCGGTTTGA
>JBBPBP010000001.1:7515495-7547660 GCA_037974735.1 Cicer chorassanicum | reverse complement strand
CTAATAACAGTCATTTAGCATACATTTAAACCAATATGCAAATTAATATATTCCATCAACTAAGAGATAATTTATTGAATTTTCTAGTTATTCTCGATGATAAGCTATTAAATGTAATTTTATTGGAGGAGATGATATATGAATTCTACACGTATAGATAATTGATTATTTTATCTTAAATTTAAACTTAAAATACAATGCATATATAATCTTACTAATATTATAGCTTTTTTCATACTCTTTAAAATTATTATTGCAGTAATCTTAATATAAATAAATGTATATCATGATTATCACATAATACGCTTGTTTAATATGATTGCTTAATATGATTCCTTTTACGTAATTAATAACTTTATATAATTATTTTATTTATGTAAATTTATATTTATTGTGCTTAGTTTATTCAATTTAATTTAATCTTATGATATCATATATTCTTATATTTTAAAATTTTATTTTATTTTAGATTTTTAAATGAATCGAAACCTTTGACCAATTGCAATTGGTATTTTTAATGGAATTAATTTATTGCACATCAAGAGCAGTAGCATTGTTTTATTGCCTGAAAAAAAGCATCCTGTTTTTAAAATGACAAATTAAAATAGGTAGTCAAAGCTAGGTATCTCTTAAAAGTAGAAATCTTCAAATATTCAACACTGACCATCTCCTATTAAAAACATCTTTAAACGTAAATACCTCTATTTTCCTATTCTATGCATATTACTACCTCTTGTTTTATTTGTAAAAAACAAATAATAGAAATATTAAAATCAATCTGTTTATTAATTGTTTTAACTTTTTTGACTATTTTTTATATATTTTTTTATTGAAAGTTGTAAAATATTAAATATCAATTATAATATTAAAAAAATAAACATTTTAAATAATTTAAATAATAAATATATTTGAAGTCATAATTTTTTCTTATAATGTTGTTAGAACAATTGTTAAGGAAATAAAAATAAAAAATTTGTATTGAAAATAACAACTTTTAAATTTTAAAGAGACGAAAACACAAATTTTTATATATATTTAATTAATTTTTTTAATTTCTCAAATAAATACCACAAAAACATTTTTTAATATTTATCTTTTCTTATATATAAAATATAAAATTAAAAAATTTGCATTTATTCTCAAACCAAAATTGATTACTAATTTTCTAAAAAATTGGCAAATCTCAAATCTCGATCTCACCCACCACATTGACCTTGCACCCAAAAACACCATTCATCTTTGAAAGTCATGCGAGGGCAATAACGTCATTCCAAACAAACCACCTTTCCCCTTAAGTTTTGGTACACGCTCTTTTCAGAGTCTCACTTTAAATACCAAAAACTCATAATCGCATCCTCACTTAAAACAACCACCGCATCTCATCGCCACCGTGCCGGCGACTGAGTCCCGGCGATTTTCCAACTCGGAATTCACTCCATTTCTCCATTCATTTCAATTTTCTGTTGTTCTCTTAACCAAAACAAACTCTCTCATTCTTCTTTCTGGCTCAGATAGGAAGAAGAAAAATCTAAACAAAATGAGTTCAGAATTGATTTTCAGAGGACACGAAACTCAACAAGCGAACGACGAATACTCACCAAAGCCAAACAAACCATGGCTCTCGGTAATTCGTCCGATTCGTTACATGCTTCGTGAACAGCGAATCGTTTTCGTATTAATCGGAATCGTCATAGCAACGCTATTCTTCACACTCGTACCTAATTCATCTTCAAACTCTTCCTCTTCTTCCTTCTCCACCGTTCATTACGACGCGCATCCGATCTCGTACTTCGAGCATGAATCGAAGAATACGCCGTACCAGCAACGCGCCGCGGCGGTGCATTCGTTCGGGAAGATACCGCTGGGGATTAAGAGAAAGGGGCTTCGGATCGTGGTGACCGGTGGAGCCGGTTTCGTTGGGTCCCACCTTGTGGATCGGTTGATTGCGAGAGGTGATAGTGTGATTGTTGTTGATAATTTCTTCACTGGTAGAAAAGAGAATGTTATGCATCATTTCGGTAACCCTCGATTTGAGCTTATACGACACGACGTCGTTGAGCCACTTTTGCTTGAAGTTGATCAGATCTATCATTTAGCTTGTCCTGCTTCTCCTGTTCATTATAAGTTCAACCCTGTTAAGACTATTATATCCTTTTTATTTTTTTCATTATAATTATTAATATTTTGTTTGTGCATTTGAAAATTCAAATTCAATGTTATTACTCCTTAATTGAATGTTTACAAGACTAATGTGGTGGGAACATTGAACATGCTTGGTTTGGCTAAGAGAGTTGGAGCTAGGTTCTTGCTAACAAGTACTAGTGAAGTTTACGGTGATCCTCTACAGCATCCTCAGAAGGAGACTTACTGGGGAAACGTTAATCCCATTGGTTAGTTACAAAACATCTTCTTTTGATTCTCTTATTATTCTGCATTTACTACTTTTTTCCGGTGAATTGTTTTTTTTTTTTTTTTTAATTGAAAATAGCTGGATTTTGTTTGGACGTGGATTTGAATTGGAATTATGTTTCTGGGCACAGCTCAAACAAGCATTCAATTCGGAATCCTGCATTTTCTGTGTGTTTTCTTTTTCAAACGGCAAAAACTAGTTTTTTATTGTAGGATATTTTTGTTTGTTAAAGCATATAAGACACGTGGAACTTGAAAAGAGGACCGCGTTCTATGAATTTCAGGGTGTCGACGAGTTTACCGTGATTTGCGGGTCCACTAATTGAACGGTCTTGATGGTGCACGTTGCATTACTAGCAATTTAACTTAATAAACGTTAAAATCACGTTTGTGCGCGCCGTAAAATAAAAAGGTGAACGTAGGGTGAGATATGAATGGTTGGTGGTAGTGTTACTGGTGGTGGCAACACCATGATTGTGTTGTAAAAATGGGCTTTGTGATTAAATAAGGATGTAGGGGAGGGAGGGTCAGTTTGGTCCAAAAGACCGTGACTTGGCACTGCAATGCTTAGCGCTTAATTCAATGTATTGTACTGATAAGAGGTTAAAATTGGGAAAGAGGGAAGAAAAGTCAAAAGTGTTTGTCCTGTATCTATGTATTTAGTGTTATTATAATATTAATAATATATAGTTTTGTGATGTGAGACAGGTGTCCGAAGTTGCTACGATGAGGGAAAGCGTACAGCTGAGACATTGACAATGGATTACCACCGCGGGGCCGGTGTGGAGGTCATTTCACTCTCCTGTTATTTCATGATTGATTCGATTCAATTCAATTGCTTAGTTGAGTTGAGTTGGGCTTATCGATTTAACATTATGAAATATGTATATTTTGCAGGTTAGAATTGCTAGAATCTTTAACACCTACGGTCCCCGAATGTGCTTAGATGATGGCCGTGTCGTTAGTAACTTCGTTGCTCAGGTTGTTGGTCATTTCTTTTCATTAATTTGTTTAATAATATAGTATTTATATATTTATTTATTTGTAATAATTGTTGTTTCTAATCGGTGGCTTTCATGCAGGCACTGAGGAAGGAGCCTTTGACAGTTTATGGGGATGGGAAGCAGACAAGGAGTTTCCAGTATGTCTCTGACTTGGTAAGCACTTTTACTTTTTCTAATCACTATGCGCATCTCAGCTGCCATGGACTTTGGTTCTTAGTGTGAAATCTAATTAACTATTCTTTATTCTATATTGAAAATGTTTTTTTTCCCTTTAATCTGTAGTAACTTCTAAGTTTCCCATATGGTACGGTACTTTTTCCCAATATTGAAAGTTGGAGTACTAGTAGTAGCTTTGTTTGTAATATTGAAGCTTTAAAACAACTTCTCCGCATGTGCATACCGCACATTTTAAGTGAAACAATTCCTAGTTTTCTGCTAATGGTCTTTTTTTTTCTGGGGTAAGTAATAACTAATGAAGGTTGTGCTAGTATCTAAATGTGTCCATTGCTCATTGGCACATTTGTCTGAAGAAGCATTTGCACGTGACTGGAAGCTTGTTTAAAGGCCCGTGTGGGCCAGCTGTAAATTATAATGGTAGTTTGTAGAATTAAATAAAAAGCTGTAAAAGCTCATCTCTGACGACAACTGAAATATGTGGTAAGAATAAATCAAAGTGGCACGATGTTGATGTTGATAAATAACACGTGTCCTGTGAATTATTAAATATCATCGTGAATATTGATTTTATTATGGTCTAAATCAGATATATTTTGATTTTGATTGCTGATATGCCTTTGGAGTCTTTCTCATGATGCTGCTGTTTGCTCATTAATGTGATTTTTTTGTTGGCATAGGTGGAGGGTCTAATGCGCCTTATGGAAGGGGAACATGTGGGACCTTTCAACCTTGGAAATCCTGGAGAATTCACCATGCTTGAACTTGCCAAGGTAAAGATTAGTAGGATGGAAAACAAAATCGCTTATGATCATTTTAATTGCACTAATAAATCCAATAGCCATGTTCGTCCAACTAAGTTAATTGGAGCTTTATTCATATTTGGCATGGAAAACTAGTTTTTCATTTCTATTCTCAGTTACCTTAAAACTAGAGTTAGTGTATAATTGGATTGACGGTGAGATGGAAGCTTTGACAAAATACATTGTTATCATGATTTTGTCTAACTCACTGGTTTCAAACATGCGCTTAGTTGGTCCAATTCTTTTGCCTTATTGTTACCTACACTTATATTTTTTTTATTTTTCATTTTATAATAATGGATGAGAATGAAGCTTAGATTTGGACAGAGTTGTTTATTTTTTTTGTCGGTGGACTCTGTAACTTCAGTCTCACATCTGATAAACCTCATTATTGAAATGTATAAATATATGTACGTTTGGTGTAGGTGGTCCAAGAAACAATCGACCCAGATGCCAAAATAGAGTACAGGCCCAACACAGAGGATGACCCACACAAGAGAAAGCCTGATATAACTAAAGCTAAGGAGCAGCTTGGCTGGGAACCCAAGGTAGACCTGCACAAGGGCCTCCCACTAATGGTTTCTGACTTCCGGCAACGCATTTTTGGTGACCATAAGGAAGGTGGCACTGTGGCCTAATAATTCTTGATGGGGTTAAGTGTTATTGTTGTTATGTGTACCTTAGAGTGAGAAAGGGAAAATATGTAGTACGAGGATAACAACAGTTTAGGGTTTTTCCCATTAGTCACAGTAGCATATGAGTTATTCTTAAGTGTCCTTTTTGTTGTTTCTTTTCAGTCAATCTTCTTATGAGTAAGGGTTATGTACCTTCTTTCAAGATTGATTGATAGCCAGCCATGATTTCATTTTATCAATTTCCTGCCATCTTATATATTCTATTTCTATACTAGTATTTTTTTTGGATGTAATTGGTATGTACAAGTGACTACAGTTATAGTTATTTCTACATTTTACTTTATTTTATTTTATTTGGCTTTTACTTCACAAAATCACAACCTTCTTTTGGCAATTTGATATCTGGTTTTGTACGGTTTGCCACCTCTACATTCCTGAACACTCAGGGTTCAAATTATTCTTAATTTATTTGGATTAAGTTCTCGTTTTATGCATATGATTAAACTAATCAATGAGATTAATTATAACGATGATATCATATCTTTTATTCATGATTTTCTTCACGAAGGAACATAATTACTTTTTCAATTAGTTATCAGACAATACAGGTTTGAGTCAAAGGTTGGATCATCTCTATGTTTCAAGGGAGGAGAGTGACCTTAGGTCTAATATTCCTATCCGATTTAGTCTCCCACTAGTTTTTGCTCGTATGGTTTTCTGTTGCACACACATTACCTACTCGAAGATTTAGTACTACGGTAAGTTTAGTGAAACATTTGATTTTAAAGCCTTAAATACTTTGCTTCAGTTTCTGAAACATTTTGGACCCTGTTATATTATGTACCAAGGTAGTAATGAAGTTGTCCACCGTATAATGCAATGCTTTGTATGCATAACAACACGACCATGAGTCCATGGCCATGGTTCAGAGTGCCCACTATTGTGGGTTTTATATTTCTACAGCGATGAGCGGCGTCCTTGAAACTCATGAAGATTATCTCTATGGTTGTAAGTTTGAACTGGTAGAAAAGACTCAAAACGTGCTATGCTCGAAGCTCTCTTGTCTAACCAACTTATGATGTCTCCAAACACAAGTTCAATATTTTCATCAGGCTCTCCAGATGTTAAGCCATGCCACATTCCAGGGTACAATTTCATGGTCTTGTCTACACTACTAGCTCTATCATATAATGCCTTGCTTACTTCTGGGTCTGTTACTGTATCATTCTCTCCATGTAACACTAGAAATGGCAGTGTCACTTGGTGTAAGCAGCTTTCAAGACTCAAACTAGTTCTCAGCATTTCCAATGCTGTTTTTAACCTTGGCTTGTCCTGATATATCAACTTGTTTTTCCTTATCTGCAAAATCATCATCATTATCATAAAAAACACATAATTAACTAGCAAAACAAAAAGCGTCAGATACCTCCATTGATTTGAGTTAAGGGTTTAAAGAGTTGAAGAAGTTAAAAGATCGAGATTCAAGCCTTGTTAAAGGAGAAAATACCGCTAACATTTGTCTATCCAAAGAAATCAAGCATAACAAAATCATTAAACCTTGAATATAATATATGTTAGTAGAGAACCGGCCCAATATTTTTTCAATAACAAGAGAGGTCTAAAGCAAATTGTTATAGATATGGTTTTTTTGTTTGCATACCTAGTCTTTTATATATATATATATAAACTAATTAGAAAATATTTTTTTGTTTGTAAATCCTAAACGAAGACTTTAGTAGCTTTATCCTTAGGTCAACTCTGACGTTGATGAAATTTGTTAATATAGAAGAAAAAAGTACATGAAACCTCACCGTTTCCCGTTTAGCACGATCTTTGAAGGCCGAATTGATGACATCCTTTGAAGGAACAATTTTCCACTTAGGAATAATTTCTTCCAATCCAGTTAATACGCTAATAACAACAGGATGTGGCATCACCTTCTCTGATATCTACCATATATAGTTGCACCGAACCATGTCACACTTTGTTTGAGCCAACAACAAATAAATCACGCTATACTAAACAGGGCTATGATAAAGGTAAGGTTTTGAATACTAAAAAAAAAAAAAGTTAAAGTTTTGAATCAAAGGGGTTTGTTTCTTACCTTACACATTGGTGCTACAAAAACAGCACCGTCCCAAAATGAAGGATCCTTTTTATGTAACAGTAGGGACACTGCTCCCCCCATTGACTCTCCATACAAGAACTTGGCCTTTCCTTTGTACTCTTGGAGCTCTGAAATACCCAAATGTTTGAATTTTCAACACTGATGATATTATTGAATATGAAGGCAGGAGGAACAAGAAATTATTGTATCGTTACCGCAAATTGACTTATAAAAGTTGAAACAGTCGCTAACAATGTTGTCAAATTTGGTTATGTAACAACGAACACCTGCAGAGCGTCCATGTCCTTCATAGTCCATCCCGAACACAGCATATCCTGCACATGCTAACTTCTCTCCAATTTCTACAGCATCAACAAAATCATTAAGTACATTTTTATTTTTACTATTACTTTTTTTTTCAGACTCCAAATTGGTTGCAAATGCCTTGAGAATTGCATGGATTTGTTGAACACTAGAGGCGATAACCCTCGTGTCGTGAGGAAATCAAATGTTGCTACTACTACATTATTGATAAGTGTATAAAAATATATAAAATACATAACTAACTTATAAAGTTGTACTTCAAATTATACAATGAAATATATATGCACATTAGCGCAATAAAACAACGGTCAAATAGACACAAGAGTTTTTGTCCGCACGCTAATATAGAATAAAAATATTCAGTGATTTAATTGTAAAATAAAAATATTTATTTAAAGTTATCTAACATAGTAACTTGATCTCTCGTAAAAAAGTACTTTTGTTATTATTTCTTGCCTGCACCAACTGGATTTGGACCGCAATCTCTCCCGTCTTTCTCTCAGGCGTATTTCTCTCTTTGATAAGTAATTAAACTTAAACAAAAACGTGTTAATGTAAAAAAATTGAGAGAAAATAAAAGAAAGTAAGTGTATTTTGTATATAAAAAATGTGAAATATAATATTTATGAAGACATTAGTATAAAAACGAAAAAGCTTCTCTCCGATATTTTAGTTTTTTTTATCAATCTCCAATTTTTTAGTTGTGTATAGAAGAAAACAAAAATAATTACTGATAGGATATTCTTTTCAAAAAGTAAGAAGAATAAGTTGAGCCCATACTTTTGTAAAAAAATGTTGGCCCCATACCATGTGACAGAGAAGTGGATTGATATATTATTTTTTTTAAGTATTATTTATTTGAAAAATATGATTTTTAATATATATAAGTTAATTAAATTTTAAAATTAAATCAAACAAAATTATTTTCATTATTTTATTTATTACATTTTGACGATGATAAAAATTACGATAAAATGTCCTAGACAAACGTCAATATTACTAGATTAAACGTCTTGTTTAGTTACGACCCTTTAAATTTTTTGCGTATGTCATATTAAAAATTAAAAAACTAACACAAACATCAACATATATTAATTAAAAATCACAAGACAAATCCAAACAACATTTGGCTTCCTCTTGTGTTTTATTTGTCCGAGGGAGAAGAAGTAGAGAGCAATTCGGGGTATACATTGTATTTGTACACATATTTTTAAAGTATGTGCTATTAATAGACTAGAATTATAGTTTTTGGGTATATGACACATTTTTAAAATATGCGACATTAATCGACCAGAATTATAATAATGAAGATATTCATTAAAATTGAAGAAGATCTGTACTCATAAAATAATGGAATTGAATATAGTAGAGCCAAGAACATCTGAATTTGGCAATGTAATGAGTAATGAAGAAGGAAAAGATTGGCAGAAAAAGTGTGAATCAAGAGCATTGAGAAATAGATAATATAGAATAGTGTGGCCACCCCACCAATCCCAATGATATATGATAAAGTAGGCTTTTCAACAAGGTAGTCTTTGGGTGACAAAATTGGCAGTATATATAGGAGATAAGATATGGGCAGCCAGCCACATAACAAAACAGACTCACCGATCTTGCTACCTACGTAGTTTTTCTTTCCATGTTGATGTCTACTTGTTAAAATTGCCCAAATAATCTGCAAGACCTACTATCTCTCGAATGAAACTAAACATATTTGTTGGATTTTTATGTATTGTCTAATTTATTTTTACAAAATTAACATGTAAGATGAGGGATATCTATTTTTATAAACTCATTTGAGTATTTTTTTTTCAATACACTTGTCACATGACGTCCAACACTATGGTTTGCTACGTGAATATAAATGGCGGGTGATCCGAAACGATACGTGTCTATTTGTGTACTCATTTGAAGTTTTTTCCCAATAATAATACTAGAGTAGTGCTATATATTGTAGAGAGAAAACGGAGACGCAAATATCACAATGGCATACGTGTTAGCATTTAATAACAATTGAGATAAAAAAATCAGTCGGTGTGGCGAAAAACTCAATTAGGCGGCTAGTAAAATTGTTTCCTTTTACTTTGTGATTCACTCGTGATTTCATTCTCATGATATTACGCAATCTCCATAATACTATTATTTTGAGGACATGATAATCTTCTCACGCTAGGAGTGAAAAGTTTTCTGAAATTTCAATAACTTACCCTGCAAGTTGCAGGGTGGCTGCTTGATTATATATGTGGTGGATCCATCATCCATGGTACTAGTACTCTTCAAATTAGATTGATTGAGCTACACATTTTACCTATTCGACGATTCCACTCTTGCACTAAATCTATATGACATGAAATTAATTAACTACGTGCCAATATCGTCATTTTGTGGATTATATATATATATATATCATTTTTTTTAAACACTAACCAATATAAAAATATATATGTTATTTTTTCACGTCGTGCGACTATGGATGATATTTTTATATCAATAGAAGTTTGAGATCATCTATTACTTTTTAATTTTTTTTTATTTTTACAGAATAATTGTTAATTTAATAAATAATAATAATAATAATAAAAATATTTTAAAAAATAAAATTATATTAATAAAATCAAATAGAATATATCTAATAGAAAAAAAATACATCAAAATTAATGCGGTTGAATAGATGTGCAGTAAATCTATATTATTTTAACAACTCTTTCCTATTTTGCAGATAAAATAACAATTTAATTCTATTTTTGTTAACAATTATGTACTATTTTTTTTCTCTGGATCTAATAAATAAAAAATAATAATAAAAAAATAAATTATATTAATTAAATCAAACAAAATACATTGAAGAAAAAATACATCAAATTGAAGAAAAAAAATACATGAAATTTAAATAACCTAGATCGGGAGAACATTTAGGTGGACATCTTTAATATAAATTTCATGTATTTTCTTTCTTCAATTTGATGTACTTTTCCCTTCAATATAATGTATTTTGTTTGATTTTATTAATATAATGTATTTTATTATTATTACTTTTATTATTTATTGGATGCGAAGAAAAAATAAGAGGGAGTTGTTAACAAAATAAAATTAAGTTGGTACAAAATAAGAAATAAGAGAGAGTTGTTAAAATAATATAACAATTGTTTATTTTGGCACATTTATTCAACCACGTTAACTTTAATTTATTTCTTTTGTATCAGATTTATTTTGTTTGATTTTATTAATATAATTTTGGTTTTAAATATTTTTATTTATTAAATTAACAATTATTCCTTTGTAATAATAAAAAAAATTAAAAGATAATAGATGGTCGCATGTTGCGATATGCATGCTAGAAATGCGACTTCTTAAATGTAAAAAAAAAAAAATAAATAAAAAAAGACATTTTGGCATATATTTTTTTTCTTAAAAGAGAATATAATATATATATATTAAAAAAAAAGCTCGTTTTGTTTGATGACATTGTCATTTGTCATGTGAAAAACAATCAGAAGAGAAAGCAACCAATTAAACTACGTACGAGAATTTTCCATTTCGTAGGTTTCGTTTTCGAGACGGAAAAACTATTTCAATCTATGTTGTGTGTACTTTATAGTTTTTTTTCTTTCTTCTGGCATATACACTCTTTTAATTTGGTGAAGAAATACAAGTTTTGGTTGAAAATCAAATCACGTGATTAATTACCTAATGGGTGAGAACAAATTTGTCATTTTAGAGTTGATTTTATCCATCATTCATCAAGGAAACTTATATAGGAACCATGTAACAATTTGTGGAAAGTAAAATTAACAAGAAAAAGAATGGACAAAAAGTTGGCAAAGGAAAGAAAAACAAAGAAACAAGTGATCCAGAGCATGTGTTAATTACCTCTCATGAATGTACTGCATTCCATTCCATAGCCTACAATAAGCAATCAATAATACAATATTAAGGAGTAATTATTCATACACAATACCAAGTAAGATATATATATATATATATATATATATATATATATATATATATAGTATAAAGAGAGTAAATGAGGAAAAAGAGAATTGAACCGTGGCAAAGGAAAACAAGAGCCTTGGGAGAAGAAATAGGTAACCACTTGCTGGTGAAGAGTTGTATTCCCCTTGAGTTCTTCCAGTATCCCTGATTGATGTTAATTAATAAAATACATTAATCTCCATGATTAATATAACAAACTATATATGACACAAAATATGTAGAATAATGAACGTGAAAGAAAAAAAAGAGGTTTGTAAGATTTACTTCTTGGTATTCAAACCTCAAATCCATGAGTTTGGTGGATAGACTAATGAAACACGAGCTATTGGTTAATAATGTTTTTTCAATATTTGGACCTTCGTGATGAGAAAAGTAGTATAAAGAGATTGTGGTGGTGCTGATGGTTTGATGAGGTGAAAATCTTCATACAGGGGCAAAGGCCTTATCTATAGTTTCTAGTCACTTATATGAATGAACATAGAAAAAAGAGGGAGAGAGATGGGGGTGGGTCAGAGGAAGGAGGGTGGGTCCTAGTCCTGTGCCAAAGAGAAAAGACGTGTGAGGGTGTTTTACTTATTTAAGAATTTGCATCATTTGCGTTTTTTTCTTTCTATTTCTTTTACTAAAAATAGAAAATGAACGAGGTTTGCATTTTCTTTGAACATAGTCCATTCCTTATCTCCATCATTTGTTGTGGATCTTACGTACGTCCCACACCATTATTTTCGTCTTCTTCCCACAAACACACACTATTATTATCCCTTTTCTCTTTTCTAGGAAACAAAAAACAAAGAAAGAAATACAGGCAACGCACAATCATACTCAATATGTCATAAATACTTATATTATGAGATAAGCTTAAATAAATTTCAAATAATTTTTGTTTAAACATTCCCTAACAATTGATTGGGTGAGATGTGAGTTTTAATTGTAATCTTTCCCATACAAAAGAACTCTGATTATGCATAGTTTAGGTTATTTGCATTATGGTAACTAATCAGTTGGAATGTATTGCCACTTTCTTACGTCTTCAAGCCAAGGCAGCAAACAAACATAATTTCGGATTAATTGGAGTTTAAAGTTATTATTTTCACATTGTCAGGGTTTTAAGACAAAATAATGCTAATAATAATGATAACACGGTAATAATAAAATGTTCACTATGTTAGAAGTAAATATCAAAGTCAATAAAATTTTCAAACTATGAAAAACCGTTATTACTTCAAGTACAAGGAAGAACAATTTTGTGTAGGAAGAACCAGGCTGAAATTACTCTAAGTCTAAACAAATATAGTATATACAAACATATGTTGTAGACAACAAAATATACAATAGTTGAAAACTGCCAAATAGCAGACAATTTTGCTCGTTGATGTAAGACACTTGTGAGTCTCATATCCTTCTGCCATACTTTCTAACAAATGCACCTTATGTTCTGGAATAGTCAGCTGCAGCACAAAAAGCAGAAACCAAACCGGCCATCCCAATCACCTGGGTCCAACTTCGTGACCTAGCAGCCACAGCTGCACCTGCTACAGCTCCTCCAATCAAACCATTGACCTGTTGGGGATATTTTTTTAGCAAAAAAAGAAAAAGAATCAAAGACATACAATTATTCCAGCAAACGTACAAGGTACCATAAAAAAATGGTGCTTTCGGAATCAAAGCCAAACTTGGCATCAAAACTACAATACAATGATTAGCTGTCCAGCATAATAATACAATTGTGCAATATTATCTTCCATTAAGCATATCATTTGGTCCAAACCATTGATCACACGCAGGGCATTGCCGGACAAAAAAAATCTAGTCAAATAACAGGAATCCAAAGTATACAGTGTTAATTCATTTCAGCATGTAGTTAGCAGACTCACCACACTGATGGAACTTTCAAAATAATACTATTAGAAGCGGATTCTACCTACAGGGGACGTATTACAAGTCTTAATGGCAAGTCAGGCAAGCTAATAAAAATTGACATTTTATACAAAATGGCAAGCAACATTTGTATGTTTCCAACATTATAATCAAAGGTTCATGGTTCCAAATGCTAGCATCTTACAGTGAAATCCTATATTAAAGTAGGAATATCTGCTTACACCAAGAAGTGTCCCAAGTAAGTTAATCTTTGCCAATACTTTCCCCTTTTCAGGCGGGACTGACTCTAGGGTTGAATCATCTTTAACAATTCTGGACAAGTGAGGTGATGATGGTTATACTTCGTCCATTAACAATTCTGGACTAGTAAGTTCACTTCATCCTATCTGTGGATATACCTCCTTTGTTGACAAATAAGAAGTTATGTAACATGACCAAGATGTCCAAAGTCCAATTAACAGCTTTTGTTATACATAACCACCCAGTGCCTATAACCTTAACCTATAGGGCATTGTCAATCCAAGCAAGAATAGCATAAAATCGTTAAAAGCAAATTCCATTTTAGGGCTAAGGAACAAAGTCTAAACTTCACCACTAATCCAGAATTGTTAAAATAATGACTACAGGCACTTGCATACAACACATCAACTCACCTAGGCTTCTAAATGTTGAGAATTTCATAACTAATGGAGTAATCTTTTGGGACGAGTTCACCAAAAAGTACATTTCATAGAATTGTGTCTCATTACTTTCTAAGCTAGTTGAAAACTAAGGATAAATAAGAGAGAAGTAACTAACTAACTAACTAACCCAATCGTTCTGTCTCCTGTATTTCTTAACTCCGCAGCGTGTAATGCTGAAAACTCCAGCTACAAGTCCTACAATTTAAAATCAAGCAAAGTTAATTCTACAAAACATGATTGCACAGTCCAAAATCAAGTAACATCAACTCTACAAAACATAATTCTCAAAATATTATCTTATCTACAGTTGAATTACCGCATTGAGTCCCAAACACACGAACCGAGTTTGCCTGTACTTCGCAAACCAAATCAAACCATCACCTCACATAAAAGTAAGCCCTAGAATTAATATTTGAATTCAATAAAATACTACAAAAAAGAAAATCGTTTACCACAAAAGAAGCTCGAGCAATGCCTGTAAGACCTGTAAACAGAAATCAAAGATTATAAGTTAGAAATTTCAATATAGCAAGTCTCAATGTGTATAGAAATTTACTTTAATTTAATTTAACTTAATTTACCCTGTCTATGAGCATCGTAGGGACCAGTACACAATCCCCAAATTGCACCAGCCTGAAGAAAAGTTTACAGTTTCAAACGGTGTTTAAGTTGGTTAATGAGAATGAAAACCACGATAAACGACGTTACCGTTCCGACGCGAAGGGTAGATTCAACGGCGAGTGATGTGCATGGAACGACATCGTCTAGTTCGTCGTCCATTTCCTTCTTGTCCCGTCAACAAGGCACAGAGTTGTTGGTGCGTGCATTTTGCACAACTGGGCCTTTTATTGGGCCTCGGTTCATACCAACATATTTAAGGCCCAAAATACTTTTTTTTTACGCAAGGCCCAAAATACTTAACATAGCTGAATAATAATGATATAAACTTGAAAGGGTTTTTTTGACGACGGAAACCCTAGTTTGTATCCTAGAGGAGTGCGAAAATGAGCGGAGCTAAGGGGAAGAAGAAGGGAACGAGCTTCGTCATCGATTGTGCGAAGCCGGTTGAGGATAAGATTATGGACATTGCTTCCTTGGAGAAGTTTCTTCAAGAGAGGATTAAGGTTGGTGGTAAAGCTGGTGCTCTCGGTGATTCCGTTACCGTTACTCGTGAAAAGAGCAAGATCACCGTTACCTCCGATAGCAATTTCTCCAAACGGTAACTTCTTCGTCTTTGCCTAATGTTGTTGCTCTTTTCGTATTTACTCATTCAATCAGTTAATGTTATTTCTCTGTTAGGTTAAATATTCACACTTGTGGTATAGTAGATCTAGTGCTCCAATACTCGGATTTTGCACTGCGATTAGCGTTATTTAACAAATTATAATACGATATTTTAGATTAAGGGTATGTTTGGATCCAGATTTTTGGAGGGTTAAGCAAATATTTTGGTGTATATTTGAGATTTATTAATATTTGAAAGAAAATCGTGGTAGATTCTCAAATAACATTTCAATCACAATTTAGTTTTAGAAATATTGTATAGCTTCCTCAATTTAAGAAAAGAAAAATATGTCCATCCCTCTCCTCCACAATCCTCCATGCAAAGACAACAATAATCTATGACTATTTGGGAATTGGGATTAGGGTCTTCTATTGACTTATTTATCAATTGTTTTGAGAGGGATATAGAAAAGATGCATTAAGAGCCAGTCTTTGCTTGCGAAGTTTGCATGTATTCTGATTGCTAACTTGAGATTCTTATGACATTTGTAACTTTAAGTGAGTATTATTTTTGTTAATTGTCATGTTCATGGATTTCCCAGTGTCCACTATTGTCTAGCATTCCTTTTATTTTATTGCAAGTTGACATTAATGTGATTCTGGTGCAGTTACTGAACTTGATGGTCGTCTAAGCTAAGTTTAGCTGTTTTTACGTTACTAATTTTTTTTCAAATCTGTATGCGTTCTCCATTGTAATCAATTTTTTTTAATGTTCCCATTTTCTGTTGAAATGAGTCTTTTTCATTGGTGTTTCAATTGCCTTCATGTGAATATTTATGTCCTATTCATTACCTTTTCTCAGGTATCTGAAGTACTTAACCAAGAAGTACTTGAAAAAGCACAATGTGAGGGATTGGCTTCGTGTGATTGCCTCCAACAAGGACCGCAATGTCTATGAGTTGAGATACTTCAACATTGCTGAGAATGAGGGTGAAGAGGAAGACTGAAGAACTTGTTCTCTGTCTTGATGCATTCTCCATTAGGTGTAATTGTTTTGGAATCTCTTTTGTCGATTGTTTTTGTCAACTTTTTACTGGTTGTGTAAGAATTTGTGTCTTTAATTTGGTACCATTTATTTCCTGCCGCAAGTTTTATAGTTATTATTATTGGAGGTTTTGCCATAAAAATTCAGATGCAGTTATTTATATGCTGGAATGTTTAAATTTAACTGTCACCATTGGAGCATACATTTACTGCCCCATCATTTGGATGATAATAATCGTTAGTAGAATTTGCGGGGCATTGGGAAAGGCTTTTATGTGCTTATTTTATAGCCAAATCTATAAACCAAAACTCGTATATTGAGAGGCAAAAATATTGCATCTTTAAGGGTGTTTAAGAGCAGGGAAGTTGAGGTGGGGGTGAAAAATAGAGATATGTTTGGTTCAAATGGTTTTCTATTTGGTGGTTTAATAATTTGTAGCTATAATGGACACTCTCCTCTCCGCCAAATCCTCCATCATAGTTGAGGTAGAACAAAAATTATTTAAAGAGAGATTTTGTTCCCATTCTAAAATTAGAATCAAATACTAACTTGAAAATCTTACTCTCCAAATTTTTCTAACCAAACACTCCTTAAAGGGTTCTCCAGCTATTCTTTTCATACTGCAAGTTCTATTCATTGCCATCCACATTCTACAATCCGCCCTTTTCATCATTAGATGAGATTCAACATATTTTTCGAAACATGATCATTGGTGGAAAAAGAGGAATACAGAGGAACCCGTTCTGGAAGACTCACCTGACCTTTGTTTATAGCCTGAGAATATATAATGTCATTCGATCACACTGCCACATAAAATGTCCGAGTTTGAATAAATTGCAACAATGGAGAAACCAAACAAAATAAAATCAAAAGAATGAGGAGCCGAAATCAAAATGTCTTAGAATTAATTGGGAATTCACTAGCAGCGTGGGGTATGTAGTTGATGGCAAAGATGATGTTTGTATTCTCTAGTTGTGTACACGAAGGCAATAAACGCAAAGAATGCTTGCGTTTTCATTTGAATCGATATTTTATAAAGTTTTTGCTTCCATGTTCTGGTCTAACGGGCAAATTTGGAATCAGAGCGCAATTAGATTGCAGATGGTGGGTGTTGAGATATGCGTAGGGAGAAATGCAAAAAATTAGAGTATCGAAAGTGCATGGTTATCAAGTTGACATTCACCATCCAACGACAATCTGTTTGCTGCATACATAATACTAAATCCCCTTCAAATGACCATAGTAACGAAAATTTGAACTAATTATATTTTGGCAGCATTACCACCAATGCGAGCTTTGACGAAGGCAATATCATCTACACACCCAAGTCTTCATCTTTTCCACCCCAACGTAGAATCCTTTGTCTGGAACAACCTCATTCGATTTCGAGTCAAATTCAAACCCAAACTTGCTCATCATTCCCCACTCTCCCTCTACCTTCGCATGCGCTTCCATGCCGTAACTCCAGATCTTCACACCTTCCCTTTCCTTCTCCAATCCTTCAATAACCCTTCTCATCTCTCTCTCGCTCTCCAGCTCCATGTCCAAATCTTCCTACTTGGTCTCTCCGATGACCCTTTTGTTCAAACCTCCCTCATTAACATGTACTCTTCATGTGGTAGTGTCCCCTTCGCACACCAAGTGTTCGATGAAATTCCCCAACCAGACTTGTCATCTTGGAATGCTATCATCCACGCAAATGCAAAGGTGGGTATGATTCACGTGGCAAGGAAACTGTTTGATCATATGCCTCAAAGGAATGTGATATCTTGGAGCTGCATGATTCATGGTTATGTAAGTTGCGGCGAGTACAAAGCTGCACTTTCCTTGTTTCGGAATTTGCAGGTTTTGGAGGGTCATAGAATTAGACCCAATGAATTCACATTGACGTCTGTGCTATCAGCTTGTGCCAAGTTAGGTGCTCTTCAACATGGAAAATGGGTTCATGCTTATATCGACAAATCAGGGATGAAAATCGACGTTGTTTTGGGGACTGCTTTGATTGATATGTATGCTAAATGTGGGAACATTGAAAGGGCTAAATGCATATTTTATAATATGGGTCTTGAAGAAAAAGATGTAATGGCTTGGAGTGCTATGATTGCTGCTCTGGCCATGCATGGACTTTCAAAGGAATGCATTGAACTTTTTGAAAAGATGATAAATGATGGGGTGTGGCCCAATGCTGTGACTTTTGTGGGTGTTCTTTGTGCTTGTGTACATGGAGGTTTGGTTAGTGAAGGAAATCAATATTTCAAGAGGATGAAAGAAGAGTACGGTGTTAGTCCTTTGATACAACATTATGGTTGTATGGTTGATCTATACAGTAGAGCCGGTCGAATTGGAGATGCTTGGGATATTGTGAAATCAATGCCTATGGAACCTGATGTAATGATATGGGGTGCTTTGCTTAGTGGTGCTAGGATGCATGGTGACATTGAAACATGTGAGATTTCAATAAAGAAACTCATTGAGTTGGACCCTAAAAACAGTGGTGCCTATGTGCTTCTTTCTAATGTGTATGCGAAGATGGGAAAGTGGAGGGAAGTGAGGCATCTGAGAGATGTTATGGAGCAGAGGGGCATTAAGAAAGTTCCAGGGTGTAGTTTGGTTGAGATAGATGGTGTTCTTCATGAGTTTTCTGCAGGGGAGGATTCTCATTCAGAAACACAAAATATATATAGAATGATTGATGAGATTATGAAGAGGTTGGAGAAGCATGGTTATATACGTAACACCAACGAGGTGTTGCTTGATTTGGATGAGGAAGGAAAGGAGTTTGCATTATCTCTTCATAGTGAAAAACTAGCACTTGCATTTTGCTTTCTGAGGACAAGCCCAGGCACCACAATAAGGATTGTAAAGAACTTGAGGATATGCGGTGATTGTCATGTTGTGATGAAAATGGTATCCAGGGAATTTAAAAGGGAGATTATTGTTAGAGATTGCAACCGTTTTCATCATTTTAAAAATGGTGTGTGCTCCTGCAAAGACTACTGGTAATAGTTATTGTTGGGTATGGCTCATATTAAGTGGTAAGGGAGCTAGACCCTCGAGCGGTAGCAATTATTGTTGGATATAATTCATGGATAATGTTGTAATTTGGATATAATTCATGGATAATGTAATTTTGACTATAGTATTTAAATGAGTCATGCTAATAGGTGTTTTTAGAGCACTTGGAAACTAAATTTTAAAAGTTTTGTATTAAAAATAACAAATTTTAACCTTTCAAAAAGTTAAAAACACAGTTTCAATACATTTTTAAGATGAAAATTTCATATTTAGTTACTTAACAAATGCTCCAAGTTCATTCATTAGCATTTCTCTTTAAATATAAATTGTACATTGTAAACTTTATTCTTAAATCATGATAAAAATGTGTTGTGGTCGCTTTATAATCAGAGATGTAGATATAATTGGTCGAATTCTATGATCGAACGTCATTGATTTTTCTTTTATATTTTTGTATCTTTATTCTTTTAAACTGAAATTGGTCTTCTAACATCTATATACTCAGACTAAAAAATTACAAAATTAAACCAATATAATGGGTGAGATTTGTAGAAGTGAAGTTTATTTCATCTCTCTTATCCTTTCACTATCATGACCAATTATCAAGTTTTAAGAATATGTTTTTATTTAGATTTCCTTCTTACCGCGTTCCCTCTCTTCACTTGATGTGGAAAAGAAGATGGGCAGGAGTACATATGCTTAAAAGTTGAAACTTCCTTGTTGTGTTGTGTTGTGGGCCTTGTGGCAGACTCTTCTTACTCTTTTCACCTTACATGACATGAGGGGTGAGCATAAGAAATAAGTTATTACATCCGATATGAAATATAATAAAAAAGCAATAGTTTTTATTTATTTAATAATATAAACACCGTAAAAATTTATATTTCAACTTCATAAATTTTTCATATTTTTAATTTAATTAATACATCTAGATGGTTCTATATCACAGAATTGTATTTAGCTTTTCTTTCGTTTTTTATGTGATTTTGTCGTCGTCTAAGTGTAATGCTTTTTTATGTTCTCGTTCGTCTTGGTACGGTGTTCATTTAATTTAGATTGACAAAATATCTTTGATTCATTACAAATTCGATCAATGATTTTGACACATCAACATTATATATCTGGAGACATAAGTATTCTCGACACTCACAATTTTTCATATTTGCAAGTATTGTTGTCGACTTGTCGTTTTGTGCTAAATTGTCGTATTGTGCTATTAAAATATGAATGTTGTGAGTTTGTTTACAGATTCTTCATTTTTATTTTAGCGATTTTGAATGTATTGTATGACATATTTACCAATTTGAGTGAATAGACACCATCATTATTTAATTAAAAAAAAAACACTTTTTTACTCAACTGACAGTGTTTTTCAAAAAAGTAAAATACTAAAACTAGTACTAAATGAAATATAAACAAAATTAATTTTTTTATAAGCAAAAATCAATAATTATTTTTTCTATTTAATGATAAAATTTATAAACTATCATTCATTTAATATAACTATTTGCATTTCTAATCTCAATTTATTAGGTATTGAGAATAATTTAGATGAAAAATTTGTCTTTTTATTAGAATTATATAAATTAAATGTGATCAATAATAGTAAATTATCTATTTTTATTTATAATTTATTATGGAGAGAGCACTAGTAAAAATATAAAATAGAGAAATTTCAAATTTTAATTAGTAACAAATAACATCTATTAAAAGTCTAAGTTTTTAATCTCAAAACACATACTTCAAATCAATAGTTATAATTTCGTCTTCCCCTCATTGTTCTTGAAAACTATTTTTGTCCAATTTTTTATCAAAAACAATTAAATTATAATTTAATTTAATTCGTATAAATTAAATTTTATTTATTAAATTATAACTGAAAAAAAGGATACGGGTAGTATTTGGTTCGTGACGTCCTACCCAATCCAACTGTGCATGTCGGCTAATGTTTTATTCAAACACGTGATCCATGTTGAGTACGTATAACATCTTATTATTATAAAACTGAATAATTTTTGTTAATGTAATATTTTACATCGACAGCTAATTCAATAGATTGATTGATTAATTATTTAATTATAATTTTTAATTAAATTGATAAAATTAAGAGTTTATATTTACTAAAATTATTTATATTAACGATGCATCATATAATTTAAAAATGAGTTATTTTCTTTAATAATTTATTATAAATATCAAAATTCACAGATAAAATCGTTCATTATTGACTTACTATGTATAGTAATTATCAAGTCCACAAAGTTTTATGTAATTTTAAAATTTGTAGTTATGTAATCTAACTATCTATATTTATTTATGTTTTTTAAAAATTTATTATATATTCATTTAAAATTATTTAAAGAAGTATCAAATAGTTTTGAAGTTTTATAAAAACTTGTAGAGTTGATCTACTTATTAAGAGTTTTTGCTTTGACGATTAGATTAATAAAATTCAGCGTTTATAGTAAATTATTAAGTGGAGTAACTCATTTCATAATTACTCATATAGTCATTTGATTCTCAATATATATACGTGTGCATTTCTCTTTCTGGAATATTGTGCATTCCATAATATGTGCCTTTATACTACATGTTAACCAGACATGTAGACAAATATTTTTCAAAATTAACAATTTGATTGAAATGTATTATCACATTGATTGTATAAATTTTGACTATCTATAATTATTTTCTACATAAATAAACATTCACATATTGTATATTAAGGATCGACTAAATCAACTATTTTAATATATTTAGTCTCCAACTTTATATGTTTAATTATTAAAATAATATCTTAGTAATTAAATCGACAAATTTAAATATTTATAGAGTTTAATGACCATAAACTATTAGTGTAAAATAGTTTGTACAGACGCTGCATACTTTTTTTCTTGTAGAAGAAATAGTAAATATCATTAGAAATTCATATATAACGTTTTATATTCGAATCCAAAACATGATGTACAACTTAATAATATTAGTATTTGTCCGTTGAATTATAATTTAAGGACGACATTGTATACTCTTTAATTCTATATTTATAATGATTGGTCAAACTGAAATCAAAATTACTCATAAAATAAAAATAAATAAAAATAATATTCATAGAGTAACTAAATTGCACACCCATGCGATGCATGAGAAGAAAACTACGAGTTAATATATTTTATGTTTAATGGCAGTTTTTATTATTCTATTTTCACAAATTCACGAAATTGATCTCCTTATTTTAAAAGTCAATAGTTTTGGTCCCCGCATATTTGTGAACTAAAAAAAAAATGACATATTTTAAATAATATGATATACGATTTTATGATATAATTATTCATATGTCATTAATTAAATTAAAAATATCTAAAGTTGAAAGTTAAATTTTTATAGTGTTTTATTGCAATTTTATAGTTGTTAATAATTATGTATCATCGTATTATATGTCATGTAATTTAAAACATATCACATTGTCATTTTGTAATTAAAAAATTATAACGAGGAACTAATACTATTAGAATGATCAAAATAGTTTAGAAAAATATAACAAAAAAGAACACGGATAACAAAGATGACAAAAAATTATAGGAGAAAATAATATAGAAAAAAAATAAGGGATGAACTCATACTCGTTTTTACTCTTTCTTTTTCTATTAACTTTGAAAATATTAAAACGGACAGAAAAAAAAATCATTTTACACCCGCAAAGGATATTCGAAGATCTCTTAACGTGGTGAAAATAATTATTCAAACTTTCGATTCAAATGATCTCTTGAAGTGAATTTAAAACAATAAAGATATAATCTAGAATTTAAAAATAATGATTAAAAGAACAATATTTATTCATTGATTTTGTTTTCTCATAAGTTTTCTGAAAGTGTTATAATTGAAAAACTGTATTGAAATTTTACTAAAGAAAAAATTGAAACAAATAGATAAATAAATATATTGTAATTGTACTAAACAAAAAATAAAAACAAAGAGTACAATTAATGTTTTAGTATTGTGTGAAATAAATAGAATCATAAATGTAAATATTTAGAATGATAGAGTATGAAAAATTGTGAAGAAAATTAGAAATCAAAACGCAAATAAATAATTTACCATCAATGAGACAAAAATGTTTCGTGTAAACTTTTATAAAAATGATACCTCTCTTGTATAGTATTTTTTTAAAAAAAGATGTCTCTGTTATAGTTTATTACTTGGTTATACTTAAGTGTTACGTTGTTTCTCGGAGTCGACACTGTCTCAAGAAAAAGAAGCAGCGACATTATTATTATTTTATTTTTGTTGTTGAATGAAGTAGCCACATTATTCGCTTATATAAATAATTATGATCACAATCATAATGTTTGGATTATTTCGACATTTCTTGAATAAAAAAAGAATTACAAAATTTGAATTTAATTTTTATATATTATAAGTATAAGACATTTTTATACTTTTAATTAGTTATAACTGTTAAATATTAATATGATTTAACTTTCACTGTAATTATAATTATTTATAAAATAAATGTCACTTCAAATTTAGGATATATTTTACACCGAAGACAAAGAAGACTATTTATTATTTATTATTATATAAAATAAAATAAAATCTGGGTACCATGCAAACACGTTATATAAAATCTACTCTCAATTCCAAAATCCACTGCTTTAATCCGGAGTAACAAATACCGCCATTGCCGCCGGCAAATCTCCGGCGAATTCTATCTTCGCCGGTAATTCTCCGATTATCTTTTTCCCCTCCCAGCGCGTCATATCATTTCCATGTTTTCCATCCCTCTCCCCATCAATTTGCTGTTCTAATTATCAGATCAGAAACCACAAACTTGCCTTTGCACAATTATTTTAGGTTTATGTCTTTTTCATCACCGAGCTGAAATGTACTCAATTTTTGCGTGCTTCAATTCCCACTTGTAGCTATACTGCTTCAATAATTTCAACAACAACAAAAAAGAGATAAGAAAAAAAAATTGAAATTAGCTTTTTCCAAATTTCCAAATCTACTACAACTGGTACTGACTCAACTTGAGTGTGTTTAATTGAAGATATTTTCTCACCCGAAAGTATGAAATTGTTTCTCCAATTCAAATGGTATAATTTGTTGTATATGCATATATACATATATATTGTTTTGATTAATTTTCAATTTGAATTCTAATACTGAACCATGATATCAGGTAATGTGAATGTTTTGTTTTGTGATGATTACAAATAACTGATCTGAAATTTTGGACTGATTGAGATTCTGTGGCCAAGAAAGGTTGATAAAATGGTTTGGTTTTCCAGTAAACTGTTATTGGGGCATGAAAAATGTGCAAGCTACCTTATTTTTAGTGGAGAAACTGATCTTGGGAATACTTTTCGGATTTTTTTATATTTTCTTGGCCTTGCTTATTGTTTCATTGGATTATCGGCTATAACCGGTCGCTTCTTTCAATCGATGGAAAATGTGGTCAAGCACACAAGGGAAGTAGTGGTGATAGATCCAGTTACTAAAACTGAAATCATTACACATGAAAAAGTTTGGAATTATACAATTGCAGATATTAGCCTGTTGGCCTTTGGGACCAGTTTTCCTCAGATATCATTAGCTACTATTGATGCTATACAAAATTTGGGGAATCGGTATGCTGGAGGTTTGTTTTTTCAAAGCTTTCGAACTCTATCTTTCTTGTGATGGATACTAGAGTCAAATTTGATACCTTCGTTGATTTTTTGTATTGGTATACTTGAAGTTTAGGGAATATGTGCCAATAAATAGTGACTTTTACCATACAATATGATATGATGATAGCGTTGTCCATTTAATTGACTCCGCTTAGTGGAAAAAGGCTTTGTTGTTGTTGGTTAGTAATTATTTTTGTCACTATTTCTCATGTTAAATGTCTTTCCAACAATTACCTTGTACTGAAAGATTCATATTTATTTGGTCAGTTCGGGGGAGGCGACATGTGGAATAATGATAGAAAAAGCTAGACTTATTTAGTATATTTTTGAAGTACTTTTTAATTGTTTAAAAGCTAGATTTATATTTAGTTGTTTCACAAGTGAGTTGAGTGCTGCAGTGACTTCCTTCCTTTTGAATAATATTTGATGCTGCAGTATGAGTATTTGTTTTATTCTGATGTTCAACTACTTTTTATTTCTTCAGTGGCTTTAGACTGCTGAGCACTATTGTAACTATAATTCTTGATAACTGTGCTTAATATTCAGGTTTGGGACCTGGAACACTCGTTGGTTCTGCTGCATTTGACCTCTTTCCCATCCACGCCGTTTGTGTAGTAGTTCCAAAAGCAGGAGAGTTGAAAAAGATCGCTGATCTAGGTGTATGGATAGTGGAGCTATTTTGGTCATTTTGGGCTTACTTTTGGTTATACATAATTTTGGAGGTACTACTTCAACATTCATTTGTATTTAAACATTTAATATGTAAGAACTATAATGCGAGCCTTCATTTCTGACAAGAAGCCTTCTCTCCTTAGAAACTGTATTTAACATTTAAGGGATGTTAGATATGATTTTACTTTTCCATGGCCAATGTGTATAATTGCATTGGCATCTCCTAAGTTGGCACTGAATATCCTTCACGAGCTTGTATCTCAATCTGCAAGTTAGAACAATTATAAATTTGGTACTCATACTTAGGTTTGATAAGTTTAAAAACATTCAAAACTCAAGTATTTTAAAGTTAACATAGAAGAGATTATCTTGTTTAACTGTATCATAGTTTGCTTGTTATTTAATTCTTGGTCGTCCTTTTTTATGCGGAATATTCATTCAAAAATTGAATGTAGGTATGGACTCCAAACGTGATAACTCTATGGGAGGCCTTGTTTACAGTACTTCAGTACGGATTACTGTTGATTCATGCTTATGCTCAAGATAAACGTTGGCCCTATATTTCTCTACCTATGTATGTGCTTCAGTCTGTTTCATGTTTTAGAATTAAGTAAAAGGATTAAGGTTTCACGATCCTCTTGAATTTTTTACCTATCTATTCTGATGTCTCATTTTATATTTGAAGTGCAAGAGATGAGAGGCCAGAGGATTGGGTACCGGAAGAGACTCCTAAACAAGAATCCCATGACAAAGTGGAGTGCTCTGAGATAATTCATTTTAATGAAGAGAACAGGGACACTGTTGATATTTTTTCCATTCATTCAGAAAACCACAGAGGTAGCTATTTCATGAACACCTTAATGTAGTGAAAGTTGGCTTTACTTTCAATCTTTTCTTCTTCAGAAACAATTTTATTAGTATGAGAAACATTATGAAATGTAAGAGTAATCTATGTCGCAAATTTTCTAATTTGCAGATAAATTGTATGTAAGAGTACCTCAAATAGATGATACAGAAAATTCTGATAGAGATATGGAAACAGGGCCTGAGGATACCTGCCTGCTTACAATTTGGAGACGACAATTTGTCGATGCACTGACGGTACTTTATTTTATAATGCTAGCATGTCTTAAAGATTAAATGCTGATATCATAGATTCAAGAATAACAACAGCCACAACCACGCCTGCCCATTAATTGGGGCTATATGGATCAATTGACGTTGTTGGACTCTTTAAAATTCAAAATTGACTTGCATAGTGAGGCCTTTTATGAATTATGATGAGATTGTTAAGTACAACATTTAATTTTTATTTTATAAATGAATTATGCGATTGTTTGCTATCAATCAAATTCACTTTTTTAAAAACCAATTGAAAATTTGAAAATTATTGCAAATCAAAGCATAGCAAAGAAAACAATAATAATCATAGAAAAGATGATGAGTGGCCTCATGGAGTATACTGGAAAACTGGAATTTGAAGGTGATGCCTCTCCTTCTGGCCCTGTCTTGATCACACTCTTTGTTGTCTTTACCCATTTGGCAATTTCTGTAACATATTAAGCGTCCACCTTTCTCCTCAATTTTGATATTTTTAAGTACCAAATCATTTTCTCTCTCTCTATTTCATTCCTCTGCATCTTCTGTCTCTTAAATCCACAAAGGATTGCCTGTTTCTTTGTTTAGTCCCAGTTAAATTACAGATAGGCCATACTTCCTTGTAAAGTATCTCATTGTTAACAATATTTCCATATTTACTGAATCAGTTAAGTTATGATGATCCCACACTAAGAAATTTCGAACATGAAATTGTAAATTAAGAAATTACAGTCATAAATTTGAGATGTTGATTTAAACCTTGCCCTTATTGTTGAATTTAGGACTTAGAGTATAGCTTAATGAAATCCATAAAATTAGGAGTTATTCGTTGTAAAAAAACAATGCAAATTTTTGATATGGTTTAGACTTCTCATAATTAAGCAATTTACGGACATTGCATCCTTTGATAATAAAGAGATGCATTAGTTTATGAATGGATAACTAAAATTTGATTTGAATTATAAATTTATAATGGAAGGATTAGTAAAGAGATGCATTAGTTTATGAGCAGTAGTTCACTAATAGAGGATTTATGTAGGAAAATTATAACAATATATAGTCAATTTATGATGACTAGTCTGTAATTTTTTTCAACAGGTGGAGAGCCAAGAATCTAAAAAGATGAACAATATCTATATCCGCATCGCTCGTATTTTCTGGCAGTTGTTGCTTTTACCATGGAGATTTCTGTTTGCTTTTGTTCCCCCATACCATATTGCTCATGGATGGATTTCTTTCATTTGTTCTCTGCTTTTCATCAGTGGAATAGCTTACATTGTGACTAAGATAACAGATCTTATAAGCTGCGTCACAGGTTTTCCTTCTGATTCAATGATATTCCAGTCCACTTCTTTAGTTCATTATAGATCCAAAGTTTCCTTGTTAATTCTGCGCATTGTAATTACTTCTTACATCATTTGTAACCTCTTTAACAGGAATAAATGCTTATGTCATAGCATTTACAGCACTAGCTAGTGGAACCTCATGGCCCGATTTAGTGGCGAGCAAGATTGCTGCTGAACGTCAAAAAACAGCAGACTCTGCGATTGCAAACATCACTTGCAGGTCTTCATCTCAATATACATGTCATTCTTGCTTTTGGATATGGTCACATGTCATCATGGTTTTGCTTAAATCATTTCATGATGGATATTAATAGTTAACAAAATTCATGGAGTGTAGTTTTTGTTCTATTAGGTATTTTATTAGTTTGCCCTGAAGGTTCGGAAAAGAAGTTATTACCTCTAGTGGTTCAACCTCTTGTGGACCTGATTACCTATTTCTAGTATCTCAGCCTAATTTAAAATAAAATTTGATTGATATTATCAATAATGAATTCTAAATAACCTAGAAAAATTATTTCCTAGAATTTTAGAATCAAATTTTATTATTTGGTTGGAGGCTTTGACCCTTTCATTTTATAATATGAGTTCTGTATTTAGGTTATTTTAATGGCCTGCCAAATCCTTGTTTTTATGAAAAGCTTTATATAGTGGGTGAGGTCAAATTGACTTAATTATTTATTACTTTTTCAGCAATTCAGTGAATATATATGTTGGCATTGGTGTTCCATGGCTTATTGATACTTTGTACAACTTCATAGCATATAGAGAACCTCTCCGAATCCAAGATGCAGGGGGACTTAGCTTTTCATTGATTGTTTTCTTCTCCACTTCTGTTGGATGTATCTCAGTTTTGGTTGTTAGGCGCCTAGTTTTTGGTGCAGAGCTTGGAGGACCAAGGCTTTGGGCATGGATTACCTGTGCTTTTTTCATGCTGCTATGGGTTATTTTTGTCGTACTATCTTCACTTAAGGTTTCAGGATTCATTTAGAATTGTATTACACAGATCCTTATCCTTTGCTCATTATTGCATTATGTATTTATGTTTCCCGGGTGCTCTCTACAGTAATCATTACTCTTCCTTCTTCCTTCATGTACTGTCATACCGCTTCCTTAGCTTTTTGAATTTTTTTCCTTTTATTTTGATGTAGGTATTACATACCCATATAGACATATATATTTTTTGTTGGAATTTTTCTTTTAAAGGAATTATACACTTAAATTATGGTGTATTAAAGCTTATCCCTTGAGAGGAACTTTGCAAGCTATTGATTATGGCTGGTTTCAGGTGAGTTCAGTCTCCATTTCACTGTTGCTTGCTGATTACAGTCTTACAGACAAGTCCTGTACTCTAAATGAGTCTTAATTCCCACAAAGTGTATTGTATTGTATTGTATTTTGAGTCTATTGGTAATTTCCACAACGTGTATTGTATTTTGAGTCTTAATTCAAAAGTTTTTAGTCCGCATTTATTGGTTTTGTATATTTTATGGTCTTCATTATATACAAAGTTGTGACTCGAACCCCTATGCAAGCTAGTAAGTAGTAACTAAAATAGAAGGTGGAGTGTAGAGGGATACTTGGTGTAGAGGATCCACATCCGTTTTTCTCCAACCTGATAAATTATGCTTCGTAAAAATATTCTTGAGAATTTGATTTAATTTTTAGGATGACTATCAGAAAAAACCAACCTTTTTGGGTCTTATCCAGATTTTTATCAACTATGAAAGTTTATCCTTAATTAGTTTATATTATTCATTTATAGTTTGAAACTTTGAGTTGTTCTGAATCCTCGGCTCGGCACAGATAAATTCATGAGAATAATATGAGGTTAATAAAAATCTGTGCACCTTAAATTTGTTGTGATTGTGGGTTACTGTTTTAAGTGTTCAACAATATTTAACGGCAAAGTGAGAGTGTAGTAGGCACTTATCATCAGCAAATTAGGTGTTCCTAGTATTTGGTAAGAAAAAGCAAAAAGGTGCACAAGAAAGGTCCATTTGCTCTGTCGACACAAAAATTAGAACTAGAGTACAAAATTGTGGTTTAGCAATTAGCATCTGTGCAGACAAAAAGTTTGGTCTACCAGTCGAATCATGTACTCCCTCTCCATTCCTGATTATAACAAAATTTAACTAATTGTGCGTCTTTTAAGAAAGTCGTAAAGTTATTAAGTTTTTTTGATTTAATAAAATATATATATATATATATATATATATATATATATATATATATATATATATTTATAAAAATATTCTTATTCATTTTTTTTGTGATTTTTTCACTTACTACCCTCTATCTAAAATTAGACAACTTGAAAGTTTTTTTGGAATTATTATATCAATATATAGAAAATAGTTATAAAAGTTTAATGTAGAGTATTATAGAAATGATAAAATTAAAATTAAAAAATTAATTAAAATTGCTTAATAAAGAAGAAAAAGTAAGTTGTTTTCTTTGTTATAATAAAGAACGGAGAGAGTTGAAGACTTTTTTTCTTCTATATATCAGTGTTTTTAATGTAAAGACATTTATTTAAAATAAATAGTGGGAATCCACTTACTTCAATAGCAACACTTGCAATTTCTGTCAAAAAACAAAAAAGCAACTCTTGCATTGTTAATTGTTATTACGCTTAACTTTGTATTGTTATTATTATGCTTAATCTTTTTAAATCTAATAATTGAATATTATCATTACACATACCAAATTTCAGATAAATTGAGGATTCTAACTATGTAATTAATAGGTCAATATTTACTAGTACTTTTTCTTAAAGGAAAAAATGTATTATACAACAAATTGTGTTTTTTTTAAAGATATGTCAAATTAAATTATTTGATGAAATATCATGTAGTTTTAAAATTTTATAAAAAAAACTTAAATTAGATTACATAATTAAAACTTTAAATCTGGCAATTTAATTATTGAAATTTAATTTATTCAAAACTACTTCTTAAATAACATTTCTTTTAAAGAAAACTTGAGTAACTTGACTCCTTTTATTTAAAAAATTATGAAAATGATTTACATTTTTTTTTTAAAAAAAAAACTAACCTAAGATACATAAGAAAATTGTATCAAAATTATTTCATTTTTTTTATTTTGAAGTATACTAACCGTTGGTTATCGTTATATATTTTGTTATAGAATCAATTCAACCAAGGACAACGAATTTACGTGTGTCAAGTTGCTATGTTGGTTTGCTGGAGATAGGGGTGGACATAATTCAGTTATGAATTAAAACTGTTTGAAAATTGAATCGAACTGACTTTTAATTTGAAAAAACTAAATCGAATGATTTTCAGTTTAAAAAACCAAACCGAACTGTTTTATAAATTAGTAAACTGATTTATTACTCTGAACCAAACCAAATTAGTTTAACTAGTTTTTATTTGTTCCTATAAGCCAAATTTTACATAATTACCCCTAATTACTTTTAAAAAAATAAATTTGGTTCTAGTTTTTTCGAACTAAAAATCAGTTTGATTCAATGTTTTTGAACTAAAAATCGATTTGATTCAATTTTTTCGAGCTGAAAACCGGTTCGGTTCAGTTTTAGTTTTAAAAAATCAATTAGAAAACAGTTTGGTTCTCAATTTTTTAAAATCAGTTTAGTTCAAAAACAGTTCGGTTAAGTTTCAGTTCTACAATTTGGTTTAATTTTTGGTTTTTTTTTATCACTTCTAACTAGAGGAGATGGATCCCCGTGGGTGAAATAAAATTGACAATAACAGATTTAGGTAAATATTATATAAAAAAATATAATATTGTATATAAGAATTTTAAATCGTAAATTTACAAAATATAATGACTATCAAAGTTTTACAATTTTAACAATTAAAAATTAGTTTCTAAAAATCTATTTTTTTTTTCGAACATTAAAATTTTTAGAATTTAATTGTTATGTTTTGTCCATATACAAAGTTTTACATTGACAACAATCGTAACCATTCATATGTGTGATTTTAAAAGTAATTATGATAAAAGTCAAATTGTTTTATTTATTTTACGATTATGATTAATCAACTGTGTAAAATATATTAAGATCACCAATGCATACAAATTAAATTCAAATTTTTACATTAT
>JBBPBP010000001.1:7469836-7508455 GCA_037974735.1 Cicer chorassanicum | reverse complement strand
TCAAAAAAAAAAAAAATCCTCAAACTCATTCTTTTTCTAAACATATATTTTCTATAAGCTTGTCAAATTGTATTTCTATCGATTAGTTAAAAATCTCAATCGCAATTTGAAAGTATGAATTGTTTGAGGTTTTAGGTTAAAAGAAATAATAAGTTTATAATTTATGAGTTTGAAGATAAGTCAGAGAGAGAAGATAACAAAACTTAACGATTTTTGTCAAAAACTAAGAGAAACTTGACTAACAGGAGTATAGTTAAATGATCAAAACAGAACTAAAAATAATTATGAGATTAAAATGAAAATTAAAAAATAAGTTAAGGAACTAATACTAATTTAGCCTAATTTTTTTTATACACGATTTAAATAAATGACTTGTAAAATGGAAAAACAGAACATAATTTTGAGGTGCTTCAGGATTCTAAAATTCTCATTAGGACTTTTTTTCTCATAATATAATGTGTAGGTTGTATTTGACGATATTCAAATAGATTCAAATATATCTCCTACGTTACCAATTTAATGTCATTATATTCCGCACAGATGTAGACAAAGGAACGAATATGATTTAACATTTTACAATTTCATGGATATTTAAAAATATTATCATACAGGGACAATTATATATTTCCTGGAAAAAATCTAATAAGCATTGTAAATCATAATATTAAAACCAATTACACTATACACACCAATCACTCACTGAACGTATATATCAATAAACTGCAACAAAGTAGGAAAGACAACAAAAGACACCTAAAATCATAAGCATAACACTTTCCAAACTGTGCAGTATTACAGTAAAATCAATTGGATCAACAGCCACATTCTCAAAATAGCATATGGAATGTGTAGCTGACTAAAACTCTCCCACCAAACAAGATGATGGAAGGGAGAAATTTAATCAACCGACGGCCACGTGGCAGGTAGTACCCCTACAAGTGAGAAACTTTGAACCTGTGCTGTAATCAAATACACTACTGTTGATTTAAACCAGGAAGTGTAGGACGTGGCCTGACGACATTCAAAACCCCTTTTGCAGTTGCCTGTAAGGAACAACAGATTAGACGGTAAGACACGAGGATCTGAACAGTAAAACTGAATATGACGGGTTGTTTTTTACCTCAAAGAAGGAATTCAGATTTAGCCGCAAGAGAAAGCGTCTCAAAAACGGAGTTCGTTGACTTCCAGCAAGCCTGCTGCTGCGCAGTATAGTGTACAAGGAATTTGATTTCTTGTTGAATTCCTATTGTTGTTTAAGTTAGAAAAAAAAACATGAAAATGATGAATAAACAAACAAAAAGATAAATTTAAGGGAGAGAGATCTGATTATCAAATATAGAAATATAATGGGAAATTTGAAAAAGTCCAGTCAAGCACGACAAAGATGAAAAATGACAATGTACTTTATCAATTATTTATCTTTATGAAGCTGTATGAGAAAAATAATCTCTTTCCATTATTTCAATACATTATTATTTTGGCAAACCCAGCAATGCATCATCACCTCGGCTATATGTTCCAATTCAGAAGTATTTGAGAAGTTATCTTGGTTCTCAATATTCCAGCAAAATTGCAGGCAAAGCTTCATGATGCCATCAAGTATCCTCGAAACAGAACCAATGTCCAAGAAAGTTTGTGAAATCAAGGCTGACAGATACCTGTTGGAAGTGAAATAGTTTAGCAAACAATACAGTATTTATGTTTTTGTAAAATGTGGAAAATAAAAAATGTGCAATTGAGACATTATTACTCTTGATGAAAGCCCACGAGTTCCGTAAAATCATGAGATTCTTGAATATGAGATTGTAGAATGTTCCACTGAGACTCTATCACATCCACCTGTAAAGGAATATCCCATGACACTACGGGGATCAGGGTGGGGGCAACTACTTCAAAGCGCAAACAATATTTGTAGTAAATCTAATAAATCAAACATATGCAGCACAAGATATGAATAAAAACCTGAATATAAAATTGGAGATTTCTGATTAAGAATGCCATATGTTCTCTAACACGCCACATTGACCGAAATCTTTGATCTCTCTGCTGTGTCATTGAGCTCTTATTTTGGTCCTTTTTATTTTTGGCAAAATTACTGTGATATTGATGCATTACAGATGCCCATAACTTCTCCAACTCCATTTGTGTTCGTTTGAGCCGCAGTAAGTATTGGAATACTCTAAGGTACCTGTTAGAAGTGTTAATTATAGCATGAGTTTATCAACATATATGCCAGAAAATTGTTTTATCACGAGAGTGATGAGGCAAATCTTGACTACTGAATAATGCATAAATCATCATGATTGAAACAGAAAGTCATGCAACTTTTAAGAGTTAACCATTTATGTCAGCTAAGATCCAATGGTCATGATTTGTTTATAACAAAAGTAAACAAATGCTTCCGGAAGACATATCCCCTATACATCTTTGCACAATTGGTTTGCAACGAGGTCATGACACTTTCTAGTTAGAACATGTCTATCTAAAATAACTACGAAGAGAAAAGAACCTGTCCTTGACAGTAGGATAATAGCAGTAGTGTCTTACTTGGAGAGGACTTCTTGCGTAAAGAACAAATGCAAAGGCCAATCAACAGAATACTCAAGAGCAATACCATCCCAACCATCAACTGACATTTCTGAAGAAGCATTTGAAACTGAAGCACCAGAGATACCATCTGCAGCAGCAGAGGTTGCCTTTGGTAAATCTAATTGGGAAGGTTTAACAGTGATTCCAAAAGATGGCATCCTGGAAGATGAAAAAGACATTGTAGGGCATATAGTTCACAACAACTAAATATGAAGAACGATAATGAATATGGAGTCTAACCGCAAGGACACTTTAGAGAAATATTTGTCTTCTTCACCAATAGTTTTTAGTGAAGCCTGCATTGCAGAGAAATTGCATTAACCTTTTGTTGGTGTGTCTAAAAATGAATGTGCTTATGTAACTGGTATGTGAGTGACATTGAGCCATAAAATCATAAGTTAAACGAACCAGCTGAAATGGAACCATAAGATCAGCTTCAGCAGTTGACTGACGAGGTGGCAACCGCATTAACTGTCTACTTTCCTCAAGAAAACACTACACAGAAATTCATAGGTAAACCAAAGATGTCAGCACAACTACATAGAAACTGAAGTTTGAGCCGCAGTGAGTAATTGATGCATATTTACGTCACATAATATAGAGGAAGAAGTAAGAACTACTGATGTTGATGTTGTAGTTTATAGTTTAAACTAATTTGCAAAATCTTCTATCTATTAATTGAATTACTTATTAGTTCAGAAATTCGAGTCAATTTACCGATTCTAGATAATATTCTTTACAATTTAATCCAAGTGAGATAATTCCAAAGTAAAGAACAAAGTAGATGATAGAGATTTAGGGATAGTAGGGGAAATACATGCCTATTCGCTTTTTACAAATTACTCAAAGTCTCAAACTACTATGAGAATAATAAGTAAACTACAACAACTCACACATAATACATACTGACTGATTAAAAGTACTTATGAATACAGTATGATTAGTTAAGCGTCATGCCATTGATATGACAGTAGACATATGCACGCATACAAGAACTACGATAAAACACATGACTGTTTTAACAGGTTAATACAACTCAATGAAAAAACATATCAGTGAAATCAGTATCTCATGGATAGGTATCATATGTTCAAAACTCCTATTCCTCCACCTCTCACCCTCTCAAAAAAACCTAAATGTTTGTTCTTCATCACTTTCATTCAAACAAGTGTCAAACTTAAAATATAATGAATAATATTTTCTTAAACACTAAACAAAAAGAGCAAATGTGGCAATCATTGCTAGTCTAAACTTTAGTATAGATCATAGTTCATGTTTTACCTGGAAGAAGTCTCCTTTGGCCAAAAGAAAATAGTCTTTCAAAGCCTTCAAGTGACCATTCAAGTCAGCTCGTACAACCACAAGCTGCAGACAAGGATGGAATAGAAGTTTACAGCTCTGAACATAAATGCGCCAAAACTAACGAACAGATGAACCAAATATTTATCTTAAGACCTGCCATAGATGACTGGCTGCAATAGCCTGAATAGAGTCCACAGCACATTCAAATGATCTTTTATGAAATTCAGATGACTCCTGCAAGAAGTTAACAATAGTCACCTTAAAACTAATAAAAAATGTTAGGGTGAACAAAACGCTGAATAACAACACATTACTCATGAGTCGGTTAGATGTTAGAACTGAAGAAATAAACCCAAAAAAAGGTCAGCAACAATTGCACTAGTTAAAAAAAAAGGCTTCAGAAAATCAGCATCGATATGATGCAGTGAATTGGAAGGACATGAAACCTTTAGGTCCAGAAGCATATTTTCAATCTTATCTGCCTCAGATTGTGGAAGCAAATCTTCTCCTCCCATTCCGGTATTATTTACAGGCTCTCTTTGAAAATTAAAACGCCCTGCGAATCCATGTATTTTCTGAAAGCTTTTAGGCACTTGAGGATACGCAGCATCCCGAGACAGGAACGAAGGACTTGGATTCCGCAGAACCCTGACAGCTTTTCCAGCAAAAAGAATTGATTCTGCAACACGCATAGGCATATATTCTGGCAGCATATCCTGCAAAACAGAATTATTTGTGTGAACATCTTGTAACATGTTATTTTAAAGTGAAGGATAATAAGAACTTTGGATATCAAAATGGAAAAGAAAAAAAAAAGAACATTCACTAAAGAAACAGACATGGACTTCCATTAAAGACAAATGAGCAACAAACATTAAAAGTTCAAACGTTTTCATCATAAAGGAAATGGATTCCATGTGACTTGTCAATAGTTTGCTGATAGTAAAAGGAAATACCAAAGAGATATGAAAGCCCATGTGCCAATCAGTTAAAGATGCATCGTTAGTTGACAAGCGTGCCAACTTTTCAGATATTTCTGGATGAGATGAGCTATTCTCTACATCCCTACCTTCTTGCCTGAAAAATATGTGATCGGGTCAAGAACATAATTACAAAGCAATTGCAAGTATCAGATTTAGAACCAAAGAAATCAGATATAATCAATGCTACCAAAGAATAACAAAGTTTTAAAATAATGGAAACGATAAACTAATATCTAGATAAATTAGTTTGCATGAATGGATATCTAATTTGACCCATGTAGCTTTATATATTTTATTGGGGGAGATGATGGGGGTCATAAAGACTGATTAGATTTACCTGAAAATTTTCATACTTTTATTTGTCTTCATCACCTACCTTTCTTCTTTACATCCTTTTGATTTTAGGTTTTCCCATAAGTGTACAATACAAGCATAAAGAAAATAATCGCTGATTATTCGGTGGCAAGTTATTGTTAGAATGGCATTAAACATAAATTATTAAAAATTATATGCGAGCTACATTCATTTTGATAACATATGACTGTAACTGGTACCAATAATAATTCTATATATCCAACACAGTAGCATGATTAATCAATTGTAAATTTTTTTTTCATAAAGGCCTTCACAAATTTTTGAACTCTCGGATTCGAAATGAAAAACTATTTCTTAGTATAATCAAGAATTTACCATACTTGCAATACAAGTTATAGGACACCTTTCCATTGGTGTGCCCCTATAATTGTGACACGAAATAAAATACAATACAATACATGCATCAGGATGCATACATGCATATCCAACAGCATGTAAACTAAAAGTTCAAATTGACATTGAGTTACCTGCTAATGAAAAACTCTCCATGCTGGTCTTCAAGAATCCCGTAAACCATCCATGTTGCAAGGTGATTATACATGACCTGATGCCCATGCCAAAGAAGCCTAAGCTTTGGACAATAATAACCCAAAGAAGAAAATAATAATTAGCAGGGAGTGTGATCTAAAGATTGATACAAAGGTCTTAGCCTTCTAGAGACCAATAGAACCATAATAAGCAAATAGGTTCCAAAAAGAAATTTGTCATTAAACTGCAACCGAACCCAACATGATAATTTTCAAAAACTCCATTCTTCACGTCTATAACTCTCTTTCTACATTAAAGACGGTGGTATAGTAGCTACTAGCATTAAAAAATGCTTGAATAAAACAGTAAGTGCTTATTGACAAAATGTGTACAGATCACACACTTGGAAATGACATAACACGCATCTTAACCAAAGTTGTCAATCTTGGATCGCGAAAAATAGTGGTTTGTTCAAATTCCGCTACGCTACATTGCAATAGTGCCACTATTTAACAACACTATGAACTAAATATTGTAACGCGAAACAATAGCAATGTGTTCAAATTCTCCTACGCAATTGTGCTATATAGCCGCTATTTGACAACATTAATCTTAACAATGCCGAGAACATAATGCGTGAAAAAAAAAATGAAAAAAAAAACTGCATACCTCTGTATGCAAGTTTGTAATTCAGGCACTCCACAATGGCATCTCTTATGTAGAAGATTAAGAAGCTGACCTCCACGAATATCGGCACGCTCAATCTCTAGAATGAGCTCATACAAAGGCGGCAAAAGGGTAAAAAACTGCAAAAACACAACAACAAAAAAGTCAGCATCAAACTAAACATAAAAAGAAAGGGGAACATAGAAAATCACCTTGTTAAGGCCTTGAGTAACCGTTGCCAAGATAGGCATAGTTTCAGACAACAACAACTGTTCAATATGAAGAATTGAAGAAGTATAAACTGAGAGTATCTCAACAATGCCATTGGCAAGGGCTCTACGATAAACACTCTGCTTCTCCCTAATCTCCAAAGGGTTAACATTTTCAGACCTTATCCAGTTTAAATTCCTAGACTTTGCTGAAAACCGCTCCAACTCTCTATAATAAAATCCCAACGTGATTATCCTCTCAATAAGTTCCCTGCAACAAACACAATTCACTCCAAAGTTGCAATTTTCAACATGCCCAAAAAATAATTAAAAAAAACAACAACTTGTTTTTGGGGTTTTAGAAAATGAATTAAGGAAAAGAAATTGAAAATTGGGGTGAGAAGGAACCTGTCGCTTGGATCGATAAAAGAAATGTGAGGAGCGAGCTTGAAAGTACACTCGTCGGAGATGGGAGTGTCGGCGGAGAGATTGTCTCTCCGGTCGATGATTAAGTCGCCGGTGTAACCCAGTAATGCTAGGAGAAGCTCGTGCAACATTGTTGTTTGTTGTTAGGTTAGAAAGATTTGAAATTTGGTTAGTTCAATTGAAAGAGAGAATTGAAGTTGGAAGTGGAACCGCATTGAGCAGCACTTAGAGAAAGAAATGCTCAAAGAATAAAGGGAACTAGCGCGCCAAAGGTATGGTGAGTTTCGTCTATTTTGGTCCGTCAGATTAATCTGATGCTACCAAACGGCGGCGGGATGGGGCGTCGGAGAAAAAGAAACAGTGTAGTCAGTCATTGTCTCACTTCCATTCAATTTATTTAAATTTTATAAAAATAAATAAAATCATGTTAAGGACACTCATTAAACAACTAAGACAGAAAATAAAACACAGGTTTTGAATGAAAAAGTTTATTTTTTACGATTTCAAATAATCTTTTAATTTAATTTTTTTTACTTTTGAATTCTTAATAAATGTCATGGCAATAGTTAGTATTTAATTATAATTTTGATCCATCTATTTTTATCAATTTATAAAATTGGTCTCTTAATTTTAAAAGTCAATAATTTTTGTTGCTATTTCAAATTTTTAAATCAAAAAAATAATAATTTCACGTATTTTAAATTATATGATATACGGTTTCATTATATAGAGTCATCTAAATGGATTAATTATTTATATATAATTAATTAAATTATAAAAATGAATGATAAGTTGAAAGTGAATTTTTTTTTATACTGTTTTATAGCGATTTCACAACCGTTAATCATTCTACGGTATCGTATCATATTAAAACATGTCACGCCGTCATTTTTAGTTAAAAAAATAAAAAAGATAGACCGAAACTTTCATATTTTAAAATGGGAAACTGATTTCGTGATTTGGTAAAAACATGAACATTAAAACTGCAATTAAATTTAAAATGAGTAAATGAAGAGTTAAAATTATGATTGGTGATGCATATGCATATAATATTAATCATTAATATGTTTATCAATAGTTGATATTATTCACTTACTGCTATAGATTTTTAACAAAATAGGTTAACTTTTCAACTACCAATTTTATTTATATTTCATTTCAAATGAAATATCATTTAAAGTGAGTTGTTCACTTTAGATGTGATAGTTCTTCATCATATGCATAGTTTTCATTGTTTTGAGTCTTATTTATCTTTAATCATTAGTTAATTTAAGGAATTATTTGATATAGTTTATCAATTTTAGTTCTTGAATTTAATGAAATGTTTATGTTTTTATTTCCTTGATTAAGTATAATTTTTTTGTAGTTTTACGTTGTTTTAGTGCAATGCTATATTTTTTGTGAGAAATCACATGACCTATGTCACATGTGAAGTATTTCAGCCATATCTAGGTGTCCAATTGGAGTCAAATCAAGTGCAAATGAAAGCTAACATTCATGGCTACAACTTTCATGAAGACACCGGAACCAAATTCAAACTCAAAAAAGGAGAAAAATACAATAAAAGTCAGACAACAGATGTTGTGCACTAGAGCGCAAATGCTTGTGTCTGGGCATATTTCTACAGAATTTTGACATTTTACTTTTGTCCAGGAGCGTTGGAGCGCCTCTGGCACGCATTGGGGCGCATGACGCACTACAAAATGCATAAAAGTGTGTTTTTGGCTATTTTGAAGTTTGGAGACTTGTGCCTTGGAAAAGAAACTTAGAGGAGGTTGGTTTTAACACCATTGAAGGAGTTTTATCAATAATCATTCATGAATCCTTCTTGTAATTCTTCTTTAATCTCTATCTTTTGTATCTTTGTCAAGAGTAACTAAACCCTTTTTGTTAGGGATGAGTGAAACAAGATGAAATCCTAATTTGATTTATAGTCATATGAATGAATTAATCTTTGTGCTTAATATTTTTTATTGCTTGATCAACTTTAAACTATTTTATGATTCGTATTTTGAAAAAGAAGTAGACTTTACGAATGATTGAGATGAGAAATTCATGAGATTGTAGTCTAGGATAGATGCATGTCATAAAACCAATTGAATTATTTGCAGAGGCAATAATTTAATAACAGAATTCTTGTGATGTAAAATTTAATTTTAATCTTAAATTCACTAAGAAACTAGGGATTACGTTGAAATTAAAGGTTCTGTCACTAAGGAATTAGAACAAGAATAATAAAGAAAATTCGGTAATAATTCAATAAAGGAATTTAGTAACTATGATCAAATTAGAAACCAAAGTTGGATTCAAAATGAAGTTCATCCCTGACCTTTTTCTTATTATAAAAGTTCAATACTATTACTCTTGTTAGTTTCAAAAATTATTTCAATCAATTCGAAAAAAATTTGTTCAATTTTAATAATTAAACATAATTCAATAGAATAACTCAATCTTTGAATTCGACACTCGATACTACTGTTTTGTTATTATTTATAACTATTCAATATTCTTACTGAAACGCTATCAAGAGGAGCTTAATTCCACCACGTACTATTTTTAAAGCATTTAATTCATCTGATAACATGGAGGCAGCAAAAGGAACTGAAACTCTCTTGCCTCCAAGTTAGAGAATTCACTTTCAAGAAGATAGATGCATATTATACACATAGTAACTACGTCACGTAGTACTGCATTTTGATTGTCTGATATCAATTGACAACCAATATTAATTAGTTTTGTAAAATTATTCTTGTAATATGGACCATCTAATTTCAAAGTGACGGCTCTAATTGCTTATTGAGTGTTATAGTTATTGCGAAAAATCCAAGTCCCAAAAAGACATGGATGATTGCTTGATTTCTTAGTTTTTTTTTCTTCAACCCTCTGTTTTTTATGCAAAAGAGGTATAGACAATTTAGATTTCGGTTAAGAAAAGAGCAAAGTTTAATTATAAATTGTTTCAATCAAGTTTTAAATTATGGTTCTTGTTAACAATACTTGCTTAATTTCTCTTAAAAAAGACGATTAAATTTACGTACCGAAGTTATAAGAAAGCTGAGTTTAAATGCTTTCAATTATAAGAGTAAATTGCAACACTAGACAACAAAATAAAAAGCAACTAGAATTGGAATCATCACCTTTACACTATCACGCTTTAGGATTTTATAATATACAATTTGTTATAAAATTAACCATAACAAAACTAAGATAAGATATCAAAAGTAGAGAAAATTCAAGTTTAGAGAAATTGAAAGATAAAGAAAAAATCTAGAGATGAAAGAATATAGATTATAATGTTGTGTATAAAACTTAAGTCTTAAACCTTCTATTTATAAGTTCCAAATTACATAGAGTTACAAGAATATCAAGAGTAACGATAATGTACATTATCATTTTGATCAATTGTTGTCTTCTATTATTCTTCTTCAATGCAACTTATGGACATCCACTAAAAATATTATTCATACCACTCCCTCTTAGATATCCATTAAGAATATGTCTCATTAAAAACCTTACCACGAAAACTCAATGGGACAAAACCATGGTCAAGGAAAAAAGAGTGCATAACACATTTAATTATCCCATAATAGAGGCAATTACATATGAAAAAATGAAGGTCAATTAACCTTTGGTACTAATTGCTCAAAAATTTCACCTCACAATGATTTTGTAGAAAGATTGGTTAAATATTCTTTATTATACCTTTCTCCAAATTAGTCGTGCATGCGGTATTATATTCGCATTGAATTGTTGCAATAACCACTTTTTAGAAGAAAAAGTACAAGTTTCGTGTATGTGTAGAATAACATATCTGAACAAAACTGTACTATTGACTTGCCTCATGTAATTAGACAAATAATATGCATATATAAGGTAATAAAATATATATTTGACTTCATTCCAATGTCTTCGTGTGAGGAAGAACTGGATATTGTTAATAGATTGACAATAAATAATATATCAAAATATGTACAATTAGCAAGGTTTCATATTATCTCAAAATTGAACCAAAATATGATACTTCACGACCAATTAATTCTTGATCATTTTCTCAAGTTATAAAAACGATATTTGTTCACGTTTAGTGACCTTAGAACCATTGGAGTACACAACAAATGTGATTTCTCCATATTAGTACTTTTGTTATATAAGTTTCGTGATTTACTCAAATATTGTTCTTCTAATATTCAATCAAAATAAATTTTTTCACTTCGTACATATTTCATTTCACATTTTTTCTTTAATCAAATTGATTTTGTAAGCTCTTGGGGAGTTCTGATAATATTTATATCAAAATCATTTCCAAATATTTTCTTAAAAATGGACAAATATTGTCAATCTCATATCCCCCATTAGAGAATATTCACTAAGAATAATATCCACCATGCATCTAGATTATTTGAGAACATAAAAAGACTTATTCTTTTGGATTAAGTAATCTCTTCAAGAGTTTAAATTGTATGTCTCACAAAAATTAAATCCTTCAAGAATTTTCACATAATTATCACTATCAAGTGATCCATACAAATACATTAAATATATGTATTTTATCATTCTCATTTCTTTTTGGCAAAAAATCAATCATATTTAATTAGTTTCACATCTTAAGGTATGCAAACTTCAAGTCTAAAAACCTCCGCTTACCAAAACGAACTTAATTCCAATATGTTGTTTCTTTCTATTATCTAAGCTTTTATTTGTCTATAATATTTAATAGACTTTAATTCATGATATTCATTATTATTTATCACATATAGCGAAATTATATGCAAAATTATTGTCAATGCTAACTTCATTTCGGTTCCATCATATTTCATTCTTGACATAATTTATTGAGATATCTTTATTTTCACAAATTTCATGTACCTGGCCAGTTCTTATGGAACTGAAAAAATTATGTCAAAGTAATCTTTTGAAATTTTCATATCTTCATTAGAGTCATCTTTCTTTTTAACTCATTTTCTTTGTTTGAGAAATTTTGTCATTGGAACCGACTTGTCTACCACATTTCAGACGCAATTGAGATTTATTTGTAATATTATATTCCCAACAGGAACATCCATTTTGATTGGAGCATTAGCAGGTTATAATTTGTTATATAAACTTTGCAAATGAGTTATCTTTTGAATTTCTGATTCAAATTAGTTTGTTGGAGAATCAAGAGGAGATAATAATATATTTCAATAATTATTTTCAGCTGCTTATTATCTCCCCCTAATATTGAGAATGCTGATTCATCAAATGATAATCAACAAACTCATTTGAAAACAAGTCTCCAATTTATTAGTTCAATATACTCTATTACAAATGGAAATTTCATACCCAATATGTATTCCCAATATTCTTTTATGTTTCATCTTAGTGCATTATATTGGAACAATCGAAATATACACAACACATTTAAAAAAAAAAAAAAACCTATGAGACATGGAGTATTAGGCTACTAACCCAAAATTGATTATAAATTAAAGGAATGACTTACATGTAGTAACTCGTTGGCTTGATGCAAATCAATATCTCAATATACATTGCATGTTTCCAACCAAGTAAAAAAAATTGTAAGGTATAATCTCATAAGTATTGATCTTAAAATCAATATTAGATGTCGAATGAATGATTCTTCAATTCTATTTTTTGTATACGAACATATTCTATATGATCTTCAATACCAATTTCAATACAATCTTATGAGAAAAATGACTTTTTAATCAAATTAGTTGACACAACAATCTCACAAACTTTTGATTGTGAGCTGATAACAAACATACTTCAGAGTATTGATACACAAATACCATCTCATATACATTTTAGAAATGGGAGAGACTAATTCTCTCAAATTGTCAACTACCTTTGGGAACTAGTAATACACCATTTATTTAATTGAAGAATATTTTAGTTCTTCAGCATATATGTTAATATATATTTGTAAGTATTTTTTGCATCATATATAATTAAAAATTATAATTTGTAAAAAAAACTATCCAAATAAAACCATATAATAGAAATAGATATTCTAAAATTTTGATTTACCTTTTGCAATACCATATACATATATCAAAGATGACATTTTGTAAGAATATGAACTAAACAGAAAAAATTACGAAAACCAAAATAAAAAATAAAAAAAATAATTGCAAAGATCAAAAATATATTTCAACGTAATTTTTTTTTATTATCTCCATAATTGTCTTAGATGTGAAACTCATATTAAAACTGCGCTGAAATTGATAATTTTTTTAGATGTGTGTGAGAAGTAACAATGATAAGCAAAAGCACGTGGGCCAGTCATGTATTTTGCTTGTGTTTTTTATCCTTGCATTCCACATTCTTCAATTAAAAAATCAAGTTCAGTATTTAATAAATTGGTGCATTCTTAGTTTGATCAGGTTACGTGCGTAAATGATCCATCAAAATACAACTGGACCGATTATGGGTCCGGTTCTCGGTTCAATTGATCCGACCATCCAAATCAGTTAGAGTTTTAAAACCATGAATACAACCTTCCTTCCTCCTAATCATTGCTTAAAACTAAATGTGGATGTTCAATTAAGTATTATCGTTACAAATCATGATGGTGACTTTGTTCTTACAATTACGATTATGTTAAACACTTTTAATGGTGTATCAACAACGAAAGCTCAAGTAATCTACCAAGCTTTGAATTATGTTAAATCTCTAAATAGTAGAAATTTAATTTTTGAAATGATTATAAAACCAATTCAATAGAATAATTTTCCTTTATCTTAGTGGGAAAAAAATCAATAAAAAAATTTAAGAACATCTTGTAGAGAATTTGATTAAAATAAACCATCACCACTAAAATGAAGTGAGAGATAGAGAGTAAAAAAAATAAAAAGAGAAAAAAAGAAACGAAGAGAGAAATACATAAAAGTAAATAAAATGTGTAGAGAGCATTAAAAGAGAAGATTTATATTTAAATTTAAATTTAATTAATCGTAGAATTAAATTGGAATGATGTTCAAATTTATTATTAGTAAGCCCCATTTTTGTTGGCTACATACCCCTAAAATTGTAAATACTATGGACTTTGATTTGAGCCTATTTGGTTTTCAATATCAGTTTAATTTTCCAAAAGAAAAAGAAGAAAAAAAACATATTTGAGTTTTCAACTCGTATCAAATGTAATTTTTAGTTTTAAATTGTATACAATGGATGCCTTAAATAGCAATAAATAAAAAAAATAAAACACCTAATAGGAGGAAAAATAGTAAATACTCGTACATATTGTTGTTATGTATCTTAGACAGATAGATTTTCACGTGGCAAGGAAAATTTAGTGAGCATTCGGACAAAGGAACAGTGGTACTAAGTCCGTAACATGTTTCATTATTTTCGATTACACTACAAACATTCCTCTTTTACACTCCAAAGAATCTACCTCCAACTCTGTTTTTCTAGTGTCTCTGTTACGTTACAATACCCATCTAACTTCAGTCCAAGCCTTTGCTTTGCAATTCTTCAGCAGTAACAAAAATAATAATAATAATAATAATAATAATAATAATAATAATAATAAATAATAATAATAATGTGTTCGTAGTAATAATTTTATTATAAACATCCATGGATCATAGTTAAAAAAAAAAAAATTACTCAGCATGGTTATTTATTTCAGTTCTGTAATGAAATTCTAATTATTGTTTATAATAAGGTAAATTAATCAGAATTAAATAGAATGGAAATTCCTTCTTCTCTTAGTAGTTGTGCTTCATATATATACTAAGAAGAAGAAGTTGACGTTGCAAATTAATTAACAGCATTGAGTAGAAAACAAATTAAGACAAAAGAAGGATATAGAATTTAAATTGCTACCATATCACGAAGAGAAAGTGCACTTGAGAGAGAAAGGTGAGGAACACACGTTGGAGAAGGGGAGCACGTGCAAAAAATTGATATGCATTGAGAGAATGAATTAGAAGAGAGAATTTGCACGTGCCCTGCTTCTCCAACAAGAGTTTCTCGCCAATGAAAAAAAACAGTGTTTGATTTTTTTGATGAGTAGTAGAAGAAAGTTGAACTGAACCAACCAAAGGAATGGCTCACTATTTATAGGTAGCAACTTTAGAGAGAGAAGGACATGACATAAGAGATTTAACTAAAGTGACATCACGTGGCAGTGGCAATGAGTATAATAATAATAATAATAATAATAATAATAATAATAATAATAATAATAATGTAAAGATCAACTTACTTACTTTTTGGAAGAAAAAAATTCACCCATCCTTGATTACTTTATATTATCTTAAGTTTATAAAAAATTATAGAAACTAAATATCAATAGTTATATGTCCTATAATCGATATTTTATTTGTATTTTTAAAAATATATTGAATAATATGATAAAAATTATTACTTTGACAATTGCATTAATAAAATTTAATATCTTCAAAGAATTTATAAATAGAGTTAATCTGATAAAGTTACTCTTTTGAAAAAAGAATAACAAAATAAATGGTTCTTTCATAATAATAATAATAATGTTATTATTATAGATTATCATTAATATTAATAATAATAATAATAATAATAATAATAATAATAATAATAATAATAATAATAATAATAATAAAAATAAATGTGATGCCATGCCATGATGGATTGGATGGCAGTAAACACAGAAATTCAAAGGAGGGATATCGAAGGAAACCCAATTTGAGTCTTGTCTGCCTTAATTTCATAAAAAAGTGGCCAACCCCTTTGTTCATTTGAGGTTCACTAGTACAAGTACAAGTGCAATACTATGATCTAATCCTAGCCATTGGATCAAGAAATGTGGGTCCCACACACATACGGGGCTCCCTTGCAAACAATTGGAGCCAAGCAGGGTGGAGGGAGTAGAAGAATAATGTTAAGTATGAGTGCATGTAGACTTTGCGTGTTGTATTCAAGTTTTTGAGTATGGCATGTGTGTGAGTTTTAGAGAAAACTTTGAAACCTCACTAGCTTGATATGATTCCCTATAAATAATAGGTCCTTACCTTTTTTTCCCAAAGTTTTTAATGTTTTACCAGAGGGTAGAGTCACTACAATATTTTCAAATAGTACATTAATTAAGTTACCTAAACACTGCTTTAGCAGTTGAGTGTGTCCACCATAGGCATTGTACCCAAGTAGATAAACTAATGTCACGCAAAAGTTTATAGTTTTGTATACTCGAGCAAGAAAACATGAATTAATTTCATCAACTCTAAATTTAATGGTAAACTACTCACAAACAATCATTTCATTTGATATTGCTTTGTGTAAGTACTCCAATAAACATTTAAAATGTTGTAGGTATGTATAATGTCAATTCCCTCATTAACTGTTCCCTACAACACAAAATAATAGTGGTTGCAATACTAATATACAACAATTATATTGATAAAATAGTTACTTTTTACTACCTCTTAGTCCCATTTACAACCATGTACAAGATAAAATAACAAAAAAAAATATCAACATTAACGTACTTATTAATTTATTTTAATTTTTTGATTATTTGTATATGTATATTTTTATTAAAAAAATGTGAAACATTAAATATTCACTAATAATGTTAAAAAGGCAACCATCTTAAATAAAGATAAACATGTAATTTAAACAATAAATACACTTTAAAAGTCGTAACATCTTCGTATATATAAAACTAAAAAAAAAAATTCAAAAATTCTCTTATATATAGGATCAGATGGAGTATTAGTTTTTTCGTTATTTAGATATTTTTTTTATCATTCATTAATTGTTCCTTGAACTAGGTTTACACTGACATTCAATCAAAATCGAGTAATTGGTAGTCCTTATATCACTTATATCAATCACATTTTAAAAAAATTCTTGTATAATTCAATTATATATGTTATCGAATTATTTATATACTATATATCTTCACGTAGTAATCAATCTCGTATGATCCGTCTACGTAATGAATGTACGGATATTTCGATAGTTTCTCTTGATAAAATTAAGTACGAATAAACTATCAATTTGATCTATAAACCACCGCTCTCTCTTCAATTTAGTCCTCAAACTATAAAAATATAATAAATAGTCTATATCATTATAAACTATAATTAATCTATCAATTATCATTATCTCTCTTACTTTTAAAGCAACTGAAGGACTAAATTGATAAATTAATGACATAATTTAGAAATTACTTATTATATTTGTATAGTTCAAATATCAAGTTGGAATTGCTCAAGAAAAGTATCACGTTAGAAAGATAATGATAATTGAGAGACCAAAGTCATTGTTTATTCTTCAAAGTATTGCTTTGTGTAAGTACTCCAATATTTGAGAAGTACTCCAATGATAACCTTCACCGTTTGGTAAAGGATATATTAAGGCAAGAGAAAAAAAAATTGAATTTAAGGAGAGGGTATCCGTACAAACAATGTTATGAGAAGTTTTTGCCCATAAAGAGGATGAGTAATGGAACATTACAAAGTCTAGTGAATAGCATGTGAGAAGCTGTGACGTGCGGCAATGGTTCAAATCCTAGTTCAGTTTCAACATAGGTCATACTTATGCACCCCCCATCATTACTCCTTTTCCTTACCCTATTCTTCACTCCATGTCAATTTGAATTATGCACCGAGGTTCTAAGGGAAAAATTAAAAACAATGCTTGACTTGTATCTCACAATGAATTCCTAAATCTTGACAAGCATTAATGTCTTATGCATTAAAGGGTTGATGAAGCCCATGTAGGGAAGTTTGATTTTTTAGTGTCATGTATTAAAGATGGAGTGGAAGTGTGGAACAGTTTTAAAGAAAAAAAATGGGCATGGTCTATAACCCTATCTTGTGGGAGAAGAACATAGATTCTGGATGAGGTCATTATCAAATCTAAGGACTTTAATATTGGCGTGTGTATCATGCACTTGGTATGTGGTTAATGCTTTATTTGGTCAGGCACAGGCTACTATTCAAAGGCTTTTGAAACTCAATCATGCTCCCTCGTAGCTAAAATTCTACAGCACTCGATGGATGTGTTTGACTATGCTTCAGAGAAAGGAACAGCAACACAACAAAAAGGCACTTCATTGCTCGTTAAATTTAGGAAATGATGCAATCTTTTTAACATTTGCTGAATCCGAAACCCAGAGTTCGTTCAGTAATTGCCAGTGAGGATTAATAATACCATTATTTCACCCTCCCTTTTGTTTTTATATTCTGTACCTATACATGGAGCAAAATACAGGGAACTTTCTCATCAATTAGAAGGAAGATGATTAATATCGATAAGGCCTAATTCAACTTATAAATGATTATAATGTTAGGTTGAATACCATGTCTCGCATACAAACCTAAGATCTTGCAGTTGTGAAAGAATTTATTTATCATTTCACATGCAAAAAAAAGAAACACCTTGATTTTAGTTGTTTTTCAAAGTAAATTGCTCCCATCATTCTTTTGAATACCAAGCTCTAACAGTTGGTTGATTATTTCCTTTTAATTGTGACGCAGATAAGACTTAGGCACCCATTTGGAGCTTCAAAACCATCGCTTATGCAAAAATTACAGGACAAATTGATAATCATAATTTGAAACCTTGATTCATCAAACCTTCCAAATGAAAATCCAAATACACACTTCATATCCATCGCATTCACATTCACGACACCACATCAACGCATTAATTAAAATAAACTCAGTTAAAAAGTGAACACCTTAATAAAATGAAAATGGACCTTATTTTCTACTATAGCTCTGCCTTTTCTCCTTTAAAATCTCTCCCACTTTATGGGCATATTTTTACAGAGCACTTAGAGTGTGCATCAAGAGATGTTTCAATCTATATGTAGAAAGTTACTCAAACAATGAAATCCCCACTCGCTAACCCTAATTTTGTTTTTAAAAAATAGACATTTATTTCCTTAATTATCCCATATTGTTTCATTTTTCTTGGTCACAGAGCAAACCTTTCATTTTTTTCAATACAAATAATAATTTACACAGATCATCATTGTTGATTGGCCTGGCGAACTAGATAACTAGATAATGATGAAACGAACATATATTTCAATCAAGTCTTGCTGCTAATTTCTGGTCCTAAAATTGAATTTTACATTAACAACATAACGCATCCTAATCTGCTCCACATTATAAACAATGTATTCATTGTACAACAGAGCGCCCTGTAACACAAAGTGATACAGAATAAATTTGATATGATGTATTAAATCATGATAGCCATGAACTTACGTGTAGATAAAATTTCAACTTTTTTTGGTCCAAAAAACAAAGCTTCTAATGCATACCTTTACGCCTGAATTTTTTTTGGGCTTTCCCAAGGGAACTATGAGCCCGTCCTCAAGCTCCTGAGCTTTTGAAATATCAGGAGCTGTAGCCCCTACTCCTTTTGTGCTGCGGTACAAGATTGCATAGTGATTAAACTCAACTAGTAAAGCATATAATGCATTATATTTGATGTTATATGAAACCTTCGTTGGTGTATTTAAAAGTAATGAACAAGAACTTAATTAAAGACAAATTGGGAGACAGCCACAAAACCAGTCAAGCTCAACGAAAACTTAATTGACTAACATTACATAAAGACATAAATCAATTAATCGATATAGATTATTTCAATAAGACAATCGCATCTGCCGAAAAAATAAAATCGGATACAATTATGAAATTGGATAAACATACCTCAGTTTTCCTTCAGGCAACCTATCAGCATCATACTTAGCGTTTAGAAGCTCAGCCATCTCACCCAGTGCCACCTAAGTGTACAGAATATAAATATTATACATCTTAAAGTTTTAAATCAATAACATTTTACAGCTAACAAGTTTCTATAAATATAGCTTACTCAAGATGTGGATAAAAATGAACATGTTGCTAGCATAGTCTTGTAAAGGATTCTTTTTGTGTGTGATGTTCTAAAGGATTCGGTTAGACCTCTTATTTGTAAAAATTACGAGAGGCAACCCGGAGGTTCAAAGTGAATTGTCTAAACAAATTAGGCAGTTATTATGTTATTTTGCACAACTATTAAATAAATAAGGAAACTAAAGGAAAAATCAATAGGCAATTGTTTTCGAATTGGATATTGATTAGGAGAGACCCAGATCTCTAATTATTGGAAAGGATATGCCAAGACTCTCCAACATCTTGGGGGGCAAATGCTGTTACTATTTTCCTTTGTATCCTTATTCTATTTTTGTCCCAATTGTGAGTGTTTGTGTGTCTTTTCCAAAGGCTAAAGAAATAAATTCAGTGTTTATTCATTGATTTTCTGAATAATAGATACCAACTTCTATCAGAATCTTGCAGATAATATTGGCATTATACTTCAACATAGGATAACAAACAATGCTAAATTCCACAACTTGGGTAGTTAAAATTATCTAATAATCTTTGACATTCAGAACCAATTAGAGAAATTTATCGTTGGAGTTTCAATCCTCATTCTTTAAGCAAATCTATTAGCAAAGCAACAATGTTTAGTAATAGACAAGAAACAACCTCACATAAAAGGAGCACCCCATCTGCAGCAGTAGGAGCAGCATAGCAATAATTTGCGCTTTTTGAGAACATGTCAGCAAAGTACACTCCCTTACCAAACATATAGCCAGTTACAGGTGCCTCCGGAGGAGCTATGCGCAGCCCTGATGACAGTGCATCCATCTTAGTCTCATATTATTGCATGAAGCAATATAAAGTCTATACTCCATATGTACACACATGCAAACAAGAAAACTGTCAAGAAATTGAGAGAAGAAATGACCTTGAGATAAAATTCCAGTCCAGTTTGTGAGCCGAGAACCATGCCACAAAAGCATCCTATTCTTTGTATTAGAAAACTGTCATACAAAATCAAATAACAGTCGACTAAATTCAAATACAAAATATCAACTGAATTACAAAAATATAAACACGCAAAGATCCTGATTCAACAATGCATTAGTCAAACCTTCCGGAAGCGCTCAGCCTCGCCTTCTTTCAATGTCCTGAATATTTGAACAATTTCCACAGTATAGTCTGAATGTGTTTCTGCGTGAGTATTCTTCGTATAATTTTCAATCTGATGACATCAATAGGGAAAAAACGATATCAAAAGGGAGCAGCCAGTGTCAGGATTAACAATTGAAGCTCCAGAAAAGAGGTCAGGTTAAATGGCTGTAGTATGCAATTTGCATTGTCTTATTCAAGCTTAGGGAAAAAAATGATATTCCAGTTCAAATGTGAAGAAATTTTTTCACCATTTAGATTTACTTTTCCATAAATAAACTATCATGGTATTTAACTGCCTTCAATATTTACATGAAATCTAAAACAATGGCACAACTATTTACCATGGAGAATTCCTCAGTACCAAATTCAACAGGTACCAGTTCACAGTGAAGGCGTTGATAATGAGCAAACAGGGGATCTTCCTATAGCAATTCAATAAAGATAACAATAATTTAGAGTGTGCCATATAATGCAGAAATCCTGACTCAAATGTTCAGAAAACAAAATTGCCGTATGGTGGCATTTAATTTTAAAATTAACTCATGTAAATATTAATCAGTAAGCCTGTGATATTTCACAATTGAAGAAACAACTAGCGCAGACAAAATAGTAATGCATTCCATTAAGTCATTAGCAAAAGGGCACTTCTTGCCTTCTCGGGTATACAGAATTGTGTTATATAAATGATCATGAGAAAAAACTCAGATACTAAACTGGTGAAAATGCAAAAAAAAGAAAACTGCAAAGAAAATAAATCAAATTGGGACGTTTTATATATGGGATACCAGTGGCAAATAAATCAAGAGAGCATGTTATTTATTATCTATAATAATTAACAGGCACATCAGTAAAATTTGAAAACAATACTGGAAAAATAGTATACACATTGACCATCAACTACCTAAAGGAAATTCAAAGGGGTACCTGCATTTCTGCATCATCTTTCAATAGCTTTGTGGCAACCTCAATTTCAGCAAGAGCTTCAACCTTTAATTTAGTAGGAATCAAAATAATGTCACTAGTTAAACAATCACAGGTCAAATATGTTCTACTTCTAGGAAAATTTGCAAATTAGTGGAGGAAGTTAGCCTATATAGAGGGACAATAGGAAGGTGACAAGGATAAAATTCTATTAGAGTCACTAATGAAAGTGTATAATATAAAAATCCTCATAAGAAAACAATCTGCCAACCAGAATAGTAAAACAACAATCACATTCTATGTGTAACCAGAATAACCTGGTCAATACATATAACAGGAAAGAAAAAGATTACCATTTCCAATTTGCGTTTTAACTTCTGAGGGGTGTCAATTACAAACTCGCCTGCCATTTTTTATATTTCCATGTCAATCAGTACACTTCTCAAAAGAATGCATAATAACCTCAGGTATAACTTACATTTATGATTTATTAATATTATTAAATAAATATCTACATGTGCACAAGATAAATTGAACAGAGAGAGACAGCTTACGCATTTTTTTAAATCCGAAGTCATGAGGAATTACAGTGTAGAACTCTCTGCAATTAGCACATAACCAATTATAAATATGGCAATCCAATTTCTTTAAAACAAAAAATCTCAACCACAAATGACACTGAGAGTGAATGAATTCTAATATAGATAAGGCAAAAACATGGCTCATTAAATGCAAAGAAAAAAAGCAAGTGCTTCACAGGAAAAAAGATAGAGGACAATACAAGGAAAATGAAAAGACAGCTAAGTTTCTTACCCGCTTAATTGCTCTAAAGCTTTCCTGTCAAATTTATCGATCACGTCAGCAAGTCTTTTAAGAACAGTGTAACCCTAAATAATTTAAGAAGCATAAATGGTTTAAATGCTGTCAGTGCCCAAAGAGTTGAAAATAAAAGTCACCAAACAAGGGAATTCTTACACCATGATCCAGGCATAAAAAATCAGGTTTTAAATAGTATCAATGTTGTTATTTTTTATACAAAGAGAGTAGATTGAAACCAAAAGACTTTTGAATAACGATATGTAAACTCAAGCTCAAGGCGGAAATGGGTTAATTGTGTTATGCCCACCAATGAGTACACTGATATATTCTTGAATTTCCCACATTCAGAAATAGAAAGAATTCACAAATCCTAGGCGGCTTCTACCATGCACCGCTTTTATAGATGGTGCAAGGTACACCATGCCATCTGCCATTTTAAAAAACTTTCATTGTTTTAGAATTGCAATAAAGTTCCTCTCTTCTGTCAAATTCCCTCTCTTACTCCCATCAAACCCCACCAACAGGCAGCAGAGATACCAGTCTATTTCCCTGAATGGAGTTGCTTGGAAGTTGGAACCTTGTTAAGATTTGGAAGAGGCTTTGCTCAATCTCTCCACGGCCTTCTTATGATGAATTTCCTCCAACTAACTCAATTGAATTATTAAATAACAATAATAATAAGATCATCAAGGAGTTAAATATAGACAGGCCAACGAACCCTTTTCAGATACATGGTTCGGGTTCAATACGGAGACATTAATTTCTACTTTGGAGGAGTGGGAAATTGGCTCATTACAAATGAATAGGGATGAAAGTCTACCTGCAAATGAGAATCTAGGGTCATAGAACCAAAAGTGCTCATACTCACGTCTCGGCCCAACACTAGCCCATGAGGATGAGTTCAAGCCCTCTGGCTGGACAAGACCATCATGTCACAGTGAGGCATCCACAACAACCCACCAGACTCATCTCACTCTCCGTTGAGCTTACTACACCCAAAAAGATCTGCTTATTTGCGCTGCCATTGTGTTCCTCCTCACACACCCAACGGCACCACCACTCCTAGCAACCAAGAACTTCGCCTTCTTTTCTCTCGCGAAAACCATCAGCTTTTCCCATTTCCGATGAGCAATTCCATAGCACACTACCCATCATTCCTACCTTACCGTGTTTCTATTTCTTGCAGCCATTTTCTTCTCAGTTTACTGTGTTTTCAGGCTATTGATCAGCACAATGGTTGTCCAGGTTAAGTGCACTTCATGCATTAGATCTATCAAAGCTATGGTAGAGATGGAGACTATGACATGGCAGAGGAGCAGCAGAGCAAGAGAAAGTGTAAGTTAAAGAGATGGAGGGAGGCAAAGAAGTTGAGGAACGAAGGGGGTAGAGGGGGAAGAATATTCTGGAAAAGGAAAATGATGTATTTTGCAAAAATTTAAAGTTAAAGGATTTTAAAATAATATTATAATTGCAAATTGGTAATCGTGTACCATACACCACCTATTAAAGGTAGCGCACGATAGAGTTTCCCTTAGCTATAATTTACTTTAGAAACTTGGTTGTATTAAAGAATGCTGATTCCATCAACATGATAGTGGCACAAGATAGACTTTTAGTATGTGCCAAAGAAGAAAAAATAGACATGCCCATAGGTTTACCTTCAAAATTGTTGATTTGCTAAGTTTTCCAAGGGGCAACTTGTTTGCATTGTATCCTGAAAGAAAGAACCCCCAGTTAAAGTAGATAAATAATAGTTCATAAGGTTAATCAAAAGAGTACAAGAGAGCATTGAATTGATATATTCTCTTTATTTTTCTGCTTACTTTCTTCCATTCATCCAAATAAGCAGAGAGGAATTTTCCCCTGTATTGCTTTCTTTCTTTCTTATTTCTATCCACCCAAACAACTCATGTTTTCCATTCAGCTTCTCATCATTTTCTCTTCTCTCCATTTCTTTCACTCTAATTTATTTCTTCTCTATTTCTTTTGCAAACCAAAGAATCCATAAGGGAGCCAAAATGCACTCAAATAAATGTCTAGTATGCTTTGGTAACATATGATCTGAGATTCATCCTGTATAAAGATAAGAAGTAAAAACTAACCGATTTCCATCATTTGCTGATTCATCATGCTCAAATTGCAAACAAGGGATATAAATTTTGCAATGCGTGGCTCAAGTTTTGATTCCAGAGGCTGCTTTCTCAAAGCATGACCAGGGTTTTCAGCAACCTACAAGCAGTTGCCAAGTGTTTAGAATGACTGATTGAAATAGTTCATTCATTTTGCATCCCTTCCGAGAAGAGACACAAGTGAAGATAACATTAATTACCACTGACAAGAACTGAGATAAGTCTACCCCACAAGTCTCTTTTGAGAAAAGAAAGGGTGAACTAGTTCATTGATCAAGGGATAATGACAAGAGTTGATTTCAAAAGAGAACAAGTTACATAAAGAGAGGGGAAATGCTACAAGGGGAACAGAGTCAGCACAACTCACTGTAGATTCTTTTTCCTTGCCACTATAGTCCATTTCCAGCCATACATAACTCATTGGATGGAAAACAAAATTGTTCCTATCAGACCAAGCATTCTTGGTCTTGGCTAAGAACTTTTGTTCAAACTCCTCGATAGCCCTTTCGCGTGAAGAGTAAGGGCCGTGTATCTTGTCTTGGCCCTTTATGCCTACTCTTCCCCATCTATTGTAAAGAAGGAACTTACCACCATCATCAGATTCTGCAAGAAATTTTGATATAGGAAGTAGAAAATTCAGTCAAATAAAGAAAACTACTGGAGAAACAAGAGGTTTGAGCAAGCTTTCTTTTCTACACGTGACAAATTGTTAACTTGTAAGTGTAACTGCTTGCATTTTAGGTAGGGGAAGAGAAATAACTAAAACAAATTATGAACCATCATCTGATATTCCCAAAAATAAAGAGTAATAGCACAATAAATGTTGAAAGTAGCACTAAACCAGAATTCCGATCATTCAAAATTTTGAAGCTTCAGATAATCGTTAATCCCATAACTAGTTATCCACCACAACAAATCAAATTCCTCGAAAATCTCATCATAATTCATAACATCATCAATACAGAGATGAAATTTAGAGCTAACCAAGAGCTTGAATGACATAGAACTTGTTATTGTTGCCCCCAATATTTGTCTGGTTCAACACGGCATCATAGATTTCACCACCCTGCATTGTTAAAAAAACATACCACATAAGTCCAAGACCCATTAAGTAACAACCATCCTGACAAAAGCTATCAATTGAACAATATCTAACTGACAACAACAATAACATAAGCAACTACTTGATGAGGATAATATTTCTAATGTTATTAGACTTGCCAGTTCAAGAACATGATACTGCATTTTTATGTGATCCGGAAGCCATTGATCGAGAACAGCTGCGCCCTTTTTGGTTGTGGTCACTATCTTTTCCTCCTCTATTACCTCCTCCTCTGCAGCCATCACACACACTTCAAATGTTAAAAAGGGAAAGACACAATACACAATGTTGATGCTCCAAAATCAAACCAAATGCAACACCAAAGATTCTGAGCATCTATTTTGCAATGTCAATATATATAATAAAAAGAAAGCCTTACAATCTTTTTTTTTTCTTTTTAACAATAAAGAGTGAAATCCTACTATAAATAGCTTAATTAAGCACTTATAACATAGGCGCTTATCATATAAGTGCTTATGTATAACTTATTTTTATAACAAAAGATAAAATCAAATCAAATTGTTTCCATATAAGAGCTGGGGAGTCTAGGGTACGGTAGCAATATTCAGAACCAAGTGCTCAATGACCACTTTGACAGTACATCTCCACTCAAAACCTTAAAGGTATGTTAAAACCTTAAAGGTATGTTTGGGAGTTGGATTTTAGAGGGGAAGGGAAGGGGGTTTATTTTTACTTTTCAAATTAAAGAAGCTATAAAATATTTCTTAAAAAACATGAAGTGGAATTGAGATTTTATATGATTGTTTATCATGTTATTATTTCAATTTTTTTAAAATATAGACTTAACTCTCAAAAACCCTCCCTTTCAAACCCCTCAAAAACCCAACTCCCAAACATACCATTAAACATTAGGCATATAGATCACATCTCTTATACATTTAGCATTTAACTCATTCACAGTTGATGTGGGACTTAACCACTCACACTTGAACCCAACAATAAGTTATAAATTGCTTTCATAGCTATCCTATAAAACTTATATAGAAATAAGCTGAAAAAACAAGTTGTTACCTCTCCTAAACAATTTTTCATAATTGGTTATGCAACTAGATAAGTTCAAATAAGTCGGTGCAAACAAATTGTAAGAGTATACATATACTGACTATATTTGAAGTACACTAAATTATAAAAGAAATTAGTAGCATTCAGCATACCTTGGTGCAAATCCTGAGTAACAGTTTCAAGTAATTGTTTATTGGAAATTCCACGGCGAGAGCGAGTAGTAGTGATTTTATCGGAGCCGTTGGAATTATCATCATCGAGAGAGATCCTTTGTCTCTTTCTAGCAGAGGAAGTTGCATCAGCGTCGGCCGTTGAGAGCTTCCTTTCTTTTCGAAGCGCTGCTTCAAGCCTACGAACCTGAAGATGAAGGAAATAGGAAATGTAAGTAAGGAAATGGAAATAGCGGAGAATTAGGAAGAGGATTGGGATTTTTTTTGAGGATACGAGAGTGGGTTTCGTTCCGGTGGTGGTGAGTCCGCGTTGGTCGAGCTCCGTTCGTAGCTCCTCCACCCTCATTTTACTTGTCGACATATTTTTTAAGAGGGAAATGGAAATGGCAGTGTTGACTTTCAATTGTGAAAAGGATGGTTAACCGTGTGTTGTTACCTTTTAAACGATGCCGTTTCTACTGTGAGTGTACGTGAGGTATGCTCAGCACGACTGCGCTTAACTTCTACAGCACATTTTGATATAAAATATTTTTTAAAAATTAAATAATTTATCTATTTATTATTATTTTTTATATTTTAAATTTTAAAAAATTATTTTGAGAAATTTTTCATAAAAATAATTTTTAAAAGATACATTTTAAAAATAAAATATAATTTTTATCATGTTAAAACTTTTATTAATTAATATTTAAATTATTAAATGTCAAAATTACTTTTTTAATTAGTAATAAATGAATCTAAAACAACTTCTAATATTGTTAAATAAATTCTTATAAAAATTATTTTTAAACATATGAAATCAAAATCATTTTTCAAATATCTTAAACAAATTAGACCGTTAAGCCAACAAAGTTGTAGTTTTTAACTTTGATTGTGAATTTTACCTTGCAATATTGTTCAATTTATTTTTACGCGAATATGTCGAAGTGTCGGTTTGATAACACAAATAAGCTAGCTTATAGTTTATTGAAGCAGCTTAAAAACTTGTTTGTTCAAACTATATGTATTTGGTCAACAAGTTTTTCACATGGTCTTATAGCTTTTTGAAGATGTTAATGTTCCATTTTGTAAAATCAAATTATAAGTCATCTAATAGCTGAAGAGCTGGCTAATAGCTGATAATTGATAATTTATAGCTGAAAAGTTAATTAATTAAAATTAAAGTTTGGTAAATTTAGCTTTTAACAATAAAATAACATAATTATATTTCTCTCATTTATGACTTTTGTGGTAAAAAAAAAAAAAAATACAACAAACCTCTAAAATAAAATAAATCCACAATCATGCAATTCATTTATCTTCTTTTTTAATTACAATACAAACAAAAATTTGAAGAGTTATTTGAAAGGTTAGCAAACTATATGTATATAAATAGTAGTCATAAAAACAATACAATTCATTTATTGTTTATAATTTGACATAAAAAATGAGTTTAATTTATTTTTTTTTATAGTTATTTTGGCAAGGAATTAAAGAAACCGAGTCCAATTATGTTCACGAGAAAAAGATGTATGTGAAGCGATTTATATGTTAATGGAGAAGAAGATATACGTGAAGCGATCGATGTGTTCACGGAGAAGGAGATATACGTGAAGGAGTTATGTGAACTACTGGATAAGAGAATGGTAAATTGGTGGAGTAATTATTTTGTATTATATAAAGATAAAAAAATAAAAATAATAAGATTATAAACGGATGAAAATGTAAAAAGTTATAAGCTCAAATGTTGTTTAAAATAGAGTATCAAAATAAGCTATAAGTGGGTGAGAAAAACTTGTTTATCAAACACATCTCGTTTAATCCAACAAGCTTACAAACTTGTTTAATAAGCTATAAAATAACTTATTGACGTTACCAAACAGTGTCTTAAACTAGTGTTTGAGCTTATAGCTTCTTTTGACTTTTTTTCATTCATAATCTTATTAATTTAATTTAATTACTCTTTTATTATTTTTGTAAAATATTATATAACTACGTTACACACCGTTCACTCACTTTATTTGTTACGTTTTTCATCTTCTTTGTAACTTTTTTTTTTAAAGTAAACTCTTTGTAACTCATTTTACTACTAGAGAACAAATTTTTATTTTTAGATGATCTTTTACTAGACAAACAATTTGATTAAGGCCATTGTTATATTTTTTTGCAACAATATTTTTGGTCATTTTATCAATCACATCTTTCAATTATTTGTAATTGAAAATTTTATTTGAAAGGTTAGAATTGTATTTTTTTTTATTCAAGTTTTAAATTGTATTTCTTAGAAGGTTTATTGACTTGTTTTTTCTTCCTTAAACATTCACGAACAAAAATACTTAGAGAGTAAGGAATGGTGGGGGGAGAGCATCGTGACAGAGGAAGATAAAGGGAAGGAAATTTGCCCTTGAGATTTTATTTTTAAAATATTTTTAATAGATTCAAAATAAAACATATTTAAAATTAAATAATTATATATTTTTTGTCTTTATATTTATAATAGCTAAATTTATAAAACATTTTAATTTAAATCGAAAAAAATTTTAACTATAAATTCTTCATTATTAGCTATTAGTTATAGACTAACTTTTAACTATCGGAACTTATATAAAAATAAAAAGAGAGTCTAGTTCTTTTCATTTAGAAAAAACATGACACGTGTGTTCAAATTAAAACTGCACTAGTGCACAGTGTAAGTTCTTGTTATTTCACCACACAAAAATTGAGAACACTAGAAAGGGAGTCCGCTGCATTTCTAAACATACATTAAGTCATTTATGCTGCATCACCGTTTGGATGAAGGGGAAGATTGTGAAACATGAAACTTTTTGTAATTTGGCTTTTGTGGCTCTTTAAGCTCAAAGAGACTGCGGCATTTGGCCAGAGTCCAATGGGTTGGGGACACATTACATATAATGTAAAGGCTTTTGCAAAATTTTCAAAACGGTAGGTTAAACTAGTTCTTCATGTCATAGTTCAATTACTTCAATCGGTTAAATCACGTTAAACTGTTTAATAAATAAATAATAAAATTAAAAATATACATGAAATTTATTAAAATATTTAAAACTTCATAATTTATAAAAATAAAAAAAAATCATAAAATTTATAACACATACTCAATGTCTATAATAAATATATTAAAATTTACAACAAAGACAAGTCTTCATAATATAAATTTAAGCCTCAAATCTTATATAGATCCACCGATCAACCATGAGTGTCTTGCGGATTAAATGAGATGAATGTTTGAGTAAAATAAATTTTTTTTTTTTGTTAAAATTAAACTTAAAAAATATTTTTTATTTATTTAAAGGCTGATTTCTTTTGTTTGCAAAAATAAAAAGTATGGGTGTTTTAAAAAACCGTACAATTTTTTAAAAATTGATAGGGTTCAGTGTTTCGGTCGATCTAACATAATTTAATCTGATTTTTTTAATTTTCCTCGATTTTTATTAGCGAACGATTTTTTTTATGATATCTAAATCAAACATAAATATACGATTTTTTATTTTTCTTTTTTTACTCAAAGGTTAGATGGTATATAAATAAAATTCTTGCCTTTAAAAAAAAACACGACCAAATACGAAATTGTTTGGTTTAAACAACGAGTTTATAATTTCAAACTCATTAATCCGCCCTCCTAATTAGAAAGTAAATTATGAACTTTTTTACTTTAATTTATGAATATAATTTAAGACTTTAAAGTGTTAAATCTAAAAATGTCTTATATTTGGTCTAATTATTAAAATTTAAATGATGAAATTGAATCCAAATGTCAAAATTTTCATAGAATAAAAATTGATTTAATTTTTTAAGATTTTAAAATTATATTTATGTATTATGATCTAATAATCTGAACCAATATGTTCATTAGTGAATTGAGTTGGTTCATATTTGACAAATAAGTCACTTATCTTGACTCAACTCAATTCCTGAATCGCGGATTCGCGGCAAACAGAATCAATACGAGCACCAATTTAATGAAAAACTAAGATAGTAGTAGTGTATTTTTAGTGACTATTATTTATTTTCATAATTTCAAAAGAAAATATGTTTAATGATCATATATATATATATATATATATATATATATATATATGATCATTTTGCTAAATTTAGTGTAATATCACTTTCTTCTAATTTTACCATTTGTTTAATTTTTTATTTATTTATAATTGTATCCTCCCTTGTGAATCAAATAACCTAATTTTTTTATTAATTGTATTAAATTTTGATTTTAATAAATAAATAAAAAAATCAAACAAACCGATACATCATCGCACATTAGGAAAATCTCAAGCTAAATGAAAGAAAAATATATGAATAAAAATTAGATAAAATTTTAAATTATTTTAAAGGCACTATTGCAGAAAAAAAAACTCCAAAACATCATACCTTACTAATATTTGCAGGAACACTAAAATATATAATCGAAGGTTTAAAAATAACTAATACAAAAATTGATCTTTTAATTATGACTTTATTTGGTAAGGTCAAACAAGTAGCTTATATCAAATAGTTTATATTGTATGAGCTCTATGACCAAAATAGAGTTATTTGTGTTGGAAAGTTTAGAAGTGCAAAAACAACAATAGATCAAATATTTTATAATTTATTAGAGATTATGACGCTACATCTCAATCCAAAATCTTAAAGTATTACATATATGAAATTTAATCACTTACACTTGAACTCAACATTCTCCCCCAAGTGATAGTCTCACACATCTTATATTTGCACCGTTGTTATTACCAACACGACATTCCTCCTAATTTCATCTTTAGGAAGACTTTCGATGCAAGGATTCAAGATCAAGATCCATTTTTGCTCCTCCATCAAGTCGAATCATGGCTCTGATACCACTTGTTGGTGAGTCTGATAGAGCGCAAGAGCAACAACGGGACCCGCATCCCGACTATACTGTACTTTGGATACAATGATCTAACGCCACTTTGTTGGGAAGTATGGGACGCGAGTGCGACAACGAGTCAAATGCTTTAGAACCACAAAGTGACTTTTGACACTACATCTTAACCAAAAACCTTAAGTCATTAGATATATAAGTCATCATTCTTATATTTCAAAATTTAATTTATTCATAGTTAATGTTGAATTTAACCTCTCATACTTGAACGCAACAATGTGATAATATGTTTCTCTTACATACTTATAGTATTTTTTTCACGAGTTTAATGTTAGTTTATTGATATGCTACTTTAAATAGTATTTTAATTACTTATAGTGTAATGTATCATATTATCTATTGTTTATACCCCTTATTGTTTAATTTAAAAAATTCAAATTTTAAATAAAAATATATTTTATGTCATTTTTATATTTATCAATTAGCTCAATTAACAGACAATTTTAATTTATTTTATTAACTTATCTGAAATTAGCCAATTTATTTGCTGCACATAATTCATTTTTCTATTTGCCACTTTTTAGCAAACAAAATCATAGTCCAATCCAATTAGCAAATTAATATCAGAATACCACCGCTACTTTTGTCCTTTATTACAAGCGCAATAAGATAATTCCACACATATTAAAAATATATATATAATATATTTATAGTTTATCCGTTTTGTATATTAATGTTCCAAAATTTTCCTCAATTAAAATTTTAGTAAAAGAAGACACCAAAAAATAATAGTTTAATATTTTTAATCGTCCTTTTAAGATTATTTATCAATATCAAAGAAACTATTAATTTCTTTTTTATTTTGATAAAATCATATATTTTTTCCTTTAACTTTTTTTAATCTCAATCTACTTATTTCTCAACTTGCAATAAATACTTAACGACAATTTTGACAAAAACATAGTTAATACACTACAAGAATATTCTAATTAAACACGATTTTAACTGCGGCTAAATATAAAATAATTGTGATTAAAAATATATTATTATGACTCATTCAGACATTATTAATAAACAACTTAACAGTAGCTAACAAAATTGTGATGTCAAACTTTACTATAGGTTTGATTAGTACAGCAAACTTTATTTGCCATATTAAAAAGTGATTAATCACAGTTATAACTGTGGCTAAACAACATATTTTTTAGTGATACTATTTAAACTTTAAAAAGAAATAACGAAACCTAAAAATAATAGAAGAGTAGTCAATTAATTACAATGTTTTTTTATTAAAAAAAAATTAATTAATTAAATGATCTAAGAGTAGACTTTTGTTTAGGAGCTTCTTTTATAATACAACTTATTAATTTAAGGATAGAAATAATACTAGTAGTCCAATTGGCAAACTTGAGATTAAAAAGTGTCCTGTTGACCGCTCTAGTGGATAAGGATGTAGACCACAAAATGTAGTTGACTCCCTGATGCTTGTATTCCATTCCACTTTTCTATTTTTGTTTGGGTTAAGAAACTAATTTATTTTCTTGCTAGGGGCATCCGAACTTCTGACCAAATATTTTCAAAAATAAATTTATTCTCCACTATATAGTATTGTGCATTATTTATTTACAACACGAAAAGCAAATGGAAGAAGAAGGTCAGATCACATGATGTCTCATTGGTGGACCTTGGAGCCAACCATATTATATATATAGTGACACGGATTAAAGTAAAGAATATATACGACCCTTATTGTTCTCGAAAGGATATTTAATGAGTTTTAATTTGCTTACAAGTTGCGATAAGGTTAATTAATGTTTAAGTTATTAATTATATATAGAAAGGAAATTGTATTTCTGGGTAGACGTGGATAAATATGCCACATGTACGGAATGAATAGTTTAATTGATATTCCTGGTAAAATAAATATAAATGAATATTTTAGCTACTTATTAGTTGATGGAAAGTAATACAAATGCAAAGATAATTAATGCGTCTATGAGTATCATGAAGAGTAATACAAATGCAAATAAATTGTACGTGTCTATGAATATATGTATCTGTTAATAAAATGAAGGAAAATTTGTATATTTTATTTGATGGGTGTGATGTATTCAACTTATTATTTAAATAGTAGTGATTTTGTTCTCAAATTTAGGTTGTGGTGTATCAATAGTTTGATATGTGTGTGTGTGTTTTTTTTTCCGTCAAAAGAGGGAGGAATTTCTATGACACGGATCTACCCCACAAATGATCGGGGGACAAAATCAGTAATTAAGTATAGGGAAGATTAAGTTCAAAAGTATAATTTAATAAAGAGAAAATAATTTTTCAAATGCATAATATATACAAGAAATTGAATAAACTATACGATATAATTTAAGTGCTTAAAAAATTAAACAAATTAACTTTCTAATAAAAGATTGTTTTATATTTTACTTAGTTAAAATGTGTTTACAGAACAAAAGAGTCATTATAAAATATCATATAAAATTCACTAAAAAAGAAATATTGAGACCAAAAATTATAATAGCATACTAATATTTAAGAGGGAGGAGAACATGACCTTTATTGGTGTCTCTTTTAACTCTGTCTCTAATTATAACATTATTTGATTCATCATTCATATAATGAATCAACGTTGGATTCTATATCTATTTAAAAGAAAACACTAATACTTTTTTCTTCTTGAATACACTAGTACTTTTTTAAAGTTAATAATTATTAGATTAATAATACAACATATGGATAATTATAATTAAAAATTAGTAAGATATATACATACTATATTACATATAATATTATTTATTTATGTTTGAATTATAGACAAAACATCTGTAAAAAGAAAATCAGCCATGTTTTCTCAAGAGTGCCTTAATTTGGCATGGTAGTAATTTTATATTTTTATCCTGTTCTATATAAAAGAAAATATTTAGAGTTGAGTATGAGATGAGTTTTATATATCCCTATCGTTATTCTTCACTAAATCTTAATCGGATCAACTTTTTATACTCTAAATCCTCCCTAAATCCAAACAAACTCAAGTTTTATAAATCAAATAAAATAGAGATGGAATGAGTTTTAGAATTGATATACTCAATGTTTTATGCTCACTCGTGTTTGATATACTCCCTCCATAACAAAATTTAAAAAAAACACATTGTTTAGTTATATTAGTTTAAATACATAAACATTTTTATTTATAAATATTTTGTTACATAGGAGTATCCCGGATGTGTTGACGAAGGTCATGGCCCTTATTCATTTCTAAACCAGTGGCTATATAGAATAGGATTTCTAAATGTAATTGTCTTTTTTCAATATATTTAAAAAAAAATGAAGTACTTTGAAGTTAAACGAAGACAAATACAAATACAAAACGACTCTAGGAATGAACCAATAGGTGTCAGAAAAAGGAGAGGTTGTAGTCATATATTGCTAATTTTGACGGGGCACGTAATAATTCGATTAATGATTCAACAAATTTTCTGATTTCCTTAGCCCCTATATATTTAACCCCACCCCTTGTGTATCTGGCACCCATTACAATACAATTCCTTTGTGTATGCTGGAAGCTCACACACCACATATATGTGACATAGGTTTCTCGCTGTCGACAACTTGTTTCTTTTCTCCTTTTCATTAGTAACACACAATCAATTTTCTATTAAATCAAGCTTTCCCCACCTTGCTTCCACCAAATTAAATTAAATTTAATTCTTCTTCTCCTCCTCACCCTACGAAATTTTAAATAATTCTAATTTGAATCATCAATGGCTCGCTCCTTCAATAACGTAAAGGCTATCTCTGCTCTTGTTGCCGACGGATTCTCCAACTCTCTTACAAGGTTCCACAATGTTTTTTTATTTATTTTTAATTTATCATATTTCTTACATCCTAAAGAAAAGTTTTCTATTGGAACCAATTCAAAATCAAAATCAAAATCAAAGCGACCTCAAATTGCTTTCGGTTTTGTGTTTTATTTTTCTCATCATGTCATTTTTTTTCTTTTCAAACGGTTACTTATTAAACGCGTGATTAGAATAAAGGTAAATTTGATGAAAGTTAAAGTGTAGTTTTTTTTTTTTTACAAAATCACGATATCATAAAATAATTCAAATTTATCGTGGATTTAAACGTACACTATATAATTTTTTTTCTTTTTAGTTTGAAATATATTTTCTTTACTCGTATACCTAAAAAGATTTTTCTCTTATTTTTGTTTATTATATACTATGTCATTATAGGGACAAGAGATGATATTTTATAATTTGATCATGCATTAATAATGTATTAATGTTTGTAATAACTGTTGGTATGGTTGTGTGGTACAATAAAACAGACGAGGATACGCAGCAGGTGCAACACAAAACGCAACAAGAGGGGCAGCAACATCCATGAGCGGAAAGATGGTAGCACCCAAATCAGGGGAAGAGAAGGTGGCAAATTCTGAAAAGGGGGCGTGGGTCCCAGACCCTGTTACTGGTTACTACAAACCGGAGAACACGAACCCCCAAGAGGTTGATGTTGCTAACCTACGAGCCACGGTTTTGGGCAATAAGTAATTCGAAATAAAAATCACTAATTTCAAATTTCAACCCATGGTTATGTTGGTGATTTTAAATGGTTTGGAAATATTTTCTCTTACTTTAAGTATCAAAGAAAATCTAAATAAAAGTCTATGTAATTATTTAAATTTTAAATTAAATATATTAAATTTTGTTGTTTTAATTTTTTTTTATATTTAAGATTTAAGATTTGTCCATTTTGTTCTCTTGAAAATTATGATCTTTGAATTTATAATAGGTATTGAAACTTAGAACACTATTGTGTGAATTGAAAAATAAAGAAATGTGACATAATAATGTTAACAAAGAGGATATTTTAATATTTGGAGTGTACTTTACCCATATTTAATTTTATAAAAAAGAATACGTTTAAATCGATAATTCGTCTTATCGATTAAATTAAGTGGTGTATTATTTTTTTTATATTCGGTGTAATTGAAAAATATTTTTAAAACACTTTTTTAAATTCAAATACAACATATTCTCATATGTAAGCTTTAATTTTAGAAATGAAGTGAAAATTGTAGATAATGTAGTAGCGGGCATCCAATAGCGCATTTAGTGAGGATATTTTACTTTTATATTTTTTTATTTATAATTTTTTATTATATCTTATATTAAAAATTTATATATTAAAATACTTTATTTTTCTTAACCTTCAAAAATCGCATCTCAGCCTTGCGACTACATAAATAATAATTTTTTTTCTCCATTTCTCTGATGCGACCATCTATAACTAATTATTTTATTTTTTTATAACAAATGAATAATTGTTAATTTAATAAATAGAAAATATAAAAATAATTAAAAATAAAATTATATTAATAAAATCAAACAAAATACATTTAATAAAAAAACATCAAAGTTAACGTGGTTTAATAGATGCGTAAAAAAAAGTGTTATATTATTTTAACAACATCTTTTTATTTTATGGATAAATTAACAACTTTATTCTATTTTGTTAACAATTCTCTTCTATTTTTTCTATTTTTTTATCACAACTAGTTTTTATGTAACTTTGAATGTAAAACGGAATAGTTGTGATAAATAGGGAGGAAGTTGTAATGAAATTGTTAATTTGTCTACAAATATAGAAGAGAGTTGTTAAAATAATATAACACAATTATTTGTCTTGACACATCTATTCAACTGCATTAACTTTGATTTTTTAAAAATATATTTTGTTTGATTTTATTAATATAATTTTTATTGTTTTTTATTTATTATAATAAAATAAAATAAAAATTAAATTGTTATAAACGGTAGCATCTCCATAATGCGAACTTTTCCCAGAGAAAAAAATATTTTTCAAATAATTGCAAAGTACAAAAAAAACTTTAATAAAAAAAAAAAGATATTTTATATATGAATTTTAATATAAATAGAGAGTATAATGAAGAATTTCAAATAAAAAATAATATAAAAAACAAAATAACCATTTATTGACTAGACTATTTTTCGTGAGTTCGAAAAAGGTTCACGAATTTGATTTTGAGCTGTGGTCACGAATTTGATTTTGAGCTGTGGTCACGAATCTTCTTTTTAAAGTCGTTGATCCGTGACATTCACGATCGTCTAACACTAGTACGAAAATAAAATGGAAATTCTCCTGATCACAAGAAATATCGTAATAATACAACAACAAAAAGTGGCTTAACCCTATGATTATGATGACAGTTAAGGAACAGACTCAAGAAAAAACATCCCTCTACCGACTACTAGTATCATCCTATAGCCTTTTTACCATAAAGGTAAAGTATCCTAACTTTTTATTCTTTTTTCATATATATTGAAAAGATACTAAAAAAATTTAATGTGTAAATTTTATATATAGATGTAATTAAAATACCTTTTATACGTAAACGTATTCAATTTGATATTTTTTTTTCAAAATAAATTAAGACAATTAATAAAGATGTGTTTGAAATAAAATAATAAATACACCTAATAACTTGAAAAAGTGTTTAGATTTAAAAATAATCTTTTATCAAATGGCGATTAAATCATCAACAATTGGAGCTTCACATTTTATGTGCTTACACATACAACTTCTTTTATA
>JBBPBP010000001.1:7456687-7467729 GCA_037974735.1 Cicer chorassanicum | reverse complement strand
AAATTATAAAATATTTTAATTAAATAATAAATGTAAAATTGGGAGATAAATTATAAACTATAAATATGTAAATTACTTAAATTAATTTATAAAAAAAAACGTTTTAGACTTTAAACTTACAAATAACTATTTTTAAATAAAACTTATAATTTATAAACTATAAATTTATTTTTTGATATTATAAAAAAGTGTTGGTCTTTAATAGATTGTAGATGCTTTGATAATTAGGAAGAAATATAGTACCTACTAGCAATTACTCCGTTTGAATATGGAGGAGCAGGAACAATTTTTCATTATTTAAAAACTCTTGCAATGATTACGTAAAAAATAAAATAAAGATTCTTACAATGATTGAGGAGCGGTGCTCCTCTTTTCTACAAACATAATAAACCCTTGCAAAGACCACGCATATGGCTCATTCGCTTACCGTCCGTCCAACCATTCTGTTATTATTTTTTTATAAATAAACAACCTTCGGTCGCTGAAAAAAATCCTTTTGCTGCAAAATGAATCAAGTTGTCCGAGCCATAAGACACATCGCATCTTAGTTTATTGTTCTTATAATTGAGGTCGATTATTTTATTGGTTATATCACCTCATCGCTTTTCTTTTATTTAATTATAGTTTTAATCATTTTATATTTATTAATTTATAAAATTATATTTTAATTTAAAAATCAACAATTTTAATTTTTATTCGAATATTTAAATTAAAAAGTTACGATTCGTCATATTTTAAATGACGAGATATATAATTTTATGATATATAACCATTTAAATATATTAATTATTAATATATCAATAAAATTGCTTAAACTCGGGATTAAAATTTGTATAGATTTTTGTACATAAAAAAATTGTATAAAATTATATATATAAAACGGCACCTCATACAAATTGCATCACTCAGATCCATCAACCAATCAAACTAGTGCACATATAATATTATTTGTTTTTTATTAAATAATATATTAATTCTTTCGTTTTGAAAATTGTGAGCGTCGTCTTGCCAGTGTGACACTGGTATATTTGCCACACAGTGTAAATTAATTCCACTCACATACTATTTCTCTATTATTGATGCATTATGAAAAGTATACGTCACATAACGTGGGTCATAAAAAGAAAGTGTCCACTAATGCAAATGGGATCACTACCAGAGCAGGATCCAATCCTATGCTGCAAGAGAGTGTACAACTCTCTCTATCTTTTTTATTTTTTGTTTAAATTTTCTTCTCTCATTCTTTGTTTTAATTTCTTCTGTTTATTCTCTCTCGTCTAAGTACCGTAAAATCTGCTGCAGATGCGTTATTACAACAAGTGATTCAATTTGATTTTGGTAACCATATTTGAACCGTTTTAATCTTGACATTGATAATCCAGATTTCAAAATTAGTATTTTTATTTTATTTGAAAAAAAAAATCAAAAACTCAAAATACATGTTTTGTAAACCGTCTGAATACATTGATCTAATAGTTATGGAATCCACTTTCTGCCCCATAGACACAGGTAATCTCAGTTTCAATAATCAATAATAGTAATAATATTAATAAAGTTGAAGATAGCATTCAACCAATTGATGTTAAGATCACGACATTCCAAATGAGGAGAATCAAAAGGTATATCATGGATTTCTACAAAGATCCTTCCTTCTGATATCTCTTTAATGAGACTAGTGTCCAACCAATTCAACAAATGACATAAAGAATCAAAATTAATCAGTACACTGTCAAGATGTCAAGAGGTAATAGTCATACATTGTTCAATTCAATCACCATAATGTCTCCAATCTCCATCAAAATCAAAAACCAATCGCTCTTGTTTTCAGAAAAAAGCTAGAATCTGATCTCTCCCCTTGATACAACAAACATTCTATAATTTATATTACATGCTTAAAACTAACAATTGACAAAATATATCATTAAATATACCCATTTTTTTATATAAACAACATTGAGATACATATATAATATTATACTTAATATAGATAGTGTCCTTGGGAGGTGCATCATGCTCAACACGGACCATACACCAGACATGACATTCACACTAAGTAACATTTAAAAAATAGAAGTGATTAAATATAAAAATACAATGTGTCGAACACCAAACACGACTTCAATTTGAGGTGTCAATAATGTGACCACATGTGAAAATGATTATAATCAAGAAGAGGAAAGAGAAGGGTTTATTGTTGGCAATTTGAGTTTTCTTATTCTTATAGAATCGCAATCCAAACCGCAACCGCACTGTGGAGAAACAAAGAAATTATCCAAAGGAAAAGACGCAGAAGCGACGCCAACAGAGAAATCAAGGTTATCACCATTCCGAGCAACCTCGAGAATATTTACCCAGAAGAAAAGTACTTTGACGCTTATACCCCTGAGATTGGTGAGTCTATTCTCTGTTATGTGGCCAGTGATGGTTGATTGGTAACTCAATCGATACGAACCCTCCAATGAAAAATTGCACGAACCGTTCAGATCCGCGCGGAAATCGCCGCTTGATTCGTCCAGTTTGTAACCGATTACTCCTTTTGGGAGAATTCCTTCGGGAAAATTGAAGCTTCTTAGCGCCTCATACGCTGTTGGTGCTCCGGAGACGGTTAGCGCCGCCGTCAGGAGGAGGAGGGGAATGGCGGAGTTAGTCATGCGGTGCGGATGGTCTTTCCCCTTCGTCGGAATTTGGAATCTAATGAATTATGTTGCGGACTCTTTTGTGTTGGGATGTCGTTTATATATTTCCACATTAAAAGTAAAAAATATTTACTACCATTCTTAAAAATTAGATCTTCTTTAGATTTTTTTTAATAATATTTCATTCAACTTTTCAGCTGTATTCATTATTGTTATTTTTACTATTTATATTTAATTATGTTTATTTTGTTTCAATAGTATGTAATAAAATACTATTATAATAAAAATATAAATTAATTCTTTTTTTTTTAAATGTAAATTAATAAATTAATTTTAATTGTCAATAAATTTAATACTATAATAGTTTTTTTAATTTAGTCAATATAGTTTTATATATAGAGAAGAAGTAATAAATATTAATGTTAAATGAAATATAAAGGACTGTAATTTTACTTAATTATTTCTAAATATTTTTTAAGTAAATCCTAATTCCTAATAATTAAACTCATACATTTTAAACTTAAATAAGTGGAGAATTTTAAATTTAACGAAATTCTTTGTAATTATCATTTAGATGAGTATGAATTTTTTCATGTTAAAAAAAATATAAAGAGTTATGTTTTAAATTCTACCATCTATTTAATGTTTTGAAGAGAGAAAAAAATTAATTTAAACATAAAAATATAATTGAATGGTTAAGACTAAAATTTGACATTCACATTATTACAAAACATTCATTTAATTTTTACCAAAAATTCATTAAATGAGAAAAGGAATCCATTTACCATTTGAATTGTTTTTAAGAAACATTCATTTTTTTTTAATATATTGTTAGTATGAGTGTAAAGTTGAAAACTATATATTTTTTGAAATTAAGAAAAAAATATTTCGCTCAACGTAGAGGGGAAAATCCTGGCATGAACTTCAAATTACATTAATTTTTTTTTTTTAATGTAAAAGTGGTTATTATTGATGATAAAATGACAAGATTTAAACAACACTGAACACTGCTGATGGGCCACAACATTTGTTCGGATGGGACAAGATGATGAAATCAGATTCAATGCAATTATTGGTATTTGTTATTACATAGTCGGAATATTAGCGATCATTGGATCTCAATTTAATAGTTTAATAAAATGCAGGTTTAATTTTGATTATATAAGAATTATTTAAAAAATAACGAATATGAATTCTGGTCGATTGATTTTAAAATTTAACAGCTACGAATATACTAATATTGTGACTGCGTCAATGCCTTGAACATAGTCAATCAAGGTCCGGAGATGAGATGAGATGAGATGATATGATATCAATATTGAACGCCTCGCCTTGTTGTCATTGTTTTATTTCTTGGAGCTTATGATGTCAGCATTTCTACTTTTTCCCACGTTATACTAAACGATACTCACGTGTGCCACCGTTAATTTATTGCAAGAGAATGCTAATAAATATTATTAAAACATTTGTTTAACGATTTAAATATATATATTTTTTATTGAAAATATATTAAAAATTGTATATTTAGTTTTTTTAATAAAGTTATTATTTTTTTTTCTAAAATTTATTTTTGAAATACTTCTTAGTGTGACTTGCAATAACAAAGATGCAACTTAAACTAGTGAAGGATAGATGTTAACAAGTTTTTTGACATTTCTTTTTAATTATTTGAAATTTATATATACTGTAAATTATATATATAATTCATTTTATTTAATTACATCAAAAGTGAACATCGAAGAACAATTTATAATATTATCATTAAAATGGTTTATATATTTTACAACATACACAAATATATATATATATATATATATATATATATATATATATATATATATATATATTTATAATCGAAGGAATATATCTATTCCAACAGTCTTGCTCTTTTCAATGCGTCCATGGACTATCCACAAAAGTTATAAATTAATATCTAGTTGAGATACTCTCTAGCAGAGCCCTTCATGAGATTTTAGGGGCAACATGCAAAGTATAAACTTAGTTTCTTATTTTTTATAAGTCTTGCGCGCGCACGCGTGTGTATATATATATTAAAGCACCAATTTATAATTTTCAAGTGTGGTTCATAATTTAGTAATAACTTCAAATTAGTAATAGAATGATTAAAATAGTTTTTAAAAAAAATAATTTAATGTCAAAATAGTACGTGACTATTATGACGTTAAAAATTAAATTAAGTAACATTTTGATAAATTCGAGAACTAATTTGAATTTTTAATTGAGTCAAATACCAAAGTGACAACGTCCTACACTTTTAGATGTTAAGATAATGGTTTACCATATATATATATAGATCAAATTACACCCAAAGAATTATAATAAAAGTTACATTCATTCATTATCATCGTGTCAAATTAATATTTTTCAAAATCATTCGTTAAATTTAAAACTATTATCATATATATCATATTTATAAAATTTGACATTAATCGATTATCATTTACTATGTCATTTAGATGCATCAAAATCAATGTTATATATACTTATATTATTGACATTGATCTTAATGCATCATGATGACATATGAAATATTTATAGATTAATATCAAAATTTATAAATATGATCTTTATAATATTGACTTTTAATCTATCAATCAATTTAAAAAATATTTATCTAACACGATATTATTGAATAAATGTAATTCTTTAAATATAATACGCATGAAAGTAGAAAAGAAAACAAAGAAACACTGTAATTTTACAACAACAAAAAACTATGAATCATATCTTCTTATCAATAGAAAGAAACCACACAAATAAGGGTATATTAAATGAACTATTGTTGTCTATTCAACCTGCTAAATTAGTATGACAATATTTTATGAATTTAATTTTTTTAATCAAGATGAAAATAAATTTTCGTAGTTCAATAGACAAGAATTTCAAAATTTAGGCAGTACGAATTTAAACTTTTAGAAGAAGAAAAAAAAATGTGTAGACTGTATTGATGAGATAGTTAACTCTAATGGATGAGTCTCATTTTTATTTTCAATGATACATGAAAAACTTAGGTCAATTATAATTTCAAAATTTTAATTTTGGCCAAACTTATAATTGATAATAAATCTTTTTTTTAATAATGAGTAATCGATTAGAGTGATATTTTCAATTATCACAAGTTTATAAAATATTTTATCGTTAACTAATTGGTGTGAAACGAGAAGTGAAGCAATACATTTGTCAGAAATTAATATTTTTTTATAGGATTTGACTCCATCTATTAATTAAATAATCATATATCCAATCCAACACACTAAGTTATTTATTTTTTTTTTATCCGTAAAAATCAGAGTCTTGTGCGCAGTTGCACTTCATGCACACCATCAAGACCACTTGCTCTTTGGTTAATAAGATGACTAAGTGAAGAACCCCAAATTAGACCATTTGACACATATTTTCACATTGTGTGTTGAAAATAAATTTCAATTTCGAATTTTAAAACAACTTTAATTATTTTTCATTATACCCTTTAATTATTATTATGTACAAAAAAATTTAAAAGACATTTATTTTAAGATAGAAAGTACCCCATCTTCTTTTAATATATTAAGTATTTATTTGTTAACATGCCCCAAATTACGTACATTTTTTTTGTAATAGGTAATAAAACTACTATTAAAACATAAACTAATTTTATTTTCGCAAGAATAAACTAATAAACTCATTTAAATTTACAACAAATTTAATACTACAATCAAACTTTCGTAGTTGATGTGATTTAGTCCATAATATTTTATATACTAGAATGAATGTAGTAATTAATAAGAGTGATGTTATGAGAGTGATGGAAGTCTATTTTAGAAGTGAATTTTGTGGTAGACCACCTTTATAAGTGGTCCACCGTAGAGCAGTACTTGAAAATTATTCATAAATTTTAATGATAGACGATAATACTCTTAAAAAATAATAGCTCGCGACGCTCTTCATCTTTATGAATATGACGATGAACGAATTGGTGTCAATTCGATACCAAATACATATTTATTTTTATTATATTTTATTTTACCGAATCAATATCATTTATGTAATACTCTAACTTATAAAAATAAAAATTATCATTAGCACATACTTTTAGTCTTTTAAGAGACAGTATCTTAAAGTTTTAACATGTTAGAATTTGTCCTATTTAAAGCAATCTTAATAGATTCGTTAATTATAAAAATAAATTTGACAACATGTTACATGATCACATACCAAAATTGTGGTCTACTCAAATTTGTTTGTCGAGAATTGTACGATGTACCCCCTCCTGTATCTCCCACCCCCTCCTGTATCTCCCACCCCTTCCTGTATCTCCCACCCCTACCGTCTAGAGGAAAAGTCTATAATGCCTCTTGGTTTATCTATAAAAACTCCAAAAAAATTACCTTATCTTTTTTCATTCATTTCATTCGAAAATTTCATTTCTCCGAATCAGAATTTTTACAATCTTCGAACATTTCAAAGTTGTTTCGAAATACAAAAAGTAAGAAAAAAAATGAAACCCTCGAAGATTTACATGAACATCAAATATTCGAAATGAAAACTTTCGAAACTTTCATTCCATCTCAGATATTCGAAATGACCAATTTTGAAACTTTCATTCAATCTCAAATATTCGAAGTGAACCTTTACACTAGCAAGGTCAAACATTCGAAATGCAACACTCGAAATTTTTATTGAATTTGAAAGTTTCAAAATGCAAATTCAAAAACCATATATCTGAAGTTTCGAAGGTTTGAGAGTTTAGTCTTCGAAAGTTTGGGGTTGCTGCAAAGTTTCCAAACCCAGTTCGAAAGTTTGGGATTGGTGTAAATTTTCGAAACCATTTATTGAAATTTTCGAAATGATTTTTTATTTTAAGTGTTTTTTTCCATTTATAGTAATAAATTAATAGTAATAAATAGTAATAAATTTATAGTAATAAGTTAATAGTAATAAATTTCATACCTAATTTCAAAAATAGTAAGAAATTTAATTAATAATTAATAGTAATAAATTTCATACCTAATTTCAAAAATAATAATAAATTTTATTAATAATTAATTTTTTTTCTAAATATATTTTTAATTATAATATACATCAGTAATTTTTTAAAAACTTTCGAAATTGAGTTACTTCGAATGTTTGAAATTTTCGAAAGATATGTGTTTCAGAAGTTTCAAATTCATCCAAACTTTCGAAACTTTCTGGAAAATTACACTTTGGAACTTTCACATTGATCCAAACTTTCGAAAGTTTCAGATGTTCCTGAAAAATATCATTTCGAAAGTTTGGTATTTTTCAAAAATTTCGAAATTTATAAATATTTATGGATAATTACATTTCGAAAGTTTTAAATTTAACAATTCGAAGATATCAAAAAACTCACTTTGTTATTATTTCGAAAGTTTGTAATTTTTGATTATTAAGAAATATTTTGTAATTTTAAAAAGTGGGGGTGAGAAAATAAAATGGTAATTTTTTTTAATAGTTTTATACAAAATAAAAATGGGCAAAATGATCTTTAATAAAAAAAATGGGAGGTGAGAGGTAAAAGTGGGGATGCACAAAACGATTCTTTGTTTATCATGCCACGGATGCCTTTGAATTGAAGTTGATATATGGGCAAGGAAAAAGCTAATAAACACGGCTTTGGTATTAGTTGACATTTTTAATTTAGCATTTCAAAGATTCACAAATTTATTTGATCATTTATCAACACAATGATTTCAATTTAATAAATTTGATATACAATCTGTCTTAACAATTCGTTTTTGTTCAGAGTCTGATGTATTGAAACTTATTGAAAGCAGAGAATGCAGAAGTTCAAGTGTCCAACTACATTACGACATCTTGTTTTGATTACTTTCATCATTTCCCTTTTCTTTACCCGAAAATCCATTTCCACGTGATGTTTGGTGGAAGGGGGATTAACACATCCAACATATAATAACAACAGCAATCTTATTTACCATTACAGCTCTAGATGTACTTTGTTTGAAGAGAGCTTCTTCCCCTATGTTTCTAAAAAATAATATACATTTGTCTATAAATATACTTCCCAACAAAGAAAAAACAGTTTATTTGTCTCGACGTATCCAAACAACATAAAAATTATGTTTTTTTCTTCTGGAAATATAGTATACTTACGAAGTAACTTTGAAAATGAGAAAAGAAACTCTCCACTTTGAATTTGCCGGTGGTGCTATCGAATTTGTAGCCAACCACATCTCTGGGAAGAATCCTAACTGGTAAAACACATTGTTGAAGAACATAATAACTGTTAAGGTGGTGGTGTTTTTGGATAAGCTGATGGGATTAAGAAGCTGAACAACAGTAATATTGTGGCATTGGTGTTGGGAAGATGGCTTTTGTTTGAAAATTTAAACTCAAATTTTTCATTGGAAATTGGTCGAAACTGGCAGGTGTGTCTAAGAAGAGTCAACTCAATAGTAAGAATCTGACTTTATAACTTCACCTAAAAGAGTTCAAATCTCTCTGATACAGTTGTAAACAAACTATTTATGTCACTTTAACTATTTACAATTTCTTCCTTCTCCATAAATCTCGACTAGGGTGTGTGTATCTAATAAATTTAAATCTGCAGATAAATGACTTAATACAATCATATAGAATGGACAATTTCACTTTAAATTGGTGCTAGATGATAAAATTGATCATCAGTTACATTGATCTGTGTCCCAAATATCAGATAAAAAGTGAGATGGAATTTACAGCTGAGGATAAACTATGTATCGGCCAATTAAAAAACAAGAATCTAATACATTCCTCTCCACATTAACATTTTGGCCAATAAACTTACACAAAGTATTGTTTCATTAACAAAAACACCTACTGTCTCATGCAACTCAGATGATAAAAAAATTACAGGAACATCTGATATACTGCGGCGCAAGTTTGAACTCGCAATATCCTGCTCCTCCGCACTTTCGTGTGCGTGAATTTCGCCATTGAGCTCTTAACAAAAACAAGAGTATACACAACAATGTTCATACTCTTTTTTTTGACAGGATCAATGTTCATACTGTTGTAACTACTATAAGGTGTTTAAGCCGTTTCATAACAATAATATCAGCAATCATGAATATTCTGATATTTATACTTTATGAAACAAAAAGACAGAAAATTAACAAGGCATGACAATAGATTAATAGAATAGCGACCCTTGTTTGGATTCTGAGGCAAATGATACTGCAAATCACCAAAAGTTCTGATTCACTTTAGGGGAAACAAAATAGACCCTAATAAAATTCACCTATTATTATTAATTAATTTAAAAGAGCATAAAGGATAGATCTACAGTCTTCAACAAAAAGTTCAAAAATGAAATCATAAAAATACAACACAATAAAAATACAAAGAAACCTAAATTGAAGAAACGCCACCGTTTAAGCGAAGAAGAGTATTGCAATCGAAACCACAACCACACTGAGGGCATTCAAGGAAATTCTCAACACCAAAATTAGCAGAAGTAATACCAACAGAGAAATCAATATCATCACCATGACGAGAAACCTCAACAATATTTAACCACAAAATCAAAATCTTGACGGTAACACCCTTGAGTTTATAAAGCCTATTCTGAGAAATCACACCGGTGATTGTTGACTTGTAACTAAGCGTGTAACTTTCAATAGTGAAACTACAAGCTTTATCGAAATACACAGCGAACTCACCTGTTTCTTTGTTAAGCGAATAACCTATTGCGTCTTTTGGAAGAAGACCCTTTGGGAAACCATACTCCATTAATACATCGTACGGTGATAACTTGTTTGCTTCGATTAAAGAACACGATGATGATCTTAGTGATAGAAGAAATACCGCAAAAATCGATAAAATTTTAAGTGAATGCATCTTTGTGAAATCAGTACGAAAAGGGGATTTTAGCAGAATTCAATTTTTGCCCTTGTTTCTGTTTCGTTGATTTAAGATGCGGTGGATATAGCAGCATAGAGTGGAGATTCTTATGCTATGTTTTTGGTAGGTTTAGGAAAAATGTTAAAATTGAATTAAAGAGACAAAAATAAATGGCACTGCCATCTGACAGCTCTGAGTAGCTGTTCTCATTTTTTTTTTTTACTAAAAAAAATAATATTCATTTATTAATAATCGAAATTACGTTGATTGATTAAATATAATTTATAATAATTAAAATTAAAAAAAGATGATTTTGTGAATAAACCGACAAATTTTTTAACTTTTTCTTCTTTTGATTTTAAATAAAAAATAAATATTATAAATATTTTATTTATATGCAACCAAAATTTAGTTAATTTTTTATAGTATATATTAAATATTGTAGTGAATTTTATAAAATCATCATAAATTATTTTGTAAAAATTACGTGTAAAATCACGGTGACTCTTGTGATTTACTGATTCATCAAGAAATCAAATGTGAATT
>JBBPBP010000001.1:7408901-7428839 GCA_037974735.1 Cicer chorassanicum | reverse complement strand
TACATTTCATTAAAAAAAAATAACGATAGAATATTCTTCTTTGAATTTATTCAACTCTTTATATGGTTACATGATTAATTAAATAATATTTGTAATTGCGAAAAAAAGAACCCCCTTATTTTTTTTTATGATTAAAATTTTAGGACAACATGTGGTGTTTTAATTTAAGATATAGAATATTATAAGGTTCATTATATATTTACAAAGAGATTTATATTCACTTTTCTCTAATGACATTAACAAAATGTAAACTCTCAACCGGCATATTCAAGATTTGTCTCGTAGACTTTGTCTTGTATGAATAACACATATAACAACTGAAAAGACTTTTAAATATTATGACGTAGATTCAAATTTAGAATATTTTTTTTTGTACTTGTTTTACCGTTAGTTTCTTTAGAATAAAAAACAAAATAGAATTGTTTTTCAAAAATAAAATTAATTGTAGTAATAATTTAAAATATTTAATGTACAAAATTCTATACTAAAATATAGTAATAATAGGCAATTAAAATTATGTGATACTAAAAAAACTACAACCAGAATGTTTTTTGAGAAAACCAGATAATGTTAAGAATTAAAAATATTTCATACTACGTTGACTATACAAAGTAATAAAAGAAATAGTGGTCCAATATTCTTCTCTGCATTTATTACTCTTTTATGACCACATAATTAATTAAATAATATTTGTAATTGTGGGGAAAAAAACTGTCCCCCTTCCTTTGGTTCGACATTATATATAACAAGAAATTGACCATAGATTTCAACATCATTGTATCAATTTATCTAGCGAGCAACCAAGATGGCTATCATTTCTTCAAAATTTGTTTTACTAATTTCTATATTACTAACAATTCTTGTTGTTTTACAGTTTAAGAATGGTGAAAGTTTTCTCATCCCTGACAAAGTAACCGTGTTTATTCAGAACAACATATCGGATTTTCAAGTTGGAATTGATTGTAAAGACAAAAATTATGATTTTGGATACCGAGTAATACTTCCACACCAAACATACAGCTTCACTTTTAGGCCATCAACATTTGGTGCAGAATCAACCTTATATTTTTGTAGTTTTTCATGGATTAAAGGATTTCATTACTTTGACATATATATTCAACCTCGAGATGAGAAAGATTGCCCAAAACAATGTCATTGGGTAGCAACACCATCAGGACCATGTAAGATTACAAAAGATTCTTCAGATTGTTATCAATGGAATCGTAATAGTGACGTAAGAGAGAGACAACTTGGTCATACTCTTAATGTGTAAAATGAGAAATATGTTTCTCTTTGAAATTTATATAAATCAAAGAGTAAAAGTCATGAAATAATATATTATAAGTTTTTCTATAGTTAATCATCGTATATATTTCTTAGTTTTTTTTTATAGAGTCTAACTCCTTACAAAATCAACTTGTATGGTGAGGAGTGTCTCTCTTTATACACTATGATGTTTCTTATACTAAATCTAACTCGTTTAATGATGAAATATATATATATATATATATATATTTTCATTTAACACAATTGTTGATTATTTGACATAATACATTGTAATTTATATTTATTTAGTTAACCTTTTATGAATCATGAGTAATAAATCTAGTTATATGATATACTAATACTACATTATATTTATATACGAAATATCTACATCTACAGAGTATCTCCTTAGTAGTAAAAAATTAACCCTATTACTTTAAGGGCCCGTTTATAGGATAGACACATGATAAGATAAGTAGCAGGACAAATACATGATAGAATATGGACCGGATAAGGAGTTATCATGTCGTGTCTTTAATGTGCACATGATAACAAACTTGATAAGATTAGTTTATTATATTAGTGTTTGATACACAATAAATAACAAAATGATATGATTTATATTTTGATAAAATGACAAATTTGTCCTTATAATCTATTTAATATTTTTTTCTTTCAAAATAACATTCATATATTTTTTATAAATAAATAAAAATGCTAAAAAATATAAATAATTTATGGGAAAAAATTGTTCACAAGCTTCAATCAATATATCGAGAAAGGCTTCATCCTCATTTTCAGACCATTTTTAAGGATCTCTCTTCCTCTTGTTATTTGATTGCGTGTTAAACTTAGATATTCATTCCTATTGTACAAACAAATTATAAATAATATAGTGTTTCAAAATATAAAATAAATTAGAAAGTCATTTGTTCCAATATGCAAGGTTCCAACACAATGAGCAAATGTTCCAAAATAGAAAACAAAATAGAAAATCATTCACTCCAATAGAAAGTCATTTGTTTTGAAACATCAATCAAAGTTTATTATTAGTAACTATATAAAAAACAATTAACATCAATCCCAAACATCAAAGTTTACAGAAAAAGGGCAAATATTAACCAAAAAAAACAATTAAAAATCATTTGAATTAAAGTTTATTTTTTCAAACTGTCAATACTAACACAATAAGAAAACAATAATAACTTTATCATGTAGTAGAACAAAATAAATCAAAAAACAACCAAAATCATTAGGGCAAATATGAAAAGAGGAAATTAAACCAACGCCAATAATCATAAAATCAACCTAATATCAACAACAGAAAACAATCAGAAGAAATCAAAGAATTATTTTAGCAACACAATAAGAAAATTATTGGAAATTAGAGAAAATATGAAAAAGAGGAAAAAAATAATAAAAAACGGTACCTTGGGATAGCACTACAGTAGAGAGGAGCGCGACGGTGGCGGTGGACGGTGGCGGTGGAGAAGGAGGGGAGAGCACGGTGTGGAGAAGAGATAGAGAGGAGTACAGTGGAGAGGGAGGGGAGAGGACGTAGTTGAAATGGAGAGATCAACGTAAATAGGGAAGGGCAAAAATGAGAAAATATTTGTTAACTTTCATCAGGTTGAAAATATATTATTTTAACCCACCTTAAATTAAGGATTAGAAAATAAGGTTGAAACAGAATAAGTTTAAAATTTTGATTAGCGTATTATATCCGATTGATGCATCAAACAAATAGTTAGAACGAAATAGGATAAGTGTATCACATCCTACCTCTTTATCCTGTCCATCAAAAGGGCCCAAGGGAAGAAGTTATAATCTTATCATTAATGGATGGAAGGAGCGATGCCTATCACGAGCAGGTAAAGAAACACTCATCAAAGGAGTTGAACAGACAATCCTCAATTACATACGTAGTTGTTACCAAATACCTGATGGATGCTGCAGGGAGATTGAATCGATGTAAGCCAAGTTTTGGTGGGGATCAAATGAAGAAAGTAGGAAGATTCATTGGATGAGTTGAGGAAAAATGTCTAGAGCCAAGAACCAAGGAGGATGGGATTAAGAGGTTTCATTATGTTCAACAAGGTTTTTCTGGTAAACATTGTTGGAGACTAGTCACTGGTGGAAGTTCTCTTCTAGAAAATATTCTAAAAAGCAGATATTATCCCAATGGCTCGTTTATGGATGCAACAGTGGGATACCAACCAAACAATGCTTATAGGAGCATCATTAGTGCTAGGTAATGTGTGTCCCAAGGTGGGCGTTGGATAATTGGAGACGGTGAAACAATGAAGATTTGGAAGGATCAATGGCTGTTAGACTATTCAAAGTTTAGTTCTAGGATACCGAATTATGCACTCAGTGAAGATGCTTTGGTTAAAGATCTTTTGGTTTCAAGACTACAAGTTTGGGATAAAGACCTTTTCTTTTCTTCTTTCAACCATGCAGAAGCATAATTGATTGTCAAAAAATACATTCGACTAATTGTATACCCTAAGATAAATTGGTTTGGCATTGGGAGAAAAATGGTATTTACTATGTTCGGTCAACTTACCGCCTCTTTTGTAAGGAAAAATATAGACAACTTCTTGAACCATTTCAATCATTTGACGATAAAACTTGGAAAGAGATTTGGAAGACTCCAATCCCCAACAAAATTCCGAACTTCATGCGAAGGCTTGCGAATAATATATTACCTACAAGAGCAATTGTTGAAGAAAAATATATCTCTTGATTCTATATGCCTTCTTTTACATGAAGCTAATGAGACAAGACAACACTTGTTAATGTAGTATAATGCAATTAAGCTGGTTTTGTTTGCCTTACAATTTGGATCACATGTACCAAACAATGTTGAGTTAAATTATTTAATTCTTAAATGGCTCACTTGTAAGGATAAACTTGGTGTTCAATTGTTCCTTACACTCGTGTGAAATAATGGAATGCGCGAAACCAAGCTATTCTCAACAATGTGAAAACTGACCTTGTGGCCATTGCTTTTGCCACGGCCTCGTTTGTCCATGAATTTAATGTTGTAAATCCAAAAAGGTCCTCCATTCCTTATCAGTTGGCTTCAGACAGTGTAGACCAAGATGTATCAACACAAGTTTCTCTTTTTATTGACACAAGATAACTCTCCAATGGCCAGACAAACTGGGCTAGGTTGCTAAGAATCGGGCAGGGGAATTTTTTTTTTTTGCACTACATGGATGGAACACATTATTGTTGAACCAAATTTAGCTGAAGATCTTGTAGAACTTGACCTCATAAATTATTAACTACAATCAATACCAATAATAATAACAATAAAGGAGAAAAAGTTATAAATTAGAGACTGAAAATTTTAATTTGGAAAACCTTTGAAAGCAAGCATAAAAAACACGAGATGTCCCAATCAAAAAAATAATAACTCTATATAAAATAATAGGTACAATCAAAAGTTTTCCTAGTAACTCTAGAGAACCAAAATCATCACCCAATGATAAAACTAAACTCTAATAGAACACATATTTAAAAATGAATATCATAAACTGACTCACAGAGAAGAAAAAATTAATAATAAAATTATTAGAATAATGAATTCAATGAAATGAAGACACATCCAACACCCACCGAAACCAATTTATTATTCTCTATAGTCGCTCTGTATTTCCACGTTGTTGCACTATATCACGATGTTGTATAATAGTTTTAGAAAATAGAGGATTTTAAATCCCTTTTCTTTTCCTTATAGCACATGGGCCAAGCTAAAATAAAACACGCACACAACCTTTATATATATTTTTTCATTTTCTTTTAATTGGTGTGGGATCCCCACTTAAGGAGGGATCCATATTATTTAGAAAAGTAATGGTTAGCAACATAAAAGTGAGAGGATCCGTAAATTCATTGGCTTAACGTTTTAGGTTAAGATATAGTGTCCAACTCACTTGTTTGGTTCTTCTTGGACAAATATGGATGACCCCTCACCCCAACATTGTTATTAGAGTCGATGGTTACTAAAGGGACTGAATCCTTGTATCGAAAGTCTTCTTTACCAAGTGTATTCAGACGGCATGTCTTGTTGATGTTCGAAGGTCAACGTCGACGAAAGTGTATATGGATGAAAAAGCTTTCGCTTAAGGGGGAGCATGACCAAATGAATGGAGTTAACTCACACTTAAGGGAGATATTGTAGTGTAGCAAGTGTGAGTCAAACGGGGTGTCCTGTTAATGTGTAGAGGTCAATGTTGATGCAAGTGTATATGGATGAAAAAGTTTATGCTTGAAGGTGAACATAACCATATGAATAAAATTGAGTCACACTTGAGGGGAAGATCATTGTGTAACAAGTATGAGTTAGAAGTCCCACATTGCTTAGAAAAGTTATGGTTGAGCAACATATAAGTGAGAGCATCCATAAATCCATTGTTGTAAGATTTTGGGTTAAGATTTGATATCCAACTCACTTGTGTAGTTGCTCTTGATCCAATGTGAATGATCCAACGGACTTCTCTCTTTATCCAACAATACTTTCCAACTATTGAATCAAAACAAGTGTGGCGTGTAGTTGCTCTTGATCCAATGTGGATGATCCAACGGACTTCTCTCATTATCCAACAATACTTTCCAACTATTGATAAGACCTTTAAAAGTTGTTTAAAAACATACTTCACAACTTTTTTTTTATGAAAGTCAACACCACTCAAGTCGTAAGTAGTGTCCACTTTTGTAAATAGACACATAAATTAATATGTCAATGAATTATAATTCTATTTTAATATCTAACACGACATTTTTAAGAATCAAGTATTATATGATATTTTATTTCAATTCTATTTTAATATATTAACACGTTTAATTATGTCAAATTTATTAAGGTCGTCATGTATAAATTTCAAAAAATCTTACTAAACTTATGATTTTACATAAAATACAAAATTTAATATTATCATAATAATAGTAGCAATAAGTTTATTGATATTTCATTAAATATGTTATATAGATGGACCTAAAAGGTTTTTTCGGTATAACCACATAAAATAAATTTGTATCTGATATGGATCTGTCGTAGACAACATCAAAAATACTGGTCGGTCAATATATCTTATTTCCACCTCTAAAGACAAACAATATTTGTTGCTCATAATCTTGCAAAGACGTCACAAAAGTATGCTAACTCTTATATTTTTTATTTTAGTTCACCTTGTAACTTTGTACAAAAACTATTGTTTTCACTTAAATGAGATGATTTTATTGATATAAAAAATTATATAACAATCTTTATGCACTATTTTTTTTATCGAAGCACTAGTAGAATATAGAACATAATAGAATTTATCAAATAAATTTCTCCCATATTTTAGAGTCTAGTTGGATCTATACCATAATTGATCATATGATTTCACATAATTATTTTATATTTAATTAAATTTTTTAAATAATTTGACTTTTAGAAATTTCGTTTTAGGCATGTCAATATCCAACTAAATTCATGATGTGTATTTAAGAATTTACCTTAAAGTAAATGTAATAACAATTTAAAATATTTAATACACAAAATACTATATTAAAATACAGTATTAATGGATAAATAAAACTATTTGGTACTAAAAAAAATATTCAATATTACGTTGACTATACAAACAATAAACACTATACGTTTTTCAGAAAATAAATAAATAAATACTGCTACATTTCATTAAAAAAAATAACGATAGAATATTCTTCTTTGAATTTATTCAACTCTTTATATGGTTACATGATTAATTAAATAATATTTGTAATTGTGAAAAAAAGAGTCCCCCTTATTTTCTTTTTTATGATTAAAATTTTAGGACAACATATGGTGTTTTAATTTAAGATATAAAATATTTTAAGGTTGATTATATATTTACAAAGAGATTTATATTCACTTTTCTCTCATGACATTAACAAAATGTAAACTCTCAACCGGCATATTGAAGATTTGTCTCGTAGACTTTGTCTTGTATGAATAACACATATAACAACTGAAAAGACTTTTAAATATTATGATGTAGATTCAAATTTAGAATTTTTTTTTTGTACTTGTTTTACCGTTAGTTTCTTTAGAATAAAAAACAAAATAGAATTGTTTTTCAAAAATAAAATTAATTGTAGTAATAATTTAAAATATTTAATGTACAAAATTCTATACTAAAATATAGTAACAATAGGCAATTAAAATTATGTGATACTAAAAAAACTACAACCAGAATGTTTTTTGAGAAAACCAGATAATGTTAAGAATTAAAAATATTTCATACTACGTTGACTATTCAAAGTAATAAAAGAAATAGTGGTCAATATTCTTCTCTGCATTTATTACTCTTTTATGACCACATAATTAATTAAATAATATTTGTAACTGTGGGGGAAAAAACTGTCCCCCTTCCTTTGGTTCGACATTATATATAAAAAGAAATTGACCATAGATTTCAACATCATTGTATCAATTTATCTAGCGAGCAAGCAAGATGGCTATCATTTCTTCAAAATTTGTTTTACTAATTTCTATTTTACTAACAATTCTTGTTGTTTTACGGTTCAAGAATGGTGAAAGTTTTCTCCTCCCCGACAAAGTAACCGTGTTTATTCAGAACAACATATCTGATTTTCAAGTTGGAATTGATTGTAAAGACAAAAATTATAATTTTGGATACCGAGTAATACTTCCACAACAAACATACAGCTTCACTTTTAGGCCCTCAGCATTTGGTGCAGAATCAACCTTATATTTTTGTAGTTTTTCATGGATTAAGGGATTTCATTACTTTGACATATATATTCAACCTCGAGATGAGAAAGATTGCCCAAAACAATGTCATTGGGTAGCAACACCATCAGGACCATGTAAGATTACAAAAGATTCTTCAGATTGCTACAAATGGAATCCTAATAGTGACGTAGGAGAGAGACAACTTGGTCATACACTTAATGTGTAAAATGAGAAATATGTTTCTCTTTGAAATTTATATAAATCAAAGAATAAAAGTCATGAAATAATATATTATAAGTTTTTTCTATAGTTAATCATCGTATATATTTCTTAGTTTTATTTTATAGAGTCTAACTCCTTACAAAATCAACTTGTATGGTGAGTAGTGTCTCTCATATTAAAAGTGAGAATTGGTTGACTTCAGAAGTAAGTATAAGATGAGATATTTTGTTTAATAATTCATTAATATAAACAATGAATTCCATTAATACAACTGTTTTATTATTGACATAATATATTAATTTTCAAGAAAACAAAGTTTTATGTAAATATGAAATTCGCAGTTGTAACTATTTAATTTAATCGTCGATATTTGCGTATGGTTTTTTTTAAGATTTATTGTACATTCATTTGAAATTATTTAATAAAGTATTAAATAGTTTTAAAATTTTATAAAAATTTGTATAGTTGATCTACTCAATAAGAACTTTTAATTTGAAGGTTGAATTAATATAATTCATTGTTTATAGTGAATTATTAAGTGAAGTAGTTTGTCCTTAAGTCCTAACTCAACTGACAAATGCTGATATTATTAAGTTGAACGTCTTGTCTCTGATTTGAACTCTGGACCTCACAGTTACGTGTGAGTGTATGATGCTCTACAAAAAAAATTGACTTCTACTGACAAACAAAATTTGTCACTAGAAGTAGCATCTCGTAGGTTAATGTCAAGAATATTTTGTGTGACACCCAAATCTGCTGTCAACTTTAAAGTGGTCTTGCTATGTTGTTGGATTATCACTACATGTTTTGAGGATGACACTACATATTTTTGATTTCTACTTATTACGATGATTGTCACTAAAAATTAGGTAAATATAATTATATAATTAATCTCTTCCTACAATATTGTCTGTCACTAAAACTTATTATTATTTATTAAATTTATTTTATCTCACTACTAATTGTAATTCTACATTATTAATACCATTAAATTATATTTAAATTTCAAATTTATATTTATTAACTAATTTCATTGAATCATTCAATAAAATATAATTTATTTTTACTAATTCTATTAAAACATACAATAAACTATATTTTCAACTTCACATATAAAATCTCAAGAGCTACTAAAATTATTTATGGAAAAAATTATTATTGTGAACATTGAATTTACATAATCAAATATTGAAGTTAGGGTTTATAACTCCTCGAGCTTTTGTTTTTTTTCTTCCCATTTTTATTAATGAAATTTTAGATTAAATATATATATATATATATATATATATATATATATATATATATATATATATAAAGTAAAAAATAAAAAATAAAATAAAAAACTCCAGTTCTCGTGTCCTTCTACGTCACAACTATCATTTTGCTCATTACATTGTAGCTCTCATCTACCTTCTTAAATCAATATAACAAATATAAGTCAAACAAAATTAGGCAAAATATTTAGATTTGAGGAAGAGCAAAAATCTAATTAGTATGTGCATAAGAAAAAAATCCATAGTCATTTCTACAAAAACTCAAATTACATTTGATAGAGAGAAATAAACACATTAGAGTACAAGAAGAACAATTTTCACTCAATAAAAGCTCATTACCAGTTTCAACTTCAATCATCAACAACAAAGTTTAACTTTTGTAGGCTACCAAATTGAAACACTAATTAAATGCAAGTTACCAATGGAGAAGTAATAATTAAATGCATGTTACTTGCATTTCTAGCATTGTTCTCATTAACAAAGCAAACATGATATGAAAAATTATAAACCTCAAATTCATGGACAACAAAATAATATTCCTTATTATACTTCACTATGCTTCTCAACAAAATAGTTTAATTCATACAATTACCATTCTCAACAGAGTATCAGTTCAGATACCTTTAAAGTGCCATCAAGGGAGTGTCCTTTAAATGGTAGATGAATCTTTGGGTCTAAATGTCACTTTCATCACATAATGTGAGTGTCCTTTAAAAATCTCATTACAAGACCAACTTTTCTTTCAATTCCACAACTTCAAGACTTGGTCATAGAAGCTGGCTAAAAAGGACGAACAACCAAACTTCTAATATAATATTTATGTCCCTCAAATTCTGTTATATTTTTCATTTTTTTTTAATTGTAGACACAAATATATTTGTTCCGTTATATTTTCCATTATTTCAAAATTGTAAACACAAATATATTTGTCATCAGTTACTGCAATAACCCAATTTTCTCGAGCAATGAACTTTGTTGATCTGACTGCAAGATAAACAGAAAAAAGTGAGAAACGAAACAAACATAAATAAATTTGATAACACAATTGTTATATTGTGACATTTATCTTGAAGTTCACTAATTTTTAAAGACTTCTCTTCAGTCTATCATAGTACCAAAATGAATGTCAAAAATAAAATCCAAAGTCTTATAAGTTATACAACAATATGAAGAAAACATAGACTAATGTTGATGCAGAAATTTAACTACATTTGTTTGGTAGTTCCAAATAGAAATAGTTCATGAGTACAAACCTAGTAGAACCTTGTTATACACAGTTTTTGATCTCGACTGTTAATCTTACATTTGGTTGTTCAGATTGAAAATTATGTCTTTTGAGTTAAGGAAAATGGTTTATGATGAGAATGGGAAGTAAAGGAACAATTTTTGAGAGGGAATAGGTAGAGCAAAATGGGAAGAAATGGGAAAAAATTATTTATGAGATGGTAATCAGAAGAAAGGGAAAAAGGGTTTCAAAGGAAATTGGTTTTCTGAGACTAGCGTGAATATTTGGTTTTTTTTTTCTTCTAAGTTAACCCGATGCATTTATATTAAATGAGAATAGGTCACTTCCCATATGTAGTTAAAAGTAATTTTAGTCACAAATAATAAATCATTACAAAATCTAAGTGTCATAATAGATAATTGTTTTTATAGTGATGATATTTATCATCTCTTCATCCATCATACTCTTTTCCCTCTCACATACACTTTTAAAAAGTATATTTCAAAAAATTATGTCATCTAGAGGTATAGTTTTGGATAAAATCATAACTTTTTCTTCATTTGAAAGTTTATACTTTGAGATACATAAAGTAGTTTTTTTTTAGAAATGTTGCAAGGATAAAAGTAGCCCTAAAGAAATTGTGGGAAACCATCCCTTCAATATTAACCATAAGAGAACTGAGAAATTTGTACATGTGCACTTGTTGATACTAACTTCTTGTTGTTTTGGGCATGGGTTACTGTGATTTGAATTACATGCATGCAATTGTAGAGTCAACATGTTAATAGCCATTCATTAAGATCGAATTATCTAAAATTAAAGTCTGGAATTTTAGATTATCTAAGGCTACCCAACAAGATGGAAGATGATTTATTATATGATTGTTTATATTGAAAATGAAATTGTTAAAAAATTTACATCATATATGATAATTGATGATTATAATTCTATGAAATAATGACAAACACAACATTAAAAGTAAAGGCTAATTCTTATTTATATCTTTGATAATATTAATTATGAATACATCTTATAAAAACTAGTGTTATTTCTTTAATAAAAAATTATTTGATTTTTAAATAAGTGAGAACTTATTACACGGATTATTTGAAATAATTGGTGTGAAAAGTTACACACTCTAAACAAAACCTTTTAATTATTTATAAAATTGTCACTACATATATTTTTTTTTATATCTTTTTATGTCCATTATGCACTAATAATGTTGTGCATTTAAATTTTTATTTTTTATTAAATTATTATATATGCTTTTAAATTTGATCTCTTAAGTTTAATTCCCGACTCAAACATGCATCTTCAACGACAAAAGACACATTGTCCAGTTGTAAAGACTAGACCATGAATAATCAGTCCCTTAGCACATAAAGTAAGATCAAATGAACATTGAATAATTCACTCCATCCAATCTTGTCATCATTCTTGTATTCATGTGTACTTCTAGATCTGGAGTTTAAGGGTGGAATTAGATAAGTTTTTTATTGAAATTTATTTGAAGGCATAAGTAAGTACTAAGTAGGTGTTTAGTTAGTTAATTAATTCCATAAAAAGTTATGCTCGTCTATAGGTGTTGAAATTTATTAATTTGAAGACATGAGTAGGTGTTGAAATCAATTGAAGACAAAAATGTACATAAAATAGATATCAAGAGGAGAGCAACTAGATATCAAGAATGAACATAAAATAGTTCAAATCAAACCATATATGAATTGGGTTTTATAAACGTGGTGTCAGCTTTTTCATTGAGTTATGGTCAAATGAGAGTTACATGTGTTTCTACCATATTTTGGAAACGAAAAAAATGGGTATGAAAGGCATACTTTTGCATGTGGAAGGACAAGAGGAGCACATGGTGGTGTGCCGCTATGTCAAATCCGTGCATTTGTATTTCCTCACTGACTAAAGGGAAAGGATACGATGCATACACATTTTGTATTTTATTTTTATTTTTATTTTTATTTCTCGGAAGGTCAAAAATAAAAGACACCAGAGTATCCAAAACAAAACACCATTCTACTAAGTTAAATATAAACACATAAATCAGTTCAACATCTCATATTTATCTAAAATTTTAAGATATTTGGAATATGAATCATCTAGCTAAACTCAAAATTTTCAAGTTTCGCTCACACATCTTTCCACAGCCTTCACCAAAATTCTCAGGGAGAAGATATACATATTTCTACAACTGACACTCTTATTGGCAAACTATTTAGTGTCCCAAATGATATTATGTTGATGATGTTAGCGTTGCAATGCGATTTTTGCTTCACAAAGACATCCCGACATAACTTGTTCATGTCGCCAACACCAATTTTTTTCTATTTTATCTCACCCATGTTCTTTTTAAGATTGTTATTGGTCCACTTTAGGGTTCTAAAAACACATAATATGCCTCTAATTATTTATAGTGGGTAAGGTTAGAAATTTTTTGGTGTCATAGGTTGCAGCCATTCATCATTTAATTCATGCTCGTTGGTATTAAATTTGAGAGTTTCTCTAGTATATTTACAAATTAAAATGTTTTTGGTACATTTATTCTATAAATCAAAAGATTAACGATCATTTTTATGAATCAAATAGTAATTTGTTAGACTTTTATATTTAAAAAAATATTATTTTATATGAAAAAATATCATTTCGTTCTTTACAAATATTATACTAAATTTTTTACATTTTATCGTAAAAATATTTGATATTATGAATAATTAAAATTAAAAAAATTAAATTTTATTTAGCTGATATTTTGATGAATAATATTTAATTATTATAATTATATAAATGATAAGAGGCAACAACTCATGCACAATAGAAATTTAGGTTTCAAGCTTATAACTCTCGATTTGCATGGTCTCAACTACTCTCATTAGCGTATAACGACTTGTGGATGTTTCTTTTGTTGATTATTTTACTATAATGATAGAAGTATATGCCTCCTCTATGTATTGTTAAAAGTACTTATGTAAATATTTAAAAATGTTTATAAAAAGTTATTGGAGCTATATGATTGAACTAGTTTAGCCTTAATATTAGTGGTGGTGGCGAAGCTGACTAAAGAGAATAGTAGTAGAATTAAAAGGGAAGAGGGCATGTGTGAGGAGACTAAAAGTGTGGGTAGTGATAATGTGTTTGAGGAAGGAGAAAAAGTGATTTCAAAAATTCAAAATTGATTTAGATATATCTGAGGAAGTTAATAAACTCTCTTAATGTAGTTAAAAAAATTATTTTTTATTAAATTCACCTTTAATTAAAATAAATTTAATAAAAATTCATTATCATTGGTGTAGAATCAAACACACATCTAGAAGTTATAGAATATTTACTTCCTCCGCTCACTATTATAAATTAAAAATTACTTTAAATTTTGATCATGAGCAAATGTTTTTTTTACAATATATCATAAATAAAAGTTAATTTTTTTTATTAATTTAATATTATTATTTCTAATATATCATGTAATACAGTTGAGTATTTGGCTTTAAAAATAAATAATTTGGTAGATTTGAATTATATTTTATTCGAAATTTAAAAAAATAATTGTATTTAACTAAATTTTTTAATAGTCGTAACAACTCTTTTTTCATGCTTATAATAGTGATTGTAGATCAGTATGAATAAATGAGATCAATCAATCTACTCCCTCTCGGTACTAAATTATAAGTCACTTTGCAAAAGAAAAATTGTCCAAAATTATATGTCGTTTTATGATATCACTAAACATTGATGTTTGTTCTACATATTTCGTTATTATTTATTATTTCCTCTTTTTTCAATTTTATTAATTTATCTATCTCATACCATATATTAATACATGATAATTTTGTAAAGTAACTCATAATTTCTCTTTTCTATACAAAATTATCTATTTTTCTTAATTCATGTGAAATAGTTTAGTCTAATGGTAAAAAATCTGGCATTTGATCCAGTAAATCTGATTACGGCTAGTGTCATTAGACGGAGACAAATATAAATTCATTTATAAGTATTCAACGAGTTCAAAGGTCTCCCAAACCTTGATCTAGGACATCATCTTCTTATCATAAATTTTCTTTCTTAAAAAAAAAAAAGAATGAAAATGTTTTGTTAAGAATATAAATATAGAAAAATATTACTCCCTACGTCTTACAATAATTATCCATTTATAAAAAAAATACTTGTCTCATAAGGATAGTTCAGTAAAAATATTATCCTCTCTCACTTTTACTTTTTTCACTTTTTTAATTTGTGTAAAATAATCAAATAAATCGATTACTGTGGAACGAATGAAGTATTTTGAAAATTCATTTGAAGTTGTGTATTTAGTTCTTTGTAAATTTTTTAGTTATTCTCCATACAAAATTATAATTTTTGAGATTGTCTACTTTTAATGACTTTCTCTACATTTCTCGTTTAACTATTTTTCTCTCTCATCTAAATAATTTATTTTAATAGCTATATTCTCTCCTAAATACACTAAAATCATTAAGGGTCGTGCTAATTAGCATTTGTTAAGAAAACAAAAAACAAATAAAAAATAAATTTTTAATGAAAAATCTCATCTTTTATAATTTTAACGTATGAATTACACATCTTTTAATATTATCTTCTATTTTGAATTTTTAACAAATGTCTTAAAGATACCTGTTAGTATTTCACAATTATTAAAACTCAAAGTAGAGAATTCATTTTTAAGAGTGACCCAAAAATAAATAATATAAAATGTTAACAACACACTTTGTAACATACACTTTCTAACACAATTTAATTAATTAAAATTTATATAAATTTAATTAAATTATATATATCTTATATAAATTTTTCGAATGTAATGTGAATTTTAATAATTAAAATTCTTATCTAATTAACATTAAAAAATAATTGAGGCTGGTCCACGCTATCAATCCTAAATTAATTTTGTTTTAGCTTTTAGCACGGTTAACTAGATAATTTCCCCAAATCCATGGGCCTGTTACAGAAGTAGGGGGATGTGGACATAATTATTGTTGTCTTGTAACGAAGTATAGGACGTTACAAAGGCAGCTTTTGCTTTTATAAATACCAGACTTCCAACCAGAACACACTGTGCCACAACTTTTCTCCTTCCTTCTTGGTTGGTTTGTTTTTTTCCTTTCCACACTTCACACACAAAAAATAATGTCTCTCTACCTTTCCTTCACTACCCTTTTTTTTCTTCTCTCTTCTGGCTATGCCTTCCCATTGCACCATCGCCACCACCCTCATTTCGCCACTCACAACTACAGAGATGCTCTCACCAAATCTATTCTCTTCTTTGAAGGTCAAAGATCAGGGAAACTTCCTTCTAATCAAAGAATATCTTGGAGAAGAGACTCTGGTCTCTCTGATGGTTCAGCATTGCATGTATGTAGACTTCACAGTACTTCTAATATATTCATTTTTTTTGGTTGCTTATTTTGGTTTGAAAAATGTAATGTAGGTTGATTTAGTTGGAGGGTACTATGATGCTGGAGATAATGTGAAGTTTGGTTTTCCTATGGCTTTTACTACCACCATGCTTTCATGGAGTGTTATTGAGTTTGGTGGGTTAATGAAAGGTGAATTGATGAATGCCAGAGAAGCCATTCGTTGGGGTACTGATTATCTTCTTAAAGCCACTGCACATCCAAACACCATTTATGTTCAGGTTAGTTTTTTGTCACTAATGTTATGTTAGTGAGTTTGTTACGGATTTTTTTCCGTAAAATAATCACTTATTTTTTTATAAAAAAATGTTATTTTGAAAGCGTGTCTGTTTTTATTACAAAATTAAAATAAAAATAAAAATGAAAATAATCTAATAATTGTTTAAATTGAGAAGATGTTTTTAACTACTTCTAAAAAAATATCTTTTATAACTGATTTTTAAAATAAATTTTTTAAAAATCTTTAAAAAAATCTAAATTATGAAATAACAAATTCATTTTTTTAGAATGTATGAAAGGGTAAACAGAGGAACTAACCTTAATTCACATGGTTTCGGTTAGGGAGAAAACAGGGGAAACAGAGGAACTAAGGTTGATTTTGGTTTCACTTTTTTGCAGGTGGGAGATGCTAAGAAGGACCATGCTTGTTGGGAGAGACCAGAGGACATGGACACACCAAGAAGTGTTTTTAAGGTAGATGTAAATGCACCTGGTTCAGAAGTTGCTGCGGAAACTGCTGCAGCACTTGCAGCTGCTTCTTTGGTTTTTAGAAGAAGTGACCCTACATACTCCAACATTTTAATCAGGAGAGCTATTAGGGTAAGCATTTTATATTCATGATTTTTATTTTAAAATGTTTTATTTTTCATTTTGTTTATAATTTGAGGTTGTATTTTTTGATTCTGGGGTTAGGTCTTTCAATTTGCTGATAAACACAGAGGATCTTACAGCAATGCATTGAAGCCCTTTGTGTGTCCCTTCTATTGTTCTTACTCTGGTTATCAGGTAAAGTTTTGATTTTTCTCATTTCCCTAATTTTTTGTTTAGTAAAAATGTACTTAAAGTTATATACTTTATTGGTATGTTGACAATTTTTTAGGATGAGTTGTTGTGGGGTGCTGCTTGGCTACACAAAGCTACAAAGAATCCAATGTACCTAAATTACATTCAAGTTAATGGCCAGATCCTTGGTGCTGCAGAGTTTGACAACACATTTGGTTGGGATAACAAGCACGTTGGAGCAAGGATACTTCTTTCAAAGGTTTCTTCTGTCTAATGTTTTTGAAACTAGTAGTAACAAGGTTAACAATAATGGTTAGAAACTAACATTTTTTTTGTCTTGTAATATTAGGAATTTCTGGTTCAAAAGGTACATACCCTCCATGACTACAAGGGTCATTCAGATAATTTTGTATGTTCTCTAATTCCTGGATCCTCTTCTGCACAATATACACCAGGTAAAATGGTCCCTTTTCCTTATCTCTTTTATAATTAACTCTTTAATTCATGTGGTCCAATGCGTAACTTTTTTTTGTGCTTTTAAAAATTCACAGGTGGACTTTTGTTCAAGATGAGTGATAGTAACATGCAGTATGTCACATCCACCTCCTTCTTACTCTTAACATATGCCAAATACTTAACCAAATCACACACTGTTGTGCATTGTGGTGGTACCATAGTAACACCAAAGAGACTCAGAACCTTAGCCAAGAAACAGGTAAAATAAAAAACCTCAAGTTTACAAAATCACACTAAATTTGTCAGAATCACACTTACTGAATTTTGGTTGATGCATATTGTAACAAATTGAAATTGAAATTGAAATCAATTGGTCACACGTAATTTTTTTTTTTTGTATTTTGATTTTTGATTAGGTGGATTACTTGCTAGGAGATAACCCATTGAAAATGTCATATATGGTGGGGTATGGTCCACGGTATCCACGAAGGATTCACCACAGAGGATCATCTCTTCCTTCAATTGGTGTACACCCGGGAAAGATCCAATGTTCAGCGGGGTTTAGTGTGATGAATTCACAATCACCTAATCCTAATATTCTGGTGGGTGCCGTTGTTGGTGGACCAGATCAGCATGATAGGTTCCCAGATGAACGGTCAGATTATGAGCAATCAGAGCCAGCTACTTATGTTAATGCACCACTTGTAGGAACATTGGCTTATCTTGCACACTCATTTGGTCAACTTTAGAAAGCAACATCTCCAACTTGTTTGGGTGTGTATTTATCTGATTTTAAATTCTCACTAGTTTGGTTTTAGTACTCATACTATTAGTTGTACTATTTCTTAGGACAAGTTTTTTAAACTTGTTACAAGTGTAATTTAGTCGCACTGAGTAACTTTCATTGCGGCCACTATATGAATGCTAATGTTAATGTTAAACTATGTATGATTCGGAAATTATTTAGTGGCATATATGTCAAGTAATGCTATTCAAATATCAAGTGGCGAATAGTTTTGCTTGTTATTTGTGTTATCAAATATCAAGACATTGGTGAGGACAAAAGGATAAAATAAAGTTCGGGATAAGAGGCATGCTGGTTGAATTGAAAAAGTTTAGCCTCTACCTAGAAACTTGGAAATAATTATCCATTGTCACAGTACACGATTAACCAAGACTAATAGGAAAGTTAGCCACTTTTAAATGAATATCTTTGACCGATGATTTACTCCTTCCGGGCACAAAATAAGTAGATTAAAAAAAGTAATGTTAAGAGCACACGTGGATACAAAAGTAAAAATTTGATTTTAAAACAAATAAATTTAACTTTGAAAGATGAATATTTTTATTAGTATTTTTTATTAAAAAATTATAAATAGAAAAAAATGTCAATTTTATTATTCTTACTAACTATAATTATATTTCTAAAGAATAATAATTTAAAAGTTATATTTATTTTATTAACTAGAAGTTACACTTAAAACATATATTTCAAATTTTATTAAATTTTTTTAAAAAAAGTCTTGCTGAATTATTATTTTTTTTTCAAATGCAACACTTACTATAAAATAGAGTAGTGTTTTGAAAAGAAAAAAATTAGTTAATAAAATAGACCACTATGAGAAATTATGTATTCATTTTGAAATATAATATACATAAAATTAGTTTAAAACATTAATATATCCAATTTAAATAAATCAATTTAATTTATATCTCATATCAGATAAATAGAGGATTATGCTTTTTACGGTTGGTTCATAAAGTTCCACTAAATTTGATGGAGCGCCCTCCAAACCTTGTGAGTCGAAGTATGCCCCCCCGGAGAATTTTTCAGCGCCGAAAGAGAAAAGATTCTCCTCGAAGAACATGGAAGACCGGTTGAAATTCGTGTAAAGGAAGAGGAGGAAAAAGACCATCATTGTATCAATGAAATTGGACAACTAATAATACTGTCTCTACTTTTAATTTCATCGGAGAAAAATTTTGTCTCTAAATAAATATTTTTTATTTTATTAAGAATATTTATTATTATTTTTTAACTATATATGTTATTAACATTATTAGTTAGTTGAATTTATGTACTGTACGGAGTAGAGAAATAAATATTGAAATGTAAATTAAATATATCTTATTGTAATAGTAATATTATTAGAGTTTAATAAATACATATTTATGATGTAAAATATTTTTATCTGTATATAAATATTATTAAAAGTTATGTACTCGTATTTTAAAAACTAAATTTCAAATTCTATAAAAATTGAGAAATAAAATTTTCAACGATTCCAATGATCTTGACTTTATAAAAACGTAATATTATAGCTC
>JBBPBP010000001.1:7325507-7352644 GCA_037974735.1 Cicer chorassanicum | reverse complement strand
TTTTGTAATGTTGAAAATATAGAATATATAATTTTTTCATCGTCCTCCATTAATAAGAGATGTGTTTTAAAGAGAATTTAAAAATAATTTGGATTTCACTATATTATAAATATTGCTAATTTTTGTCGTCCAATCTTGTATCCATAAATATAAATTGTTGGTAATAATTTATAAAAATGTTGTTTAATCCAACAAATCACAAATCAATGGGGAAGATCAAATAATTTGTTTATATAAGGGAATTCAAGATATGTATTGACAGTAGTATTACTTTATAAAAATAAATTGGAAATTTAATTAAAAAAAAGTTTAATTATTTTATGTTTTTAACTAGAAAAGTGTTTTAAAAGATAATATTTTAAAAAATGTAACTTTTTTTTTACGGAATATTTTTAATGGTATGTTGTCTATAAACTGGATAACCTAATATACCTTGATTTTTTTACTAGAATAATACTTTGATTTTTTGAATGATCGAGTGTAAAAAAGGTGATGTGACGAAAAAGTGGTATATTCCAGTAATGTAATGGAAAAAGGTGTAAAGTGTAGGAATCCAGTGGCGCAGCTAGTTTTGTGTTCTAAAGCTGTTGGTTTCAAACACATTTCTCTTTCAGGAACAACATAAACAAAAACAACATAAGCCAGACTCATTGGGCGTCTATAGGATGAAAAACTTGTGATGGGGCTTTTGGCAGGGGGTGTAGTGCCACAACTACTACCGTTATTATTAGGGTGCCAAAATGAGTTAACGTGTCCACCTTGTTCTATTCTAGTCACCAACTCATCTAAAATTGATTGGAAGGAGCGTATCAGATGAGTAATTTACTTTTTTTTTTTTACAAAAATAAATAAATAAATGACTTTCGAAAACTGCACATGTACGGTTACAGCCAAATACCCAATATTAGCGCGTGTTGGGGAGTAAGGCGTAAGAAGAGCAGCAACATGCCAACATGTTACAACTCAATAGTGTATTTGTTTGTCATTAATACAACAATAAAACAAAAAAACACGTAGAATTAATAGTAGTTGAATACTCCATTTATTTCAAAGCATTGTTTAAGATTTTACACATATATTAAAATACAATAATACAGTAAATAAAAAATAATTATTTTATCAAATTATTTTTATTATTTATTGATATATTTTTCAAATATAATGAATATTTTAGTAGAGATTGGACAATACAATTGAAATATCTTTTTTTTTTCTATAATGACACTTATTTTAAAACGAACTATTAGATTAGTTGATGGATTTATATAAAAATATTGAAATAATATATTATAACTAATTAAGTGAAAAAAATATTGACCGACTAAATTACTCCACTTTTTTTTCCAACTAGTCTAATAAGTAAACTTACACACCTTAAATATACAAAAGTGAAGATTTATGAGTTTCAATCTCATACTTTAAATATCAATGTTTTTACAATTATCAACTGATCCTACTTATAGGATTTTACTTAGCTCTCGTTATTGCATATTTTTTTTCATCGCATATGCAAAATAATTCTACATGTATTGAAATGTTTATGATCAGAACGCGCTAAGTCAAATGACATAACAACAATAATATTTAAGCATCCTCAATTTTGAAATACCCATTCAACATTTTATTTTATTTCAACCTATCTCTTTATATTATAAAGCACGATACATCTACAATATCACTATTTTTTTTCTCAGTATTATCCAAGTGTATTGGTTTTCAAATAACATTTTTTAAGAGATAAATAGCCAATTCAGTGGAGTCGGTCTATTTTATCATTTCAATGTAACAGTGTAAATACTCTCTTCAACTTTAAATATAAACTAAAAATTAAATAAAATTTACACAAATTTAGTTTGATTTAAACTAGGGTAGATGAGCTTGTGTTTTGTACAAGGTCAAAAAACAATTATTTAAATATAATTAAAAAATTATTTTTGTATTAATATTATTATAGAATTTAATAAATATATATTGATTGTATAAAATAGTTTTACATTAATATCCCATGAAATTTATTCCATTTACTTTATTTAATATTAATAAAAGTTAATAATATATAATATTATTTTAAAAAATTATAATATTTAGTCCAATTTGTTTAAATAGCCCACAGTTCTTGATTTACATTTATTATGTCTTTATTGACAAAAAAATTGAACTCGGCGGAAGCGCCTAACCAGGTATGGTCCGGCTGTATGGAAGGAGAAATTTGATTAAATTCTATGTCCACAAAAAAATTTTTGAGTATAATTGAATTAACAAATTTACATATACTCACGGATACCTCTATGTATAGGATTACGTGTACGGGAAATAGTGTAAACATTTTTTTTTTTCAAATTAGATTTCATACTTCCACACTTTAACTTCTATCCCACAATTTTTTAAAAATTCAATTTTGCCACTATAATTTTTAAATAATTTTGTTCCCCATACAAATACGAAATTTTTGGTATGGAATTTTATTTCCAAACTATTGATTTAGAAATTAACGTATCAAAATTTTGAAATTTTTAATACGTAAATAAAGAGAAAAAATTGTATCTACTGAAAATTTCATTATGAGAATGTTTTTTTGCATGGTATGTAAAAAACACAGAAACATTTTTTTTATATCTGAAATTTCTGATATGTAAAAAAAATATATGTGGGGTGCAAAAAACTTATTGATTTTGTTTAAACTTTTTGTATTTTCTACAAGATATTTTTGGAAATTAATGCAAAAATTGTTAAAATGTGGGTCTATGAAATCCAATATCTCAATTTTTTGAAATATCATACCCACATTGGACAATATTCAATAAAAAGGCCCATTGGACCAAAACAAGCCCAGATTAAAGTAAAATGAATTTGCCCTGCACGCAACAAAAAAAAAGAAATTGTAAAACCTAGGGTTACTGAGAGGTAGGAGATATAAATAGCCTCCTTCCACCGCCAGCATATCAAACCCGATAGGGAGAGAGAGAGTGTGTGTGAGGTAACGATGGTGTCGCTGAAACTTCAGAAGCGGCTCGCCTCTAGCGTCCTCAAGTGTGGTCGTGGCAAAGTTTGGCTTGACCCTAATGAGGTCAATGAAATCTCCATGGCCAATTCTCGTAAGTATTAGTCTCCGTTTTGTATTTTTTCCCCTTTCTGGTTACGATGTTGATTTGTTTTAACGGATTATGTTTTATGAATTTTAATAATTATCAACATGTTTTGTATGGTGTGTTTTAGTCATGAAATGTTTTATTTTGTTTGAATGAGTAGCAGCCTTTAAAACATTCTAACGTTTAGATTATAACAGAAATTCATCGTATATTGTTTGCAGTGTGTTCAGTTCTTTGGTATTTAGCAGATAAAATATTTTAATTTTAGAAGCTAGGTCTTAGTAATTTGTATATATTGATAGTTTGTTTTTTATTCTTAGTTTAGACGCCTTTATTAGCTTGGATGTTTTATTCAGCTCTTTTCAATTTAGTAAATTTGGATGCTATTCTAACCGATTGTTGTTTTCAATTTACGCTTACTTGATCTTAAGGTTGATCAAAATGTCCAATTGATTCATATTCTTGCTAACTTTGTCATTAAAATCTGTCCCCCAGCTATAGCGTTAATTCTCTTTTGTTTTATAGTTTGAGGAACTGTGCTATTAAATGTATGATGTATTTTCTGATTATGTTGTAGAAGCCTATCATACTGTATGTCATATGTTCATATTATTTATTTATTATACAAATATGTTCTTTAGCTTGGTGGGTTTTCTTTTACAGGCCAAAACATCAGAAAGTTGGTTAAGGATGGATTTATCATCAGGAAGCCAACTAAGATTCACTCCCGTTCTCGTGCTAGGCGTATGAAGGAGGCCAAGAGGAAGGGTCGTCATTCTGGATATGGTATTTAACCTTTTTTTTTGAACTTTAAAAAAGTTTCATGTCAATTGAATATTGATGTTACATGCAATCCCTGTTAGTTTGTAAGGATGTTCATGTCCACTCGTCTAGTGATCATCATTTACAATATTATATGTGACATTCTATTCTGTTGGATAAATCAGTTTCATAATTGTGCTGAATAGTATAGGTTGCATAATTATTATACATTAGTGTATATAACCAGTTGCTTCTTGTATCCCTCACGAATTATTATATATGTACTAGCACTAGTGGAAAGTGCATTATTTAGTAATTATACTTTTTGCTTAATGATATATAGGTAAGCGCAAGGGAACAAGAGAGGCTAGACTTCCCACCAAAATCCTTTGGATGAGGAGGATGCGTGTCCTTAGGAGGTTGCTCCGCAAGTACAGAGAATCAAAGAAGATTGACAAACATATGTACCATGATATGTACATGAAGGTTAAGGGTAATGTCTTCAAGAACAAGAGAGTCCTAATGGAGAGTATTCACAAGTCTAAGGCCGAGAAGGCAAGAGAAAAGACATTATCTGATCAGTTTGAAGCCAAGAGGGCAAAGAATAAGGCTAGCAGGGAAAGGAAATTTGCCAGGAGAGAAGAGCGCTTTGCTCAAGTGAGATTCATAATATTTTGATTATATATTCATTTGTATATATTGGTATTTTATATTTTTAATCACTGTATTTAGCTGTTATATGGCATCTAGAATTGTCTTCCAACTCGAAACTCTGGCATTAAGGAATTTAACCATTTTACCTCCTATAATGTACAGGGTCCCGGAGAGAAGGCTGCCCCAGCACCCGCACCAGCTGCAACTGCAACCCAGCCAGCCCAGTGAGTATCAAGGCATTGTTGTTTTATTGGTTTAATATTTCTGATATGTTATTGAAATGTTGTGTTTTCTGTGCAGAGCTCCAAAGAAGGCCAAGAAGTAAATCATTTATTCAGAGGTCTGAGTATTTCATTTTAGAGTGTTAGTTTTATTTGAGTTGTATAAGTACCATTTGTATTTGGATTATTTTTTGTTGCCATTTTTGGTATGGAGATGAATTTTGTCGAGAAACAATACTGTTATTTTACGATCCAGTTATGAAGTTCCTTCCTCCATTCTATTCTTACTTGCCACGTACCGTTTTCTCCATAAATTTATACAAAGTGCACTTAAATGTCCAGTTCATGATTCGTTCAGTTGAGGTTAAATGAGAATTTAACTTGAGAGAAAAACTTGCGCAGTATACCTAAAACTTTATCATCTCCGGCCTACATTTTAACATCAATCTCTTGTTATCCCTTATGAACCAAGGTGACCTTCACTTTCTGCAACTATCCTTGTCTCGTTCTCCATTTAGCCATGCAACAGCCTTTGCCTTTTTTTCAATAAAAATTGTGCTAGCAGCTAAAAGGAACTTTTCAACCCTCGTTAATTAGTTGAAACTCAAATTCCACTAATCAAGTGTATATGTGATCTTTAGTTATGAGAATTGATTTTGGTTAAAAGTGAGTTGAATTTAATTTTTTGTTTGGATATTTGGAATAAAAATTGGTTTTGAATGTCTTATTATTAATTTGGTTTTTAAATCGAGAATTTTATACTAAGAACTAATTTGTGAAAAAACGCTTGTTTAACAAAATTCACTATCAAATCACTGTATCCAAATTAAAAATTGTACCAAATTCACGTTATCTATATAAATAAAAGTTCTTAAAATAACATATAAGTCGTTTTAATTTTTAAATGTGCATGATTTTTGTTTTTTAAATGTGTATGATGTAATAGAGGTTGAATTTTAAAAATTATATAATATTATATTCAAATATAGTTTTTGTTTGACAATTTAAATAATCACGTTAGTAATAAAAAGAAATATTGAAGATTTATTTGCAATTTTAATATATCATTCAATGACTATTTATACGTAAAATAAATTAAAACAATTTAAGCAACCAAATAATACATCAGAGAACATAAGCATTCGCTCAGAGAAAAAACAGGTTCCATAAATTTAACATGTTCATAGTATTCACATGCATATAAAATAGATAAATAAGGGAAATGTATAAAATAATTGTCTAATAACAATGTCTTAAAATTAGTTAGAGACGGATGGCAAAAAATCAATCTCCTCGACACTTAAAACTAACAAAAAATTGATTCCATTTCACCCTAGAAGTTACAAATAGGAGCCTCCATATAAAATTGAGCTTGTGCCTTGAATCGATTATCTTGCTTAATGTCAAACATAATAAAAAAAAAATAAACAAATCACGTTTAGCTGCCGCTGCCGCAGCCACACATATCAATATTACAATGTGCAACTTAACCGTTACTAAATAACTCTGAAATAACGTTCAATAATACACGTTGTATTGAGAAAAAGAAAACAACCACATTTAGTTGTCACACTCCTATTTTGTGAATTAAAACAATTGCGTTTAGCAGCCATCAAAACCTAACGATGCTGTTCATTAACTTTAGAGGTTTTTAATGTGAATATTTTTGGTTTTCTTTTATTAAAATATGTACTAGTTTTACTCCTCAGTATTTTGAATTGAACATTTATCAACATTACTATAAATAATAAAATTGTCAAAATTATTTTTATTATTTCTAAAAACTCATCTTCATTAATTAATATTTTATCTTATCTCTATGACAATAATTTACTTTAAGAATCTCTTATCAAGCTAAAACGAACACATTTTATAAAAGATAAAAAATAATCATATATGACCATGAGCTTCTTTTCTCAAGGTAAAACGAACACATTTTACAAAATATAAAAAATAATCATATATGACCATGAGCTTCTTTTCTCCCCCTCAAGTCTAAAAGGCGCCGGCCTCGAATTTTAGAAATTAATTTCTCTACACTTAATTACATAAATTTTTTTTGCATCGAATTTCATTCTTTACCACAATCAAGAAAAAAAGAAAATATAATTTAGATTTAAATACATTTTTAATCTCTTAAGTTTATCAATTGTGAGATTTTAGACTCCATAGTTTATTCTTAGTAATTTTGATCCCTCACATATACCGCTTTTATGATTTCATAGCCCCTCACTCATATGTATGGTTGTATATGTTCGAGGTCCGTGATAATAAGATACTGCATTCACACCTAATAGTTTCTCCTTTTCAAACCTTTCTTTTTCCATCTTCAAATGTGTGGAATACACTGGTATCTCTAAAATTCAAAATATTCTTTGTCCAATCTCTCAACCACTAGCATGTAACTGAACTCAATTGTTTAAACAAAAAGGTAAAAAAAAGAGAAGATTAAGAACATTTTTGAAGCTCCAATCTGAAGATCGAATTGTGAATGTACATTTAAATTTTGGGGCAAAAATATGAAATCATAAGTAGAAAATGCTTACTTCACAAGATATGAATTTGCTCATTTTAATAAAAAATGAAAAAGAGATGATTGAGTGAGGAAGATTCACAAAGAGAATGATGGATGTCCTAAGCGAGCCAAATAGTAGAGATATGGACCCAATCGAGTTCGTACTGAACGACATAGCGACTGATGTTAAAAAGTCTCGCCGTTTCGACCGACGTGGCAGCCACCACATCGATAACTTACAGTGCCTTCTTCTTCAGAGATGAAATCGTTGCTTCCAGTGTTGTTGTCTTCGTGGTTGCCACACATTTGACCCAACAATAACAATTTTTTAGAAAGAAGAGACAGAAGTTGAATAGAATTTTTATTATCACAATTTTTTAGATACTTTATTTCGCTTTTGTTGCTGTTTAATTTAATTCATGAAGGTGATGGTTTAATTCAACCAAGGGCTTGGTTTTTGGAAATAGGTTTGTGCTTCATGTGATCATTATTATTGGTGCTAGATTTAAGTGATGGTTTAATTCGGTTTTGTTTTAAATGAAATTAGTTACTTGCTTGCTTAGATTTGCACGTTTTTTTATTTAAAAGATTAGGTATGAGGAGTGTTTTATTTGAGTGATCGTGGATATTTAGTTGTCATTATGAACGGATCAAATTGAACGTGTTTATTTGAGGAATTAAATTTTGTTAGGACATTTTGCAATGAGTTGTGTTGAGGTTGAAGATGGAATGGGGAGAGAAAAAAAGTTGAAAAATGGAGAAGTGATTAGGTGTGGTCTATCTTAGTATCACGGATTTCTAATAAATCTATCCACATGTGAGTGAAGGGCTAAAAAATAAGAAAGAGGATAAACATGTGGAGCGGAAATTGCTCAAAATAAATTAGGGGGTGCAAAATCACCCCAATAAAAAATTTAAGGGGCTAAAAGTGCATTTAAACCTATAAATTTATAGGCGGTAAACAAACAAAAAAATTCCTTTATTTCTTGTCTCTCTAAAAATTTGGAGGATCTCTTTCCTCAAGAATGCCGACTAAGAAAGTCAATCATTGAGGTTATTTGGATTACCATTCCCCAATTGATTCCATGGATAAGCTTAAAAAATGTTAATCCGAGACGAAGCTGATGAGGAACCAATAATCATTAAAACAAAACATCATATGATAATCAATCAGATGGGCCAATCATTTTTTCAGGCACCACAAGACTGTCGAATTCTTCAGAGCTCAGTACTCCAAGCTTCAATGCAGCTTCCTATACAATCATTTCAATTTCAATACTTCAGAAATTTTGATGAAACAACATATAGAAATTATTTTATATAGGAATAATTTCATCCACACAAACATCACAACTGTCAATGACTTAAACCAAGAGTCAAAATGGTACTTGCAGAGGTAAATGCTTCTAAAATTAAATTTGTTAAGAATTAAAGTCATTTTCATTTGATTATTTTTAGGGAGAGGTCAAGTTACCGAAGACAAACAGAAAAACAAGAATAACAAGGTATCATCACCTTAAGTGTAGTCCCTTCTTTGTGGGCTGTCTTGGCAACTGCTGCTGCCTTGTCATAACCAATTTTCTGGAACAGACAAATTAAATTCAGTTTCAAACGTATGTGAGATTTAGGGAGGGACAGGATAAGACAGGAGGAAACTTACTGGGTTCAAGGATGTGACCAGCATCAGTGACTGAAAGGTGGAACAACAGCATACATTAGATTAAGGGTTCGAGCGATTTGGTACGTGACTTTGTTTCAAATAAATTATCTACTCACCTCATGCAGTAACTTTGAAATTCTCTCTCTATTAGCTTGAATACCTCTTACACAATTCTTTTCAAAGGAAGCAGATGAATCTCCAAGAAGTCTCAGTGACTACATAATCAAAATCAATATTATGAGTATTTAAGTACCTCTTTGTGGTTATTCCATATATTACATAAATTTGGAATCAATACAAAAGCCAACAGGTGCCCTTATAGTTTACACACCCTGGATTTATCTTCTTTTTTGGGCTATTACCATATATCACATTACCATGTCATCACAGACACATAAGCAGCATAAAAAAACACAGCATACGTATCTTTCCTTCCCATTTTCTACTTTGCCAACATAGCAAAGAGTTTGTTTAACTTTCCAGCCCAAGTCCATCTGACTTGCATCAGAAAAATATCTGATGCCAAACTGACAGAAAGGAAGTACAGATATAAACATTTGCTCCAATGCACAAAGTTAAGTGCTGCTTCAACAATTTCTTTTTCTATGCAACAAGTTTGGACCAGTTAAATTTTTTAGTGTATTACATATTTGAACCAAATTAAAAGCTAGCCAGAAGTTCCACGTTTCAGTGATTTATATATTAGAAATAACAAAACAAGGCAAAGCATATAAAACATACATGCAGGAGACAACTGGCAATCACTGGCTTGAATACATTGAGCTCAAAATGACCATTTGATGCACCCACAGTGATTGCAACATGGTTTCCCATGACCTGAAACATATGGATTATAACATATATTCAGAAATAGTAACTTTTAAGGAACAAAATAACCAAAACTAAAGAATCAAAGATAGAATTTGAAGAGAATGTAAGAAAAAGAGCTCAAATAACTGTATTATTCAATAATCAAGGTACTTCAACAGTGATCTCCAGAGCTCAAAGCTCCAACAGAAGACTATTCCCCTGCATACCCAGCCTTCTGCTCAGCACTTCCCTCTTAATACTACTAGTGACACACTCTTCCCTCTAACAAACTTCAACCACCTCACTAACATAACTAGCTCCCTTACACCGGCTTGCCACCTTATCCTTTCTCTTTTTCTTATTGGAACTGTAAACCGCCAATATTTTATGTATCACAAACCCCCACCCGCCGCACTACATCTTTTCTGCATTATGGTTTCTGTTAGTCACCACATAATTCAAAATGTGTGACTTCATTACAAGTCATAAAAACTGTTTGCTACTCAGGACTCCACAAGGCAAAACTTACAAAACAAGTATTTTAATAAAATAAAGGTTTAATTGCAGTTTTAGTTCCCTATTTTTATCAATTCACAAAATCATTTCCCCTATTTTAAAATATGACAGTTTTGGCCCCTCATTGTAATTTTTTTACCAAACAATGGTGATGTGACATGTTTTAAATAACGTGACATATGATACGATGATGTAGAATAATTAACACATGAAATCGCAATAAAATCCTCTAAAAACTTTTTCAACTTCGGAAGGAAATAAAGGTTTAATGCATCTACATGCTTCTATATCTTGAAATCGTATATCACATAATTTAAAATGTTAAATCGTGATTTTTAAGTTAAAAAATCTGAAGGAAAACCAAAACTATCAACTTTTAAAATAGAATGACCAATTTTGTGAATTGGTGAAAATAGAGAGATCAAATATGCAATTAAGCCTAAAATAAAATATGAATTGATGACTACCTGTGCACAGACCATAGTCAAAGCCTCACACTGGGTAGGGTTAACCTTCCCCTGAAACAAAACAAGATTGTGGCATAGAATCAAATCCCAAATATAAGGCAAACAAAATAATAAGCTATAGCCGGTAACAATACAAAAAACTCGTTTTTGTGACAAACGTATATTCAGTAAGCATGAGGATCTTACAGGCATAATACTGCTTCCTGGTTCGTTTTCAGGAAGAATAAGTTCACCAAGGCCGCAACGAGGACCACTACAATAGGATAGAATTAATAAAACCCAGGAAAAATAGTTTTCTACACAAACATATAAAAGCAATTTTGTCGGTCTGATTCTAGCATTCTACCTTCCTAAAAACCGTATATCATTGGCAACTTTCATTAAAGAAGCCGCAATTGTGTTGAGTGCTCCACTAGTTTCAACAAAAGCATCATGGGCAGCCTGCAAAAGGAGAATATGAGCACACTGCAGGCCAATGTTTTTCTGCATGTGCGGCTAGATGCAAGATTCATGGAAAAAGCTAGTGGGATGAAAAATAGCATGAGACAAATTAAAGAAGAGGAAAATAAAAAGTTTTAGCAACAAACCAAGGCCTCAAACTTGTTTTCTGCTGTTACAAAGGGAAGATGTGTTTCCTCAGCTACAGCTGCTGCTATCTTAGCATCAAACCTGAATATCATCCAGCAAATTATCACTGTTTAACCAAATTAACTTCTACCAAATTAACTTCTTTAAGTTAAACCACAAACATTTTTCTTCAGTCTAAACAGGCTGGCCTTGAACATTTGTTTTTACGATAAAAAAAACCCATATCATATCCATAAGATCTTCAGAGAAAATATTGGCTAATTTTCAATAATCACATCCATATAAAAATTTAAAGCCAATCATGGAAAATGAATATGCACATCTGTTCAGGTAAAGTCCATTACTTTTTGGTATTTGCTGATAGTAAGAAACAAGTGCCAGACGAAAATATCATATCAAATAGAATATGCCAAAAGGAATGAAAAGAAAAAAGCTATAGCATTCATTTTGGTAGTAGCTGTCAAATAGATATATACAAAACAATAGACTAAAGGGTGTTACAAAAAGGAAATATAAGAACAAGCGCTTAGCCATCAGGAAGGATGCATACCCCTTCTTTGTATTCAATCCAGTCCCTACAGCTGTACCACCTTGGGCGAGCTGCTCAAGTAACAACAACTCAGTTCTCCAGAAGCATGCATGTGAAGAATAAGAATTTAATGTTTATGCTTGAGTGTCAAACCTGATACATGTGCGGCAAAGTGCTAATCACACGGTCAATACCATACTTCACCTGTCAATAAAGGAAAAAGTTATGAGAAACAACTCCCTACATGTTGTCACAATTTTACAAAGCATACTAATGATAAACAAATACACAACATCATAAACCAAATTAAAGCAAGCTTACTTGTGTAGTATACCCACTAAACTCCTGTCCCAGAGTTAAAGGTGTAGCATCTTGAGTGTGAGTGCGTCCAATCTTGACAATATCTTTGAATTCGATTGACTGATAAAGTTGTTTTATTTAAAAACAAAAGCAGAAAGTATATTATTTCTGATATAGCAAACGAATGATAATGGCATTGAAAAAGCAATTACAACACAAGTGTATCCAATATATAAAATTCCATCTTAGAGGCTAAGATAAAGAAAGATTTCATGAAAGTTTAAAGGTCAGTAAGATGTTTCCTGTCACAATTTATTATTTGCAAATGAATATTGCATACATGATAGACCAAAAGGAAATTGCGAGAAAGAGCCAGACAAAACCACAAGTAATAGACTAATTTTTTTATCATACAAGGATTCAACCAAGGGAGACCTGCAGTATTGGATCTGTAAAATGGCCAGGGACATAAGAAAAACAGATAAGACGAACAACATGTTAACTTGCTACAATTTTCTCATTTACATCAGATATTTCTACATAGCATGAAAGAAGCATGTCAGGTCTAATGTACACCACTAAAGTTCCTGTCTAATCAGGATGGCACATGATTTAACCGTAGTTGGGGGGGACGGGATAGAACTGAGCTGAACTGATATAACATGAATACACCGAAATAAACCGCAACATTAAATTCAGTTTATATTTAATCTAGTTTTCTTAGTTTGAAATGGTTTGGTTAATCACAGTACAGAAACAATTTAACTGACTACAGTTTTTGAACCAGATATAGACATTAGACATTCATAGAGCCCTTCCACTGCAGTAAGTCATATACCATGATGCAACAACAACAAAATTGCTAAACTGTAACTGCCATACATAGGATCAGAGACAATGCAAGATCGTATTATAACTAGTCTGAACATATGAACTAGAATTCAAACCTTTGAGTTTAGTGTAGCATGTAAGGTTTTCAAGCTGGGGATCAGTCTTGAGTTTATTTCCATTCCAGCGGCAATGTGCATCACCTGGAAAGAGAAAAACAATCAGATACTAAAGAAATAAGAAACAGTTTACAAAGAATTGCACTCCACAGAAAGGGATTAATAAGAAATTTTAAAGATGAAATTGCTAAAGATATACAAAAAACTTACAGTTGGAAATGTATCATTAGAAGACTGTGATCTATTGACATGGTCATTTGGGTGGACAAACTTCTCACCACGCATATGGCCAAGAATCTCTGATGCTCTGTTTGCAATTACCTGAAAAAAGTTCAAACACAAGCTTTCTTATTTCACAATAGGTCACTGCAGTGATCAAATGGATGGAAGGGTTATGTAAGTCAAATCACCCTCACTATCCAAACGGAACAGAAACTGGGAAAAACTAAATAGATTCTCAAGTATTTAACACAATTATCTATGCAATACAATGAAGATTAAAATATTTATTTAGTGTTATAAAGTCCATTATCTAAGATCCTTAAACATGAGGCATAATATTTTTCATAACACCTTCAGGTACGGCACAGCGCACAGCCGCAAAATAGTACTAAGGATGCATTTGGATAAATAGTTTAATTAAACACTAATCATAGAAGTGCTTATCTATAAACTATTTTTATAATCATAAACAAAAATGTAAATATACTGTTTTCATACAAATACCACGCTGTTTTCACAAGCTATCACGAAGAGGTAATTAAAATCAGCAAAAACAACTTATAAACATTACATAAGTTATTTTCAATAACTCTCTGAAGAGACAAAAGGGATTTTGAAGACTTAAAATTGATTTAGAAAAATTCTAACTAGAAACTATGATTCGTATCTTTTGTCTCCAAACGTATTTTTTACACTCAAATATATTGCTCAACTCACTTTGATGCAGACATATCCAACCAAACATAAATCATTATACCTTAAACTAACTTTGAACTAAAATTAATTTTACAAAACCAATTCAATCAAAAGTAATTCTCGCCACCATAAACCAACCGCACACTATGTCAACAAACAAGCCAAAATACAGATTTTCGTAAGTAAATTCAAACACAGGCTAGGTATGAACCTCATTGGCATTCATGTTACTTTGAGTGCCACTTCCAGTTTGCCAAACAACAAGGGGAAAATGATCATTTAGCTTCCCCTCGGCAACTTCCTGCGCCGCCTGCATAATCGCTTTCCCAATGGTAGGATCAAGACCATACTCCATGTTCACCTGCAATAGAACAACAATTCAGCTATTGAATGATGACAATAACATAACTTTCAAAATTAAAAAAAAAAAAACGAAAATAGCTAACAACTATGAAGTATATTTAATTTTATTGAACCTTAGCAGCGCATTTTTTCAAGATACCAAAAGCACGAACAATAGGTTCAGGCATGCGTTCACGAGGACCACCAATATCGAAGTTCTGCAAAGATCTCTGAGTCTGTGCTCCCCATAATCTAACGGAAAATAAACACAATTAGATTAATAAATCAATGAAAATGAAGATTAGAATTAGAAGAAACGTGAACGAACTTATCGGAGGGAACTTGAATAGGTCCGAAGGTATCTCTTTCTTCCCGAAAAGAAGAGGATGAGTAGTTGGAAGTAAAACGCAAGGTGAGTAGCGTCGTTGAGGTGGATCTACTTGATAAACGACGTGATAGAACGTACAACGCCATTATTTGATTTGAATTTTGGTGGTTAATGGCGATAGAGACCTCGGAGAGAAATGGAATAGCTCCGATCAGTGAGACTAAGTTACAAGTGCCAAAATAATGCGTAAATAGCCAATGAGGTTCCGCAGTCTTCTTGGACGCTGTACTTATTAATTGTTTAATCGATAATGTGGAGGTAGGGTAGGGAGATACTACTGTGGGCCTTCTTAATACATAAAAATCAATTGAAACTTAATTGACGAATGAAGGTGATAAATATTTCGTCTGATTATTATTATTATAAGTAAAAAAAAGTAGTGACTAATGTTCTAGATGTTATATAAAATATAAGTTAAATTTATTAAAATAAAAAATTTAATGTCAAACATTCAACTACTTAAATTAAATATTTTAAATTAAATAAAAATTGTAATAGGAATATTATTATTAAATAATTTAAAAATATTTAACTTTTGTTTATAATAGTGACTAAAAATTAAAATCTATTTTTTATTTATTATAGTGACAATATATCATTAAAGATCAGTATAAAATTTTAGATAACTTTTAAATAAAAATTACTTACGTCCATGAAAAATTTATCATGGAAATAATACCACTTAAAGTTGTCATATTTATAAAAAGAAATTCTAAAATAAATATCATTTTATTTAATATAATATAATTTACACCATTTATCTCACAATGAATGTGTGACATATTAAACCTCAAAATAATATATTTAATAATTTATTAGATTTACTAAGCGGATAAATAATTTTTTTTTAAAACTTTGAAACTTTTCACAAAATTTTATCGCGTCACATACACAACATAATTCATATTTAAAAATATTTGAATATAAAAAAATATTGACACAAAATAATTAAAAATAATTTATTAAAATTTTAAAATAATTCAAATATTATAAAATTATAATTTTAGTAATTGTGGTTGAAATAGTAGTTGTAAAAAATGATTATTTCAGTGGTGATCAATCGTCGAAAGTGACTGCAACAATAAAAAAAAAGTAGTTGATAGTCAAATTTGATGGTTAGAGGGTGACCAACAATGGGTGAAGTGGTGATGTTGGTGGTGGTTTTTGGTAATAGTAGTAAGAAGTGGATGATCAAAGATGGTGGTGGGAGTGGTCGAAGGTGGATGGTCGTCGATGGTGGTAGCGGTCAGAGGTGAATGGTCAAAGAGGGTGGTCAGTAATGGTGACAATGACGGTTAGGGATGAGAAAAAGTTTCTTACTCGCGAACAAAATCTGCAACGGACACGAAAGAGTTAGATTAGCAAGTACTCGTGGATAAAATAAATAGATGTTTTAACTACTCGTTAGTTAATTGAGACAATACAAATGTAATGGTATTCGTATCCGCGAACATTTGTACCTGATAATAAATTAGTAAAATTGATATATTATAATGATTTTTGTTTTATGTATCGATGGTTATGTTAGATAACTATAAATTTTGGAATTATATAAAACTTTGTGCACTTAATCATTAATTTATTATGTCAATAATCAACGGTTCTAGTAACAAAATTTATCATTTATATTGAGTTATTAAGCAGAGTAACTCAGTACAAAATTACTACTTGAGTCAGCAGATCTCCACCCATTTGTTAATGTATTAATGTTTTTATGAGTTAATATTTTTTGTGTTGACAAAATAGGAAAAAAATTCTACATAATGCAACAACAAAAATTTATATATAAATAATTTTTTATTTATTTAAAAGATGATATCCGTTAATACACACTATCCATAAATATCCATTATCATCTCTAGTCCATAGTCATCCTTAATGGTGATGATCAGAATAATATTTATGTTTACGGGTAGTGACATATTAATTTTAAAATAAAAACAAGAATTATAAAATCTATTTTTTAAAAGTTTTAGTTAAAAATTATTTTAAAATTAGGTAAAAAAAACCAAAATTCAATTTTATTCGAATAAATCTCATTTTTTAAATTGATTTTTAAAATTAAAAACAAAAAACTTACCTACACCGCAACGGGTCCTTTAGTAAATCCATATGTTGTTTGAGACATTGAAAAATATTAACATTTAAAACAGCAAGACAAAACAAACAAATTTTTCCTTCCAATAGAAGAATCATGTAAAGACAACAAGAAAACAAAAAAAGACCAAGAAGGTAGCTAGTAAAGATCAAGGCCAAATAGGGAAATAATTGTTTAGGTTATATTATGTTATTAGTGTTTTAATATATCAAACAATAACAATCTTTATATATCATTTTTATATAACTAACCAAACATTTTCACAAATAACATTTACAACCGTGACAACCTTTGATAATTGTACAAACACATACGATATATTGCGATATATGCTTGTACTTAAGCGATACTTACTAAAAATTACATCAATAGGTAACATTTAAATTAATGAAATTTATCATGGTACTTACTAAAAATTATATCAATAATTAACATTTAAATTAATAAAATTTATCGTTTATATTAAAGTATTAAAAGAATAATTTATCTCATATTTAAAGTTAACAAATTTCCACTCATATTATATATATTTAATCTACGATCCTTTTGGTACATGGTACTCACCACTCACTTGCATATATACCTAATATACAAATTAAATCCATGTTCCATCGTCCTTGTGTTATTATTGCTTGACACTCATCGTGTACCTATAAATCAAACTAGAACCACAAAGTACTAAAAGTGAGTAAAATTAATAGAAAGCCCAACTTTGTAAGGGACAACCAAGAGGAGATACGAAATAAATTCGATCAAAATAGCAAATCAAATCAAATCAGACAATTGTTGCAACTTTGACCAATGCAGAGACAATTTAGGGTTTTAATATTTTTTTTTACATAACCTGAAAGCTCTAAACTCTAAATAAAAGAATGTCATGCCATACAAATGTACAAGCAACGGGCATTATTGCTCCATCATCTGTGTAAATACAAGTTACAAATTACAAAATTAATACAAACATAAACCCAGCAAAAAAAAAAGATTTTTTGTGTGTAAAACTCTCTACTCAAACTAAAAAATTGTAAAAGAGCAAACAAAAAAAAAAGGTTTAAAATCAAATCACCCTTTTGACGCGCACTTAATAACAAACATATTCACTTTCTAGTCCCAGTTTTACGTTTCATGTCAACGGCTGCTGGTTGCCTTGGTATTCGATGTGAGATACCATTTGCTAGTTTCCTTGAAGGTGAAGGACCAAGAGAAGAATGAATACTATTCTTGCTGCAAAATTTGCAAAAATGTGATTAATATGAATCATAACATGTTCAATTTGTACGCATCGCTCTATAAAAATGTTTTACACACGTATTCAATAATATGTTACTACATTATTTATTAAGTATGAAAAATTATGTGTTTTTAAACTCATTAAATTAGGTGGAAACATATTACTAGATAACTATATAAAACAGTAACTGTATAAAAACTAAACTCATCATAACATATATCTAAGTGAACCTATGACAGTCCACCCTAGAGGATTATGAAAGAAGAGCATTTTTGCATTACCTTAATTCAGGGCTTTTTGCTGACTTTGAGACAAATCTCCTACCCGTTGATTCATTTCCACTGGCTATGTTTGTAACTTTGGAATGATTAAATTGCCAAAGCAAATCATGTTCTGAGGAATCACTGGTTGCAGCATCAACATCATCAGTGTCATCTGAACCAGCAATGTTAAACTGATTGCCTCTCATGAACATATTATAGGATTGTTCTGAGTATACTTTGGAAGAATCTTGAAGATATTTCTGATAAAGAACCTCGGATAAGTTTCCATTATCTGCTTCCCAACACCCTAACATGTTACCAAGATTGTTCACGTCTTGCTTGTTTACCATGACCTTATCAACCCACTCTCCTGAACCAGTTTCTTTGTCATCTTCCCCAATGTTTTGTCCAAGACTATTCACTGGGGGCCAGGGTGGTGAATTTGTTAATACCTCATCAAAATCAAAGCTCTGAGTTCTTTGCCTCAGTTTTTTGGTATTGCTCTGAAGCTGCAAGACAAATTTAAAATTTCCATCAGATTTCAATAAGGAATAGCGATAGTCAAACAAATTTTGCAAGATCTATTTTTCTTGAGTGTCTACTCTATGAGTCCAACATATCATTCCCTCCAACCAATGTATGTATAAGTTAAATGTCAGCAATTATTTGCTTTTGCTATCCTTAAACAATAAATGCTCTCTTTTTCAAGCATGAAAAAGCTTATTTTACCAGTTGGTGGCAAAATTTGAAAAAATCTGCATTAAAAAGGGAAATGCTAACAAATGCCCTTGGCAATATAGAAAATTTCCATTAAAAGTGTATTGGAAGTTGTGTATTCAAAAGTTTTTAAGGTTCAATTTTTTCTCTCTTCAAGATAAAGTTACTACTTTTGATTCTTTAACAAGTGCCCTTAGAGCACTTATTAGCATGACCCTTAAAAAAAATAGTAAAACCACAACTTTGAGGATTAGGCTGTTTTTATTGGTGAGGGGTGGATTTCTTCCTAAACCATTGCAAACATACCTTTGCTTCAAACTTACATCAGAAATTACGTTTTGAAAATTTAAGAGGGATTACTCATGAAACCATTTTGCAATATCAGGGAAATTGTTTTTTTTTTTATTTATTTATTTTTATTTTTATTTTTATTTTTTTATCAACATCATATAACAATCAACAAAAAAATGTATACATACCTCTAAGTTGCCTACATCAACCATTGGTTGCCGGCACCCAAAGGGATCCACGATATCTGCACCTCGCTGGGTCGCATTATAGGGTGATAGTTCACTAGCTGTTGTTCTGTATTTTCCAGAGCTACTAGATAAAGAATGTTCTGAATTTCCTTCCTTTCTTGCCAATGCTGCCTTAAGGCTGGCAATCTGAAACATGATTAAAAAATTTAACTTAACTGAAGAGGTAAGGCTTCCTAAATTATTATGAAGAACTAGGAGGTCAAATTTTGAAAATAAACCTGTTCTTTGAGCTCTTTGACATCTGCCCCATCCTTGTTTACACGAGCAGCGCCAAGTTCAACTGTAGCAACTCTTTCTGCAAATTTTAACGTGCTAATTGTTTCTCCAACAGCATTGGCCTCAGGACTAATGTGAACAAACATTAGTGTCTTTGCCTGTCCTCCTGAAATTATCCCAAGCAACATTATGAGAAATACAAATATGATAGAATTGTATATCTGAGTTATAGAAAAGAATGTAGCAGTCTAAAATATAGTTAAAACCACCCTATTAGCAAACGAACTTCTTAAAACTTACCAAGTGAATCTTGAAGTAACTGTGTGAGTTTGCTATTTCTGTATGGGATGTGTTGGTTTTTCTGAGCAAGGGAAGCAATGACATCACCCAAAGCTGAAAGAGACTTGTTAATATGTTGTGCCTCTTTCAGTCTATCACCTGTCGCCTCAGATTTGTCAACCCTCTCACTTCCTGCCAAGTCAACCAGATGCATGCATCCCCGTAGTACATTTCCAGTTGTCAAGTCTCTTCCTTGAACATGAACAGTCAAGCAACTGCCAAATGATAATTAAAGAAGCCAATAGTCAAGTAATTCATCGCAAAAACTGTCACAGAAACAATTGTGGTAACATGACAATGAATACGATACACACCTGTGAGATCGGCTACTACGGTCATTAAGGGCTGTTGCTCCGACTGTGCGGTTCTTTTGGCCCAGGTTCATTAGTTCAATAACATCATTTGTTGATGATACTTGGATAAGGCTTGCATCTGGTACACTTAGCCCTCTATGAGAGTTACTACGAATTTCTAATGTATAAATAGTTAAGGGCAAGCATCACCAATAAAGGTTGTTTTTCATCTTGAGAATAACAAGTATTTAAAAACCAAAATCAAAGCATAAGTTAGTTATATGTTCAATAATTTTAATGTAACAATTAAAAGGATATCTTTTGTTTGTTCCGTCAGTGACCAATAGATCTCTGACTTGCTCATTATAAATTTCAATCATCTGAACAGACACATCGTAGCAAAAAGTGTCCTTTCTTTGATTTGCTGTATAAAACAGATCACTCAGAGCCCTGTAATTTACACCTTGGCTTTTTTCTGTGATCTCTTTTGGTCCAGTCTACATTTAAAATACAAAAAATAAGAAAATTGTCATTAAAAAATTTAAAAAAAAAAAAAATCGAGATGGCAACTTCAGCTGTATATCACGGTTTTTTAAGTTCAGTCTGTATTTAAAAAAATTATTAACAAGAAAATTGTCATGAAAACGTTCGAGCTTTTTCAGATGATAACTTCAAGTGTATCTTACCATGGTGAAAGTTTTTCCTGATCCTGTTTGGCCATAAGCAAATATGCAAACATTAAAACCATCAAGAACGGACCTAATGAGTGGCTGCATATCAGAGAAGACCTCCCCTAAACACAAGATACAAAAAAAAAATCAATCATATACTAAAATATAGTAATCCTGTAGATAACTGAAACTGAAAAGCAAACCAACCTTGGGATGCAGATGGTCCATAAACTTTGTTGAAGTTGAAGGATTTGTGCCCTTTCCCATTTCTTGAGGGAATACTAATTGTGATAGTTCCATCTTCTATGTTTTCTACTGTACTCAAATGATTAGGTTGTCCAGCTAAGAAAGGTCTTACTCGACAATACACCCTAATACTTCCTAATCAAACAAAGTTACCCGCGTTAGTTTTATTTTATCACAAATTCCTTACAAAAGCACAAATAGAATAGGACCTTAAAGCAGCCAGCCAACCAGTAATTATTATTACCCTTAAGATCCTGGACTTCATTATATAGTTTACGATTTTCTTCAAGAACTCTGTGATATCCAGAAGCAGCATGAGCTAAGCCATGAATGTGCATGCCTATAAAGAGATGAAGAAACTAAAATATGATGAAGTGTCTAATTCAAAAGTTATAAGACAAAATAGAAAGGGTTGGAACAATATTGAAATGTGAACCTCAAATAAATTAATCACAAAATGTTACCTAAATTGGAGAACTCCTCATGAAATTTCATTTGCATGAACTGCATACCAGCTTTGGTGGTTTGAATTGTATGCTTTAATTCCTACAAAAAACACAACGATGGCAAGATTTTACTAATAAAAACTTGAAAAATTGCAAAGTTAAAATGATTAATAGTATTGTTGTTGCTCCCTACTTGAATATCTCTCTGTCGTTCATCAAAGAGCATTTGCTGCTTCAGAAGTTGTTTCTGTGATTCCTCAGATTCAGCAACATGATTTTTATGAATGCATTCCTCTTTCTTTGTTACCGCAGGAATCTTGTTATCCACCTAATCAATCAAAAACTTCAGTATAAGAATCGTGTATTAAGGTCCATGAATATGTTAAGTGTGAAGCAAGTACTATTACCTTTTTTCGTGCCATAGTAAACTTTGTTGCAGATCCATCGCTTTGGGACACTGCACTTCTTGAAGTTGTTTTTGTCTGTGTTATGTGATAATAAATAACAAAAATACACAACTTGTTATGAAAATCAACTTTAGAAAGAATTATTTTCCTAAGAATTGAGTATAATAATGACACAAAGTGACTGGCCAATAACTTAATAACTAATGGCATTACTTAAAGGTGAAAAGTATCATACCTGTTCATCTGGGCTTGCAATGCGATGCTCAAACTCCTCTACGACTTTATTCAAGACAGATTCAATCAACTGTTCCATGCAGAAGAACAATATTACTTTAAGAAAAGTAATCTCAAAGGCGCTCTTAGTATTATGAGTATTGAGTGACAAGATTGAAATGCAGCAACAAGAGACTAGTGTAGTACTGCTAGATGGAACTGTCAATTCTGCATTCAGGGTGCATTTTTCAGTGTTCCAAGCAAATGACATGACCTCATAAACTAAAAGGAAGAAACCCCTTAATGATTGTTTAAGATACCTGTCCAATTTTTAGATGCACAATAATGTAGTAGATGCTTAACACTTAAATGTAACAAACTTGCATCGTACTTCATTTGTCTAAATTAATTAAATTTATTTTGTGAGACACAGAAGAACATTTCCTCTTACCATCGGAACTTCTTCTGGCTTCTTATCTAATAGTATAGCACGAACAAGCATACCCAAAGAATGAGAATTAACCTGCAAGAATAAATAAAAGTTCCACTTAGTTATTATGTCTGCTCATCTAAACTAATCCAGAGCACATATAAATTGCCAAAAATAAAGCTTACCAACCATTTTATTAGACTCGACATCAGAGGTAAAAGCAGCCATCGATTTTTCATTGATGGAAGAGGTTCTTGACAAGGAATTGGTAAATGGCTCTGAGTTTTTTCTCACAAAAGGTTTTGCAGAGACTGCCGGTTTGATAGTTCCACCAAATTTCCACACACCATTAGCCCCAGTCTGTTTCCACTCACTATAGGATTTAAGGGCCAAGACACTGTTCACAATCCTGGATGATTTTCCTCCCTAAAACATAAGTCAAATACATAGCAGAAAACCAAAATAAAATGTTACTGAAATTCCATATTAAGCAATGATCTAGTGCTAGGTGCCAAGGAATTATCTGATGTTATGTTATCAACAATTCAATTCATCATGATACATTTGTTACTCAAAGTTTTTGAAACAGTATTAAACATTTGATCCTTTACATACTTGTTCCAGATCAGATGCTTCAAATGTAGGAATACTAATTTCCTGAACAGCCACCAGAAAGTTCCTAACATTTTCAAAATACTGAAATGCCGATAATGGCGCTCCATCAGGGATTAATGCAGAATCAATAGGACTCTCCACAACCTATAAAGAATAATACATAATTTACATTAGTAAACAAACAATAACCAAAAACATAGAGTAAATAAAATCAGGAGCATCCAAACTGACCTTGGATACAGCACCAGGTTGAACCTTGTTAAGAACATTACAAAGAATGATCCCACTCCTCAAACCAAGCCTAAACTCTTCCTCAGAAGGCTCTGCTGGTAAATCTTTAGCTGCAACAACTCCAACCATTTTTCTCAACCACCCCGCTGCTTCATATCTTCTAAATGCTGCATTTTATACAATTTATTTTTCAGTCTCAAAATAACTGATACAAAATCCAAATATCTTTTTCATATAAAATCGACAAACATCAACCTTCATTAAAATCAATATCATATAGAAAAGGATGATAATTTGAGACATTCATGAAAAACTGAAAACTGATTATTCCCAGGAAAAAAAGGGAAAATTACCAGCTTCTTCTGCTTTTCTAGATTCCAAATCAAGATCTTTAAGGCGAGTACCGTGTTGTTGAAGCACATCTTCAACCACAGATGCAACTGAAAACGACAGTGTCGCCATAACAAACAACTAACCAAACCGCAATGGTGAGACTTCTTAAGTCTTAATCCAACCACCATGTAACAAAATTCAACTCATCAACATTGTCATCACCAACGAATAATATTGATGAAATACAAAAGAATAAATGAAGAGAAAGAATGTGAAAATGTGAATTATCTTCTCTCTATCTCTCTCTCACTCTATGATCTTATATTTGATGATGGATTGTGTTGTTGAGGTTTGTTGCAATGTGTTACCAATACAAAGAAAGAAGCATATAGATTCTATTCTCCGTTACCTTTCCCTTTTTCTCTGTACAAACTGGCACTCCAACTCCAACAACACAAATACCTCTTTCTTTCTCTATCTATCGCTTTACAGTATATAATACTCCCCACTACTCTCTTTCTTGCTTCGGTTCTCTCCTTACCACATGCTTCGGCTCCGAACCTCATTATCTTCCAAACTTCCTCTTTCTAAGTTTTTTTTTTTTACTAATCTTTCAAAGTTTTTTTAAACAATAGATTTTTATGTGTTTTGTTTCAGTAAAAAGTTATTTTTAGCCCCTAAATCTATGAATGTGTCACCGAACTAGTTTCTAAATAATCTTTAAAAAAAATATTATTTGGTGTATCTTTCGTTAATAATTTCATGAATATTATTGTGTTTGAAGACCGCCAACAACGTTTAATCTATTTTTTTTTTTGTATTGGATAAAATTCGTGTAAATCTTCTCATTTTAACTCAAGAGAAAGTGTTTGAAAAAAAGGGTTAGAGTGATCGTAGTTAATATTTTTCACAATGTTTTCTTTTACTTGTGCACTTCATCCTGCCAAAGATACCATTTTTCAACCTGGAAAAATATTTCAATTGGGATATTTTTTTTTAGCGAGTAGTTTTTCATCTATCTTTATCTTTGCTTTACCTCTTCAAATAAAATAAAATAAAACTTTAACTTTGTTTTATTTTATTCCTAAATAACCTTTTAACCTGTATTGAATGATTGCCGCGTGTTTTTAAGGTTAGTTTGTCCAAACTAGTATTAGTTGTAATGTAGGAGTAGCTCTCACGAAAAATAAAACATGGACAAATCTGATAAGGAAACTGAATAATCATTTAATATAAACTTGATTGATGTCGATCACGATGATTTTGTTTGATCAATTTCTGTAACTTTGATTTTAGAAAATTCAATTAAATTTCTTTACGTAGCATGTCATGTATGGAACAAATTTAAATATATTTATATGATGAAACTTTCTGCCTTGTTGATTGTTATGCGGACAAATTATTTATGGCCTTGTTTTTATTATCCCATGAGACTAAACATGTCATTTCCACCCATATATTTTACTTCGTGAAAAATCAAATTCTGCATATGTATGAATGCAACGTGCATAAAAATACAATTAAGGTATATGCTTAGGCGAATATGGTTTGTTGCCATAGCCTATTTTTCTCTCTATTTTTATGGTTCCATATTTTTATTATATAGATTAGGAATCATGAAATGATTACAGTCACTTAAGGCCATAACCATTGAGACGACCCTCCTTATTATTTAAATTTTTTTTGGGTACAAACCCTCCTTATTATTATATAATTACTATAAACTATACTGCCCGCTTGATGAGGATTGAAAAAAATAAAAGAATGTAGGCCTAGGAAAAGTTAAGTACAACGTCCATCCTAACTTAACTTAGAATAAAATCCCTCCTTCAGGATTCAAAATAAATATATTTAAATATTCAAACACTTAATAAAATCTTATTGAGAAGTTGGAGGTGGTTGGATTTGTCTGCTTCGTTAATGCTCATCCACAAAACACCACGTTTGGAATTTTGGTCAATCAACTTTGTATTTCAAAAGCATTATTTTGCTCATTGATTCAAATTGTAATAATAATTAGTGGCCCCCTTTCTTATCGCTGGAATTTCAAATTAATCATGATTTATTAAAATTCTAAGAATAAGATGATGATGAGTTTTGTAACGCTTTGATCTTAATTAGACTCATACAATGGTGCATCATTGTTTAGCCTAATTGACCTTTTAATTAAAATAATTAACCAACCAGTGTTAATTAATGAGTAAGAATTGTGACATTGATGAGTTCAGATTTAAAATGTGTCACGTCAATTTAGGATGCAAAGGATCTGGCGTTTTTTCCCCTAGAAGTTATTAAGCCGTAGTTGCACATTAGAATATGCATATACTTAAACATTATTATGGACGGAAGGTGGTTAATTTGTTTCAAAGTCACGAAAGTGGGTTACGGATAGACTTCATAGAAATAGCTACATACCATATGCAATGTTTTCTTAAGCTACCCTAGTTAAAAAGGTTGAAAAATCAAAGCAAGCATTCACAATTTTACACTGTCTTTTATATTTATTTATTTATATATGAGTTCAATGATTATGTATTGGATGTAAAATAGTTTTACACAATAACTGCACATTTTTAATTCTTATTATATGTGAGTGTAAAAAGGTGCAGTTCTTTTTTTCTCTAGTTATATAAAAAAATAAAATAATTAACTATTGGCAAAAAAATATAATAGTAGTAATTAACCATTGTTTGTGATCGTAACTTAAAAATGAATGGGGACATGGCACCACAACATATGGTAGACAAAACGTCTTTGTCGCTAGTGAAGTGATCGATGGAAAACAGTTGCCTCTACTTTTGAAATGGTAAATGTATAGTAAAGTTTTAGTTTGTTTTAATTATTAATTATTAAAGGTATTAATATTTAAATCAATTTAAAAAATCTAAACTGCACAATTCTATATTTAAATATTTTTATATGTTATTTTTTGAAAATCGTATGAATTCAATTGAATTTCAATTTTTTTTAAACTTAATTAATCAATTATATATATACAATTTAATATTTATATTGCTTATATATATATATATATATATATATATATATATATATATATATTACTTGTTTTTCGTAATAATACATACAAATAGAATGATATATTGTTTTTATAACATCATAATTTTTTTTAATAATAATTATAG
>JBBPBP010000001.1:7294059-7318745 GCA_037974735.1 Cicer chorassanicum | reverse complement strand
ATATATATATATATATATATATATATATATATATATAGTTCAACTTATTCATTTAGTTAAACGAGTTGAACTATGTATAGTTCAAGTTCAACTTATTTATTTAGCGAGTTCAATTTTTAACTCAAATTTTAAGTTCAACAAATTAATTATAAAATCGAGTCTTTAATTATTTTTTAATTGGTTCAGTTTATTGTCAACCTTACTCAAGTGCATGAATTATTAGACATAGTAGGGTCGCGATTGAATAAAAGTAAACTTTTTGTTGTTTATGTTCAATGTTGAATGAATTATTAGACATAGTAGGGTCGCGTTTGAATAAATAATTAGATGAAGTGTTCATAACATAAGCATTTATAATTTAATATTTATATAAAAACTATTTTGATGATAAGAGATAAAATAAAATAATATTTATATAAATTGTAAATTGTAAATTTTTATATTTTGAAATAACTTATCAAAATAAGTTTAAAATAACTTATGAACGGGTCATTAGCTTTTTCATAATTTCGTGATTGATGATTTAACTTAATTTCATATAATAATTTAGTCTTTTTTTATTTGATCATTTATTTAATTTTAAGTAACAATTTGATTTTTTATATTTTAAAATGTCAATAATATTTTAAATAGAAATTCAGAAAATTAATCATCATCTTTAAACAAAATTCAGAAAATTAGTAATCATTTTCAACAAAATCTATATTTTCATCAAATTTATAATTTAAATATTTAAATAAACTCATATTTTCATCTTCAACAACAAAAACAACATCAAATTCATCAAATAAAGAACTCACGTTTTAATATTTGGGTTATTTAGCTCGGAATATGAATATTAATAAGATGTTCTTTGAATGTGACTCGAACCTTCTGACCAATATGGTCATAGAAGTCTCTTACATCTTTAGGTCACCAACCTCTCATTAAAGAAATTCAATTTCTCCTCTATCTTTCTGGCTGTAGTACCATTTTTTGCCATATTTTCTATAAACTCAACCATAGTCCTCTATATTTATAGTTTATTAATGAAATATCACAATATTTTTATATCTTGTTACAAATTGATTGTAAGTTCCCCGTTTATTTCTGGTTAATAATTTTGGCCTTTTCATAAAAAAAAAAAACTAATTGCTCGGTACAAATTACATATATAATGCCTAAAGCATGGATTTGAATTGCATGCAATGAAATTTCATGTCTTCACATGCTCATTACATTAGTAACTATTTAATTAAAGATCAAACGGTGCTCAAACTATATGCAGGTTTTAATTAATTTTATAAAAATCTAAAACACCGAACTTAAAATCTACATCGTTTAATATTAATCAAATGGTCACATATGTACTACCATCATGAATGATCTTATGATCAACGAAATGCTATATATTCTCACTAAGCTGCTTTGCCTCATTGAGTTGACAACACCGGTAATAAGATCATCAACCACAAATATAAGACTTGTCAACCCCATGAATTGCTCAAAATGTATCTTGCTATTATTATGTAAGGTTGGTTGAAAATATGAGAAATGTTTTTGTTACACTATCAAGTTCACAACATCATGTTTCCAAAATATTGTTTACATTGAATTTTGTGCGAGTCTTTGTTGTTTTGTCATTTATAGAAAAATGACTTGATAGGTTGAGAAGTGTGAGTATTTATAAACCACTCTTAACCTCAATTCTTAAAAATGTGAAATTGTTTTAGTATACTAGAGCACTAGTTCCTCAATCGAGGCTAAATGTTTATTAGTCCTTGTGTATGGCATAGACACTCATGAGTTTGATTCCTACAAACAACGCGGAATAGAACTTCGGTGACAGTTAGAGTTAGATTGTAACGACAAAGTGCGACAACATAGCTACCTGTAGAGTTTGAGGAAGTGAAAAATATTTTTAGAGGGAAATGAATTATGTACTTTTCATCCGAAGCTGGCTGAGTTTTTATAGGAGAATTTCCTTGATGAAGTGTCATTACAATATGAGAATTTCCTTGAGATGGAGTTCAGTCTGAAATAGCATTTTTCATGTAAATTAGTACTCATACACAATGCACTTGTTGGAATACAATTTGATGCAACCCTCCATATAAACGGAATTGAAGACACTAATTTACTACTCCATAATAATTATAAAAATAAACGATCAATTTAAGGACTAAATTAGAAATAGAGTAGTAGTTTAGAAACCAAAATAGTTTATTATTATTATTATTATTATTATTATTATTATTATTATTATTATTATTATTATTATTATTATTATTATTATTATTATTATTATTATTATTACAGTTTAAAATGGTGAATAACATAAGAAAGCTTCATATAGCTATGGTTATTATTGAAAGGTTAAAGTTATGTGTGATTGCTTTTTCTTTATGATCGAATATCACATGTTAAGTGAGCCCGGGTTGTTGCCCATAACATATGATAAAAATATTATATAGATGAACTCTCTTTGTGAGGTTTACATCACTTTCTGGCGTAGAAAATGTGCACCTTCCTGCTGTCAACTCTGAAGATGGCAAGCCACATCACACAATGGAACCACATGCACTCTCATTTTGTTCAAAGCAATACTCAATCCCTACACCTTTATACCCTACCCTTCCAAACACAAAACAAATATCCCCTTCCACAATTTAAAGTGAATATTGTACTCATTCACAATTAATACTGTTTATGATTGAATTTTAAAAGGAGTGGTTTAATTCAAAAACGAAACGGGTCCACTTTAGATTAATCCAGTCTAAATTATTGAGTGTGAAATATTTTCAAATTAAGGCATCTCATTGCAAACAAAGGGCAAAACCGACGTACACAATAACTCACATGTACTTTCATTCCCAACCACATGATGGCGATGAAGGAAATATGATGTCGAAAAACCACAATAGTTCATATATGCCTTCATTTCTAGCCATATGATGACAATCAAACTGTAGTCACAACCACCAGATGACAACAATTATCAAACATCAACAAGGATATGTGCTCCAAATTAGAGGGTGATCCAAGAGTCACAGATATACTCTCTCTGACAACTCTAACATAACTAAATCCAAATGAAATGAAATATAAAAAAGGACGTCTAGTACAAAAACAATACACAAATTTCTAACTCTAAAACATTCCACTCTTATACATAAATTGACTTGATCGTTGAAGTGTGTGGAAATTTTCCTCCTTAACAAAGAGCTGCAGACATTCTCGCTACCAACAAAACCACTATATTTACCACTGAACCAAAGTTCAGATGTACTTCAGATCAAATACAAAAGTACAAATAGATAAATGTTAGAGAAACTCTAAAAAAAAGTTAGTATTTAAAACTAACGCAAACAACTAATTTATTTAATAAGTTAATGGAAAAATAGATAGAATAATAAAACTTTGTTTGACATTAGGAAAAATTGAAAGAGGACAAAAGTGTGAGCATTATTACTATATGGTTGGTATTCCTCTTTAGTCTTTATGAAATGTAGGTGTACCTTTAAGCCATGATCCATAACAAGAATAAGAAGATTATCACCTACTCTATTCATCATAGCAGCGACTTTCTCGAGGATCACAACTTTAGGCTGAGACCCATTGTTGCTGTCTTCTTTAATAAAATCATAATTTACTTAATTATATTTCAATTAGCCTTCCTCTTGAAGATTACACCAGCTATATGTATATGCACAATTTTTTAAACAAAAAATTATACTGTACAAAACTTGAACATATGGGAATGTAAATATTTTATTATTAACAAAGAGAATACTAACCTTTACTCTTAAGGAAAAAATAGTTTGTTGCATTACCAAATTAATGTGGTAGTAGGTGGCTTATAATTCTTTGCATGAAGGAGGAAAAAAATTAATTGCTAAGTTAATTAATTGAATACAAATTCTCAAATGGAAATGGTCCTAGGAGAAAAAAAGTTGTTATTTGTGTCTCTTTCTTCCCCACAAGCACCACGCTTTCTAAAGAGGTGGGGTAGCCAACATTTCAAAAGGAATCATGAAAGCATAGCACTCCTTTCTTTAACGGGTTTAAGCATTTTGGTTCCACCAAACAATGATTAAGGTGGGGTGATGTAAGGTTGATTCTATGGCTAAATTGAGAGAGTAAGGGCTAAAGTGAGAGAGTTAGAGAATGATAGAGTTAGTAATACTAATTACTAATATTGATTGTTGAAAAAAATAAACAGCAATTGTGAAGTTGAAAATGAAGGGGTTTTAAAAGTACTCTTAATTGATTGCGATCGTCTAATATCTTTCATCAAAGTTTTTTATGTCTCAATGACCACGATTAGGGCCGACAATTTGTGTAACCAGAACATTGGCACATGACCCCAATTAGGGAGTGTCCTAATTTTTTCTCTATAGTATACCTTGAAATTTGAAAAATTGCATTGATATCCTTAATTTTGTACAATGACCACTTTAAAATTTTAATGTTTGGATTATGTGATTTATAGATTTTAGGAACTCAATTTATTTGAAATGATTGATTTATTCATTTACTAATTTTAAGAACTCGTTTTCAATAGGGTTTAATCGGGTTTTATATTTTATAAACTCATTACTGATTTTGTGATTTACAATGGTATTAATAGATTGTTCGTTGATAATCTATTAAATTGCTTGTTGATAAATGATGCAGAGTTGATCATTAGCTGACACAATTCTAAAAATTCCAGGTTTTTTTACTATGCCTCATAAGATTTGAAAATATGATTCTGGATATGAGAAAGATAAGAAAAAGCAAAATTTGAAGATTTAACTCAATCTCAAGGAAAAGCTCTTGATAATTTTTTTTATAAAAGAATCACTAATTTCCGTTGAAAATCATAATGTTGATGTTGAAATTCTTGATAATGTGCCCATTGAAAATGATGTTGATAATGATAGTGTTGGCAACGTTGATATATAATATTAAGATTTTTGAAAGACTTAGATTGTTTTCTTAATTATAGCATATAGAATTTTGTTGACTATTGCTGTGAAAGTTGCTTATGCATAAAGTTTTTCAAAATTGAAGTCGTTGTAGTCTTACTTGCGGTCTACCATGTTACAAGAAAGAATTAATGGATTAGCATTGATAGCAATTGAGAATGATCTTTTAGAGACAATACAATATAAAGACTTGGTTGATGAATTTGCTTCAAAAAATATTAAAAGAACGACTCTTTTTAAATAACAAAAAAAGTTAGTATTAACTTAAAGTTGTATTTATATGTTATTTACAATTTAATTATTTTGATAAATTTAAATAAAATAGTTTGAATTTTTAATATTTCGTTCGATAAAAATATAATATTTTAAAATAATTTATAATTTTTAAAATTTTATTTTTTATTAGCGGTTGAATTTTTTAGGTTCAAACAGGTATTAACCATGATTTATAAGGTTGTTAACCAATTTACTGCACAGAATCAAATACGCCACTAAACCATAACTATTATTTAAAATCCTAGAGTGAAACTATAGCAATTGTTAAGATTTTCCAAATAATAGAAAAAATGGATATCTTACTGCAATTGCACAATCTGCTTGCTACTCATATCTCACACCCACTCTACTCCTAGGCCCAGCCATGTTTTCTTCTAGTTATCCTTAAAGTATGTACTTGTTCTCACATCTTGTGTGTTCCTTATATCACAACACAAATAACGCCACTCACAAAACATGAGTCCCCATTAATTTTGTTGTACTATATCTTCTCCACTTATTTGAACAAAAAATGTTATAAAATAAATTTCGTTTATAACGTTCATTACAAGAAATCAGAAAGTAAAGCCACAGTAGTTTTTATTTTTCTTTTGTTTTCCTTTGAATGTGTGATAGAACATGACAAAGGAATCCAATCCTATGTGTCTTTTCAACATATGCCTAAAACTTTGGATACCATTACCACCCACTTTGTATTCATGCGTTGTCCACTTATGGACACCATCATCATGACCTTAATTTGCATTACCATTCTCATGGAAAGAAAAGGAGTTAAATTTTCTAAACAAGATCCAGCCTTAAATTCAAAAGCATTTTCATGTAATAAAAAAAATACACTAAAAAGCTTTTATTTGGTTGTACATGTGATTATTATACTTTAAAATTAAAATAAATAGCTTTTATTTGGTTGTACATTTTTATATGTTATGTAATGTTATACATTAAAATTAAAATTGAAATACAATCCAATTGTCCAAAAGAGGAAACAGAAGCCACTGAAAAATAACATGTTTCTAATGTTTGGTAATTAAGCTGAAGCTGTTAAACGTTTTAGGCATTCAAAGTGCCTTTGATTATGACGAATCAACTCGTCTAAGGTTCTGTCCCAATAAATTGACACACTATGTACTATCCTACAAGAGCTATGAGCTCTAGTAATCCCATGTTTAGATTAATTTTGTTCCTTGTTTGATAAAATTTCAAAAGAGGAAAGCAATTTTCCAAAAAGCCTTGATCCACCATTTTGAGTCACTAATGACCTTTATTCCATTTTCTTTATTACACTTCCCGTCTCAATTATATGAAATATTTTAGAGATTTTTTTAATCTCATTTATATATAAAAAAATTATGATTGTTAAAATAAATTTATTATTTAATTGACTTTTATCTTATTTAATATTTATCTTTTAAATATTAATAAATGTATTTAATGTTGCACCGTCTTATGAAAAATATATCTGTAAAATTATTGAAAAAATTATAATAATAATTAAATAGATGTTTTTTTGTTGAGAGAATACTTTTTATTTTGTGGACATTCAAAAGCAAAAGCAATCATTGATGGTTTCATTGCCATCCTTTCTAACGTGAGATATTTTATTAACTGGTGAAACTTAATGTTTTTTTAAGGACAGTTTGCGTTCAACCTAAGTATAACCAGGACCTACTAGTCCTCAAGTTAATTAGGGTTGCCACTAGCCTGTACACCTTTATTGTGCATGATGATAAGGAATCACATTCAATACATCCATAAAGGCACACATAATATCCCACCACCTAACACTACAGCAACAATTGAACTCATTTGTAGCATAGATTGACCCTTTGTAAAGACCTGGAAACCACGGTTTGATTTCCTAGTACTCATAAATCCAGGGTAAAGCTTATGGTAAAAGACATACTAATTATCCCCTATTCTAAACTTTGTTTTATCAGTTCACAATATAGCTTATACAAACTGTTCACATACATATAGTTTATGTAGAGTTTCTCTTTGTTTCTTATCAATTGTAGAAACACCGTATATAGAGAGATATATTGACTTTTTGATATATATATATATATATATATATATATATATATATATATATATATATATATATATATATATATATATATATATATATATTCTGTTTTTAATCTTTTATTTTTAAAATGCCCTATTTTAAAATTTATTTACGCGAATGTTCTATTTTTTTTTAAGTAAGAAATAGCTTCTCCAAGTAGCGACTAGTTGAAGAATGAAATTTCAAAACTTAATAGGAGGTCGATCTGTAAATTTAATGGAAGCAGGTGTCAGTAGTTATAATTCACCTACAACTTACACCGAGGAAAATGATCAAAATCAGGATGAAACGGAAGAACCGCAACTCGTTCAGAGTGCTAGATAAGTTCAACTACATCCTAAATGTGGGATTGGAGATCATTTAGGTGGACATCATTGATATAAATTTGATGTTTTTTTTAAATATGATGTTTTTTTTATTGTTAATTTAATGTATTTCGTTTCATTTTCATGTTATTAATATAATTTTCTTTTTATTTAATTGTTATTATTATTTTTTGCAACAAATTATTTTATTTTTAATTTTAATGTATTTTTTTTAAAATTTACAATATAATTTAATTATAATCATTTTTAATTATAATTATAATAATTATTTATTATAATAATAATAATAATTAAAATATAAAATTTATTTATAATTTATTAAAGTATTTTATTTTAATTTATCATTCGTATTTTTATTTTTTAAATAATTAAATTAATAACAAATGTTAAAATGTAAAAAGAAAGAAAAGTCAGTTACATGTCGTTCCCTAGGGGAGCGATCTCCTATTAAGTTTTCAAATTTCATGCTTGGTCGTTTCATGGAGAAACGACTTTCTACTTTAAAAAAAAAATAGAGCATTCACGTAAATAAATTTCAAAGTAGGGTATTTTAAAAATTAAAAATTAAAAAAAGGATATATATATATATATATCAAAAACTCGAGAAATATTTGGTTTGTGTTTGTTTTTGAGGTGGTCAGATTTGATTTTCTCAGAATTGATTTTAATTAAAGTAAGCTGAATGTAAATTGATTTATATTTGAATATATTAAGATAAATTTTATTTTTACCAATTCAGGTTGTTTTGATAATTTAAATCAAAATTGATTTTTGGATGTATAATTACTAATTAATTTAAAATTTTAAATATGTGCATTTAAAATTATTTATCGATTATTATGAGTTTTAATTAAATATAGATTATTAAACTTTTATTAGTAAATTTTTTTTATTAAACTTTTAAATTAAAATAGAACCAAAAAATTTTAAATTAAAATGCATATTGTATTAGAAATATTTTTTAATATTAATATAGAGTTTATATATATATATTTGTTAAAGCTAAAGGACACGGTTGCTTGTTACAAAATATAAATGGGCTTTTGATCTTGGAGTCCAATTCCTCTTTCTTCTCTAACTTAGAGATAGATGGTGTTGCAACTTGCAACTTGAATTAAAGAAAACGCACGTAACAAAGCTAAAAATGAAAATTATATCCTGTACCTCCATATTAGACTCCTATCCCATAGGTACGTTGAATTGACATTAAAAGTTGTCATTTTCTATCATCATATCATTTCAGTTTTCTAATACTCAAGTAAGTGTCAATTTTATCTATTTTATCGAAAAACTTTTTTTAATTTTTCGGTACAAAATTTACACTTCGAAAAACTTGAAAATAGTTCTCCGATGTCAAAAACCTTATTTGAAGGTTTTCGGAACTAATGAAAAACTATTTTTAAGATTTTTGAAATACACCTCGGGAAAACTTAAAAAAAAAAAGATTTTTGATAACTGTCGAAAAATTTGAAACCACACTTTTTCGGTGCACACCTTTTCAACCCTATGTACCAAAAAAATTTAGATTGATTGGTTTAAAAATCTTTGAATGGTAAAAAAATGAATATGAATTTGAGTTTGTAAAATAGTAAAAAAATCCAAAGATAAATTTGACATTTTAAAAAATTGTGGAATATAGATATAACGGTGAAGGATCAGAGTAAAATTTCCGTAAAAAGTTATTGAAATGGCCATTTTGTTAAAAGGGACATAATAACTGATAAACCACATGGGATTTACAAGAGAATCGATTACAATCCAACACAAAAGCTGTTCAAGTGGGATCCATTTCAATTAACTGAATCACTTCTAGAAATAAGACTAAAAAATCCCTGCAACTCACTGGAATCACGTTTGGCAATTTGAACGTAAGTTAGTTGTTGTTGCTCAACATGCAACCAAACGTTGACAAAAAAAATGCAACCAAACATGCACTTATATGGTAAGTTGCTTACACACATTCCCTCTAAATAAAAAGTCCCCGATCCATGTAAATCAAAGAGTAAAGACTGAAATAGTAAATTGATCTATATGCAAATTGGGTTGCTCAAACAATTGAATTTCGTCTTCACGTTGAGACCAGAAAATATGAAGAAAAAAGAGTGATTGATTTCAATGCTAGAGTAGAGGGCCATAATTAGAGCTGTCAATTTGACAAGCCCCTTAATTATTGGCCCTGCCCACATGTTGGAGGAGCAAAAAAAATTTATAATTTAAAAGACCCAAAAAAAGAAAGCCTCCAACACTAAAAATCTCTTAAAATTTTGTGGGTTTAGTAGGCTTATAAGCCCACTTGTTCAAAAAAAAATTGATTTTTTTTTTAAAAAATTTTGACAATTTTTTTTTAATTTTTTTTTGAGAATTAATTTTTTTCGATTTTTTTACCGATAAAATTTTTTTGATTTTCTTTTTTCGATAAAAAGTAATTTACTATTTTTTTTTGAATTTTTTTTTATTCGAGAAAAAAATATATTTTTTGGAGAATTTGTTTTTTATTTTTCTCACAATTTTTGGAGAAAAAAAATAATTTAAAATTTTTCTAAGAAAAAAAAATATTTTTTTTTATTTTTTCAATATTTTTTCAAAAAAAATAAATTACGAAAATTTTTCAAGACAAAAAATCTCAAAATTAACAAAATATTGGGGGCTTATAAACTCCCTCCCTTAAGTCCCATGAAATAATGGGCCGAAACTTAAAAAAAAAAAATTGATAGAGGACTTAATATTAAGGACTTAATAAAAAAAAATTTAAAAGGAACCTTAGAGTTAGGGGACTTTTTTGACGGCTCTAGCCATAATATCATCAGGTTTAGTATATTTAACAGTATCTGGTTTAGTATATTTAACAGTTTGACAGACCAATAAAATTGCAGCCGATCGTACAACTTCTTTGACATGCTTGCTCCCTGCACGTAGTGTCTGTGTACAGTTCAGTTGGAGAAGCACACATTCGAAAGTCAAGTTCGTTAAAAAAAATTGATGTTCCGGGGAGAACCTCTATTGGGCATGGCAACCGGAAAACAAACATGCTCCGAATTCAGTGATTAATATAGTTACTGACTAATGAAAGTGAGTGTGGTATTCTGCAGGATCTCATTATTCAGCAGTTCCATAATAAAATATGCAGCACTGTGTTTTTTCTTAAAAAATTTATCATCATCATCACTTTTTAAAGTTTATAATAATAAGACCTATGTCCACCTACAAAGTCTATTAAGTTGCACAACTGCGATCGGGGAAGCGGAATCTACCTTCTACCATACATAAATAATCAAGAATCACAAAGAATGGGGATTTTAATCATTTGTCAGCTGAACTAACTTATATGTATTTAAATTGGGCTCATCTTTACAAATTATGTGGTTGTTGGTCAGAAGGTGAAAGTGAAACTAGAAAACGTTGTATCATTTCAAAGCTGGTGAATGTGATTACAGCAGCTGGGGTTGTCCTCAGGAGGTTGATGGCACACCCACGGTAAAAACCAGAAAGTCCCTCTTGTTGAAATACCTTTCTAATGCAGTCAGTCACACCAGAGTACCGCTTCTCTGAGTGTTGTCCTTGTTCTTGTAGTCTGGATCGAACAACCTGCAAACCGTAAACAAAAAACATTTTATAGTTTCTGATGCTTGACTCCTCAAAACATAAAAAAGAGAAACAAGGAATTCATGAATCATTCTCAAAACCAGTGGTATATGGCTTTCTAATTAGTTTCTATGTTGGCAATGAAAGGAAAAAATTGTGACAATAGGATAGAAGCCAATTAAGCTTAAAATGTAAGGAGAAATATTTCAGAAACGGCTGATAATATGCAGTTTGATCAAAGACATGTGAATACCATCAAGATTCAAGACTTTTAATTCAGGAAGATTTAAAAATTCATTAACATCATAATTGAATAAATAAATTAATCAATTGTCTAGATCAAAAGTCGAACTGAAGGGTCAATTTGACTAATAGTTAAAATTTAGGGACTAACTGAGATGACTTCAAAGTTTATGGTGTAGCATTGGAAAAGGCCCAACGTTAAAGGGGGGTGGGTGAATACACCTTTGCTTTTGTTTAACCGTATAAAATGGATTTAGAAATGGCAAGGTCATTCCATTCACAAGGCTAGAAACTAGTTATGTAAGATTATGCATGAATATCTTCAACAAAACTAAGTCAACCATTCAGCAACATACCTCATGAGGATATGTCAACGTGGATGCAAAAAATTTGGAGACTGATGAGGCAATTGCAACATCACGTGCACCGAGCTTATCCACTGTTGTGTTATCTGATACAAAATAATGATCAAATTTACCAACTGCTGAAATTCTCAAGTCGCTACAAAGAACTAAAACATGCATTGAATTACCTTTATTTGCCAAATGAAATTTTATTCTCTCATATGTTGGAAACTGGATGGCAACATGACTGATACCAGCCAGAGCAGGTACAAGGCCACTGTTTATGGTAAAGGATATCTCAGATGTCAATAAATTATTAATTATAAAGAATTATACAATGTTGCATCCATATTAAATCATACTAACCTGTACATCCCACGAATGCCTTCCTCGCGAGCTATTCTCTTAAAAGCAGATAGTGTGTTTCTATACGGCACAACACCGGGCCTCATTCCTTGGGTCTGCAGTAACAAAAGGAAACAAACTTATTGAACGGAATATACACATGCACTGTTGATAGGCAGGATAAAAAAAGATACATCATTGTATTACTTATAGGAACAATATTATTATTATTGTTATACTTATAACAGTTATTCCTTCAACAGCCACACATCGCTTCTCGTAAGGGATAACAGGATCCACAACACATGGCAAAATTGTACAAATTAGCTGTTTCAGAGTTTTTCCCCAATTCAATATGTATACTAGTTTTGCAATCTCGCATAGATGATATACTGAAAGCCAATAAACTGTGGCCCAAAACCAACTCCAAATTATGTAAATGTTCATGCCATAAGTTACTGTGTCGTCGAGAATACCAAAACAAATTTGTGCAAAAATGGCTAAAATGTGGAATTCATAGCACATTGGAAGGTAGCAAGTGTGCTGGTCAATCCAAACGCAGTCATCTTGAACCTACACGTCGTAACTAACCTGGTGAGTCCTAAAGGATGGTTTGGGCACATCAGCTGCATGCATATGGATTTGGGTGTAACCATCCTTCAAATTAATCTTGAAAATAGATTTGTCCCCTGCAATTCCTCGATGACAGTAATAGGGTACTTGTCCAAAATTGTAGCCTTGTTTAGTGCTCTGAATGCACTCAAAAGCACCAATTGTCCTCCTTTTTCTTTACTAAAATAGTAGGGCTACAACTTAGATGTAATATTCCTGAATCCAGCAGGGGCAAAAATCCTTTTTGAAGGGAAATATTCCCTTTTACTATGGAGTATAGTGATGAGGACCAACCCTACGTGAAGGCAAAGGAGTTTCAAGAGCTAGTAGTGGAAGGGCCATTGACTAGAGGGAAGTCTAGGAAGGTAAGGGCACAATTGGAGCAACAAGTTGTTAGTGTTTTTAGTCTTAAGGCCTATGACAAGTTTGGTCCACATCATACTAATCTTTTGCTCATAGAATTAGCTTAAGACTTTCTTTTAAGTTTGGGATGTAATAATAATTCTTTTAATTGTGAATTATGTTTAGTTTGTGTGTGTGTCTAAGCACTTCGTAGGATAGGCACAATTTTTATGCTTTTATGTTGTGTGTAGCTTATGCACCATGTCCTTGTGTTAGACTATATATGTTTTTCTTGGTATGACATTTGGGGCTAACTTAGAAGAGAAATACATTTGTTTGTGTGAGAATATAGAATGCTCTCTAGGGCTCTTCTTAAAACCAAATTTGAGTTTTATCAAGAGTCTCTTACTCTTGTGGTGATTCTACCTTGATCTTAGCATTCCCTTGTAGGCGATCTCTACCATTTCTTACCTATTCCACTTTTTTGTTTATTTTCGTCTTTTGTTTGCTACTTTTGATTCAAGAAATCACTTGGTTAGATCCTTCATCTCATATGGAAGCAACTAGATCCACATTATAAAGTGTTACTGCTAAAACTATTGTGTCTCCCTCTCCTATCTAAACCCAATTATTTATACTCAACACCTATTCACTTATTAGCTGCAGTACTCCTTCAAGAGTATACTTAAAATATTCCCGCTTTTTGTTTGTCCAACATTACCTTAATAAACAACTAACTGCACATATTCTACTCGTTTGAAGCACTCATGAATCATGCCAATTATTTATGATAGGCTAATAGCATAAGAAAATTGGTGATGTTATAAGTAAGATTCAGCCTGAACTGAAAAAGAAACATACTTGGAGTCTAGTCTTGACAACCCAAAATGGATTTGTAACCATAGTAGTTGCAGCCCCGGCACCTGAAGCAGCTACCACATTAGCTCCAACTGAAAGATGGTGATTTTTATCTGCATACATATCATAGCTATTATAATTTGTAATTCTAAATGAATGAGTACACAGTGCACGTGACTTGTGAGTGCACGCACACACAAACAGCAAGTTGACAAACTTAAAAACAAGAGTAATCGTCAACAAACTAACCATCAGAACAAAGCAGGCTCTTGAGCTGCTCGTACACGGTAAAATAGACCTGCAAGTTAACAAATTGATTTGCTTTAGAATATTAACAGAATAGAACATTATGATGCTATAACTAAATAGTGTATATAGACACAAAGCCAAAATCATATAAAGAATTATAGAGGCCAACAAAATACACCATCCAATAGTAAGTTAAATCGATTAGGCAACAAGAGACTCCAAAAGGTATGGTATAAGATAAGATTAAAGATAAAAAGATTTAACTAATTCGATTTTATACTAAATAAACATTAGTGCTGATTGTTACTCATAGATCTACAAAAGCATTCCAATTAAAAGAAAAACTATACAGAAAGAACAGTAACTATTCAGATTTATAGGTTTATTATGTGGTCAATTAGTGTTACATTTATTAGTATTTTATTTCTTGGTCCAAGGGCATTTTACCATTGGTTTCTTAAAGTTATGTACTTATCCATGTCTATACATGTGCTACATTTTGTGAGTGGCACAGTGACCAACTTGTGCCATATTAATATTTGGCCCTGAGTTTTGACTAATCCTATTTAAGTAATGTACTCAACTATCAAACAATAAAGAGCGAGTAGTTGAACAAACCACTGCAGCAGGATTACTCCTAGTCCTTTATTTGTGATGCAATCATACCAATCATCTAATCTAGGAGTAATATCTAAGTTAATTTCTAGTTATCAACTTCACTCTTATTTCTCTTTCTAGTCTGTCCATATCTCAATCAAAAGCATTCCTCCATGATCTAGTTGATTCTTGGATAAACCTAAACCTACCAATCTCCCAGATAATAGCTTGCAGGCACTTTCACAACACAGAATCCACCACATATGGACTCTTTAAAAATCTACTTGCTACTGATCAGCTTTACTTTATGTATATGCCATACCCCTTCAGTTCACCATCTTTAATCCTACAGCCGTCTGATGTCATTAACCATTCTGTGGAAATCTACCAACATCTATACCAACACAGGAGGATATTTGGTTCCATAAAGAAGGAACTCCAGCAACAAGTCTATTTCCCACATTATCTTTAACCTAAGCAAGACCCCATCCATGATTTACTGGTTTTTTATCTTGCACATATTTCTCATTGAAAATTTGAAGATAAAAACAACAGTTACATATAATGCACATTAAATCTTCCAAAAAAAGAAGAATAGTTCATCAGGTAAAGTAATGACAACAGGCAAATAATAACAAGAAGTAAACTCACAGCCCAGTTTGGAAGTAAGGCTAGAACTGTCGGGGCTAGCCCACGGTACATTCCACGCAACCCCTCCTTGTGATATATTTGTTCCAAACTACCAACTATAAGACTGCCTGATAACACAAACACCCAATGTTGGTCATATAAATAAAGACAGGGCACGTTTACATTGTTTTGTTTGTTTTTGTCAACATGGTAAAAAGCATTGTTATGATACTAAGAAACACAAATAAGCACAATCACATACCTTTAACAGTTCCATTAGCAAGCTGAAGAGACCCATGAACCTGAAACCTAGTTTTGATTACATCTAAAGGACACACAAACGTAGCAGCAATAACTCCTACATAAAAAAAAAAAAATCAAAATTAAAGAATTACAATGAAAAAATAATTTCTAGATTAAAATATAATTTTAGTCCATGCAATTGTAGTGTTTTTTGGTTTTAGTCCTATATAAGTTTTATGGTTTGGATTATGTCCCTACAAATTAAAAAACAGTTGCTTTTAGTACCTGTCGTCAGCTTATAGAGACATGTGGCATGATGTGATTTTATTGGGCCACATATTATGATAATAGAGACTAAAAGCAAATGTGTTTGAATTTACGTAGACTAAATACAAATAAAAAACTTACAAACGAAACTAGAACAAAAAACTCTATAATTGCAGTGACTAAGATCTTATTTTAAACTTAATTTCTATCATAAATTGGAGGAAGAAAATATTAGTGGCATACCAGCGGCAGCACCAGCACCAGCATTGCAAAGAAGACCTCTGGGATATGGATTAGGAGCATGTGAATCAGTGGACATGGCTGACGAATTGCACGAGAGTATCCTTACGCTGAAAAGAAACTACGAATTTTGTGGCGAAAGCAAAAGAGTCCTCTTTGGAGAGGGCAGTGGTGGAGAACCACAGTGGCATGGAGTCTCGTTCGAGACGAATTCGTGTGTTGTTGAAATTCTTCTGGTTTTTTGAATTTCAGAGGAAGGAGACGCTAATGTAATTAGGTTAAATTGGGGTTTGATAAGAACGAAGCGAGGTGATGTTATAAATTTTGTGTTAGAGATACTAAATTGAAAGAGAAAAAGATTAATTCAAAAGAAAAGCGAGAATCGTCGTAAAAAGGAAAGAGAGGTTAATGTGAGAAAGAAGACGAAGCTTTGATATTTTAATGTGCAGGGTTGCGTTGAATTGCGAATATTAGAAGATGATTGGAATTTGGAATTGAATTTGGATTTGGATACTTTATTTATTTATATAAATAATAATCAGCTAGCTACCCTCACTGATCGCCGCAAAGTACGCGTGGGTCCCTATTCTTAGGGGATTTGGAGGATATTTTGCTGGAGTTGTTTAAAAAATCTTTTTGAATTTTTTTTTTGTGATATCTTTCAAATAAGTTTTATTATGAGTTAAATTTAATTTAATTAATGTCTGGCACCTTTAAAGATAACTTCTTCTTTTTTAACTTTACAGATAACTTTTAGATTTGACCTTATCGTCTAATAAAATAAAATAAATATTTTATCTTATAGAGAAAATCTTTTGGATTTGAAAACGGAAAAAGTTTATCCTTTCCCTTAAGATCGTATAAGCAGTTTAGTTAAACCAATTATCCGAATAATGCGTACTTAGATTTTTTTATCTAAAGTAGGGAAAAATAATAAGGTAAATTCTTTTTTTGGGTACAAATAATATGGTAAATTCATCACCAAAAATAAATGTTTAATAAAAATTTGATCTTATCAAATAAAATTTTTCAAAATGATAAATTTTTTTTATCTTTTTCTGATTCGACAGACAGTTTGATTAAATGAACTATCAAAACAATAAGTGTTTAATTTTTTTAGGATTTATTTTTTAATATCCCCTAATTTAATGGATGAGTATTTAGTGGTGAATTGAATGAAAGTGTAAAATTATGTTATATACTTCGGTGTACTATTTCTACACCTATATTTTCTTAGAGAAAATTAATGATGTATATTAATTTTACAGTGACACTAAATATAAATAATTGATTTTATCATTTTATTGCATAATTATAAATATTATTATTAAATAACCATTTAACTAAGATTTTTTTTAAAAAATAATCCAATTTTCAAATAAAAAATTGCCAATATACTACTCGGAATTTGCAAATGCGACCTCCTAAAGAAAATCAAAGTTTGCAATGGAGACTTGTGTTGGATTTGATTTTTTTTTTTTTCTAAATAGAGAAGTTGTATGTTGAAAAAGAGACTTCTTACATTCAATTTTTTTTTTTAAAGTTAACTTAAATATATATATATATATATATATATATATATATAATTCATTAAAATTCATTTATAAAAAATAATCACATAAATTTTACAAAAATTACAATAAAATTAATGTCAAAGGTGGCCTCCAATATCATTGTCATTGTCGAGGTTTTCACGCACGTACGATAATTTTTATGACGTCTTGGTACATCACGAGTTTGTTGTTCTTCTACTTCATCTTCATTTTTTTTTTGTTCTTGAGGATGTCGAGGAGGAAGTGCTGCAGAATAACTACTTTTACCTTGAGTCCAGTTGGATATTTGATTTAACGAATTATATGTATTCCCAAAGCTTGGATTCTGAAAGCTTTGTTGATACATATTATTAAGTATCTGAGTAGTGGACTTAGGTGTATTATAACGAGTATTGACCATGTTCTACAATAATTCTTCTTCTCTTGATGCAAAGAATAGTCGACGTTTGTCTTCTTGTTGTGGTTGTTGGTTGTCAAAATTAAATTGTTCCTCCGGCATAAACCCGTAGGATTGATGTGGTGTGTGAGAATAAGAACGAGGAGGTGGTTGAGTGTCAGGTGGTGTTGGTATTTAATATTTATTTTGTTGTGTTGTGTTAAACATTGGTTCATGAAAAAAATGTTGGCTAGATTGTGGTGGAGGTAGGGGTGGATTTACACGATGATCAACTAATTGGTTATCTAGATAAACAAATCGTTTGGAATTTTCGCAAAACCAAACCATGTATTCATAACTGGTTTAAATTCAACATTTAGAGGTTTATCATGAAGAATATGTGATTGGTCATTTGAAGGGGCCCCATAATTGTGCAAATTCCTCTATGTCACATGATCATCCAAGATTGACTCTAACATCATATGTAAAAGCATAAAGTCACTTTTGAAAGTTGACCCCTCAATTAAAGTGAAGGTGATCATTGCACGTATTCGGGAACAATACAACTACACAGTCACCTATAGAAAGGCATGAATGACAAAGAACAAGGCTATCAAAATGACTTATGGGAACTAAGAGAAGTCTTACAATGAACTTCCAAGGCGGTAACTGGATATGCAAAAATTTCTTCCAAGAACTGTTGTGGAAATAGAAGTATCACATACATCAAGCATGTAGGTCACTCTCTATTACAATGTTCAAAAAAATTCAAGTGACTATTATGAGCTTTCCCTCCATGCATCTCTAGGTTCAAATTTTGTAAACCACTTATCTCAGTTGATGGAATTTGGTTGTATGACAAGTACAAGGGGACTTTGTTGCTAGCCATTGCACAAGATGGAAACAAAAATACAATTTCTATTGCTTATGCACTTGTGGAATATGAGACAGAAGGTGCTTGGAGGTTCTTTTTAAAAATCTAAGAAGGTACGTCACACCTTAAGTCAACGTTTGTTTGATTTCAGATAGGCACGAATCCTTTAAAAATGATTATAATAATCTAAATAATGGTTGGCATGATCCTCCGTCAATACATGTGTACTGCATCCGACACATTGCACAAAATTTCATGAGAGAGTTCAAGGACAAGGAACTTCAATAAAAAGTTGTTTGTATTGATAATGATCTAATTCTTCATAGTATATTTTTCACTTATTATTTTATAATACTTGACAATTTTCACCTCATTTATAAGAAGATATTCATTAAGTTTACCACCATTCAAATATTAGTGCAATCAAATCAGGATGGCAAATTCAGAGGCTTAAAGATAGATCGATAATATCCCCCCAAAACAATGGACTCTGGCGTATTTTCAAGGTTGAAGATGGGGACACATGACTGAAGTAACAATGTCAATCACAAGGAAGATGGGTTTGAATTGTGATTCCCCTTTTTGAAATTAATTTATGCTTTTAAATTTAAACTAACTTAAGATTAATCTTGGTTTCAAAACAAAAAATGCAAAACGTTATTGGTTAGTGAAAATAAATGAAAAAGATTATTTCTACGTAATCAGTGCTTGTGAGTGAGAAATAATTAATGATAAGGATAGAATAATCACACTCTTGGTTCACTTATGGTGGGGTATGTCCAGTCCTCATAATTTGTGAGTTTTTCCACTAATGTGTTTTACACAAGAATGTTCTTGCTTTCACACAAACTTTTTTGATCACTCTTGATCAGTTACAATTTTTACCTTTCAACCTTAAAAGGATTTCTTACAATTACCTTTCATTATATAAAGGGCTTTTGTACGTTACCTTTTAATCACAGAAATGATTTTTACAAACTACTTAAACTATCTTTAAGAATATAATCTCGAGTTTCAAATGAAATTATGAAAGAAGGTTGATGGATCAGAATCTACTCAACACTTGTTTGAGATTGATTTTTAGCTAAAAACTCAGTAAAAAGATCATTAAATCTAGTGAGAGAGAACTTGAGCTTTTGCTTAATTAAAGATCTTTGATTTCTCAAGTATGATTGTTTAGGTGATTAATTAATTGCACTTGAAACTCTTGTTATCTTCACCTTGAGTTTCTTCTTATTGGTGTGATGAAGGTTGATGACAGCTCGTGTAGCGGTTAATAATTCAATTGTTTAGATTGATGTTTTATAGACATGTGTTCTATTTTTTCCAAAACGTTCATGCTTTATAACCAGAACGTTCTTCGTTTGTACTTGAGTGAAAAACTATGACTGAGATCATTTGACAGTTGTTTGGTGTCAATGTTTATGCTCTATACGTCAGCTGAACTTTGCAGAGGTGCAGCATCAATGTCCTTTTGTCATTGTTGTACTTGTTCATATTTCATCAATTTGGAGATTGATCTTGTTTTGTTTCTTGATGTTGTTTTTGCTTCTTTTAAACATTTGGGCTTAATCATGGTTCTAGTTGCCTTTATATTTTGTTTCACTTAAGATATGCATTTTGGGAATTGACTCATTTTATTTTTATCTTTAAAACAAATTGTGCATAAAGGTCTTGTTTGATAAGGTTGAACTTTCGAAAACCAGAATGATATTGGTTTGATTAGACAAATGTTGACAAAAACCAGAATGATCTTGGTTTATCCAAATTGTTGTTCTTATGAACCAAAATGATCTTGTGTTGTTGTATAGTTGTATATGAATACCTATCTTTGAATGATGTACTCAAAAGCACAAGTTAAATAGCAACACAATTAGAATCATAATTATAAATTAAATGACTTATTTGATTATCTTCAAAACATTAATTTAAGATTTTGCCTCAACAATGACAACAAATATTGTCGAGTCAATAAACGGAGTGCTCAAGGGTAAACGTAATCTCTCAATCACTTCTTTGGTTCAATCAACTTACTATAGATTGAGAATTTTATATGCAGAAAAGAGACAAGAACAGCAGACATCATTAGCTTCTAGTCGAGTATACACAGAAGATCGCATGGACAAGATTAAATATGAAATTGGTAAGTCTAACACTTACCAAGTCATGCGATTCGACTGAAATTGTTATTCTTTCATGGTGCATGAAACAGTAAACTCAAGAGAGGTGCGACCAATTGGTGATTTCGAAGTCAACCTTCAAAGAAAATGATGTGATTGTACAAAATTTCAGGCTATACATGTGCTTTGTTGACATATCATAACTGCGTGTTTTTACGCTCGTCAAAACAATTTAGTGCATCTGTCTGACATGTACAAGGTTGTTAATGTATTCAACATATACAAATAAGAGTTTTCATCTATACCCAATAAAGGATATTGGCCCACATGTGAAGGTGAAATAATGTATCACAATCCTAAAATGCGGACAATTAAAAAATGTCGTTCAAATAGTATCTGTATTATAACTGAAATGGACGATAGAGAGAAAGTGTCAAGAAAATATGGACTATATAGGTTACCTGATCATACTCAAAAACATTGTCCAAATGTTACGAACAACTCTAATCAATCTATGTAATTTTTGTAAAATTTGTGTCGTTGTTTCTTATGAATAAAATTTGTGTGAATTTTTATTTCCGGTTAACTTTTTTAAAAAATTGAATATAAGAAGTCTCTTTTTCAAAAGGTGACTTCTCTAAAATTGAAAGTTCATATATTTGTAATGATTAAAAATATATTTAACCTTAAATTAAATATTGTAAAAATGGAAATATTGATTATTAATTAATAAGGATTTAATTTATATACACTATTAGTGTAAAAAGTTTTTACACATTAGTTAATCACAACTGTTAGATTAATAAAGATTTTGACTTTTATCAAAATTACTAACAATGAGACTAAATAGAGATATTTATAACATTTGGATAATATTTTGGATTAGGATCATATTAATTGATTTGATTCGCATATTTTGGATTATGATCAAAAAACTTTTATCTCTAGCATTTATATTAAGTTTATCGTGAGAATTATTTGAATGACCATTCTTTATAAAAATTCACAATTTTTTTTTAAAAAAATATACAATTTGATAAAAAAAAATTGTTCAAAAATAAATAAATATTTTCTCAAGCTTTATTTTTTTATAAAAAATAAACTCAAAACATTATTGGGGGACAGAAAATAGGGCCACAAAAGGCTCTAATCTAAGGCCAAAAAAAATCACAACATTGGAGCTAATGTCAAAAATAAGTTCTCCTAAGAATCATAATATGAAAATTAGATTTTATAACACCACAATTTGACTTCTAACCCTATGTTATGTCTCTTATTTCCTAAAATACTTTTATAGACACTTAAAAAAAAAAACTGGCCTGTTCTTTTATTCACATCTTTATTTTTTCTTACATACCAAAAATCTAAAAAACAAATCTAAATTACTTTTTATATATCGAAAAGTTCAAAAAATAAAATATTTAGTATGTAAGTTTTGTTTCAATTTATCTTACATACCAGAAATTTAAAAAATACAAAATATACGTATGTAAAATTATTTTTCATACCAAAAATTTTAAAAATACGAAATATTTGTTTTGTAATTTTTTTTTCGATTTTGTTTTAAATACTAGAAATTTTTAAAACGAAATATTGGGTATGTAAAAATTTTCTCATATTTTTTTTAACGAAAATTTCGATAACACATAATATTTAAAATGTACAATTTTTTCTCGATTTTTTTTTTTGCATACCATAAATTTTAAAAACGCAAAATATTTTGTATGTAAATGTTTTTTACATAGCAGAAATTTTTAGTGTGTAAATTTCCAAACTAAATTTTTTGGGGGAAAAAATTCACATAGAAAATTTCATATTTGTGGAGTCAAATATTAAATTCAAAAGTTTTCAACGAAAGAAGCTAAAAAAAAAGTAGGGGTAAATTGGATTTATTTTTTTTACAAAAATTGTGACGGTAAGGGTCAAAGTGTGGGAGTACTAAATCCAATTTTTCTATAATTTAAAGAACTTGATAGTTGGGGAGTGGTGGCGGATCATCATGTGTACTAGGGTGGGTCGCAGCCCACATTCTATCCTAATTTCCCAACCTTTAATATATATATATATATCAGCAAAAAATAGCATTTCATACCTTTTAAGAAAAATAGGTGGGTTCATTTAATTTTTTCAAAGTGATAAAAAAAAAAGTCAATATAATCTTGTGCTTTATAAAAATAAAATGTGCTGTTGAAAAATAAAATCTACATTAATTAAACAGTATTATAAATTTTTTAACATTTAATATAGTCAATTGGTCAAAAAAATTTGACTTAATTGCAGTTTTTCTCCCTCTATTTTTATCAATTTTTGAAATTGGTTCATCTATGTTAAAAGTCGACAGTTTTGGTTTATCTCTCATTTTTTTGAACTAAAAAAATGACGATTTGACGTATTTTAAATAATGTGAGATACAATTCCATGATATAGAACCATAAAAATACATTAGTTATTCATATGTCATTAATTAAATTATAAATATAAAAAATTTCTGAAGTTGAAAGTTAAGTTTTTACGATATTTTATTTCGATTTTATGAGTGTTAATCATTCTATATCATCGTATCATATGATACGTTATTTAAATCATATCACATCGTCATTTTTTAGTTAAAAAACTATAGGGAGAGATCAAAATTGTCGACTTTTAAAATAGAAGAACAATTTCGTAAATCACTAAAAAAAAACGGGACTAAAACTGCAATTAAGCCAATTTTTATTTTTATTTTTAAAACCAAAAAATTTAATTTTCGTTGTTATTTAAATTCGAGATCAGAGAGCATGTATAATAGTATATAATATATGTGAACAATTTACATTTTGTCGCAATAGCTAAATAATATTTTGAAATCGAATCATGTCGTGAGTTAACACTTGAAAGTGATATTTTTTATACTCATTTATATGTTCTTGAGCAAGATATAGATTAAAATTCCAAAATGCAAAATCAAAAAATTCCAACTGCATTTTTTTTTCCTAAAAATTCATACATTGTTTATTTTATTCTAACTCTCCTATAAATATTTTTAATTGGGCGTGAGACTTAAACTTTTGAGGCTTTTTTAACGGTTGTTTAAGAGTGTTGTTTAAGATTTTCAAAACGAATTCAGAAAATAAAAAAAGATTGAATGAATTTTTAGTCTCTATGAAATTTTATTTTTAATTTTGATAAAAGAATTATATTTGTTAGCTTCTATAAAAGTTATTATGCAAACTGTTTTAATCTCTTATAAAATGTCACAAATTTTTTTAATGATTTTTTTAGTAATAATGTTTACAACATTTTAACAAGTTTCTCCACAAAAACTAAATTCAAAATTTGATTTCTAGGTTTGTATTTTTGTTTCATTTATTTTGAGCTTATAAGTTTTTAAAATTTCATATTTAATTTATTATAAGTTAAAAAAATTTAAATTTTTTGTGGAGGAACCTTTTATAATGTTCTAAATAAATTTACAAAAATTAGTTGAAAAATATATGTTAATATTTCAATAAAGACTAAAAAATGTGTGCATGAATCAAAAGAATCGAACTTGAGTTCTCTAAATAAATTACTTGAATTTGAGCTATGTATAGTTTGACTCGTTTGGTTCTTG
>JBBPBP010000001.1:7268451-7280622 GCA_037974735.1 Cicer chorassanicum | reverse complement strand
TTATCTGTTTTGCTTTTTTAGTTTTAAAAAGTATAATATTAAAAAAAGTTTTACAAAACAGTTTTAAAAAACAAGAAATCTAAACAAGTTTTTTAGTTTTTAAATTTTAAAATACTAGAATAGAGTTTTTTATTCTCAAACAAACCCTTAGTTACGAGTTCTTATTTTTTTCTTTAAGAAAAAACAATAAATATATCATAAATAATTCATATAATAGTTAGACATTTGAACTCATAACAAAACGTTCAATTTAATAATATTAATATTTGTTGATTGAGTTAAAGATTTAAATATTACGTGGTTCTATAATTTTAAAATTTAACCAGCATAATCTTTTCTTAGATATATAAAATATATAGATATAATAGATAATTGATATTCGTTATTTTAGGAATGACAATACAAACCGTATTTGTGAGTATCTACTCAAATTGTTTTGATTAGAATGAGAAAAACTCGTTTTGATTAGGTGCAATTTTTCCTCAAAATTAAAATTCGACGCATACATGAATTTGAGGATTGGTATTCATCTCGCGAACCCATCCTGCTAATAATATTATTGTCATTTTCAAATTTTATATACATATACATATTCAATATATTTAAAAAAATTTAAAATATTAAAAATTATAATTTTCTCTCTATCGAAAATATAATTTTAATATTTTATATATGAATAAGTGTAGGTGTAAGACGAATAAACCTAAACTTTATTGTGAACAGAGATAAAAATTTAAATTTCACATTCAATAAATGAAAATGGGCGTGGATATAAATTTTTTCTACCTAATTAGAAGTGAGGTGGGGAGGCAAAATTTACATCTTCCCAATTGCCATGTATAGCTATTTTTCAAGAAAATAATTGTCATTTTATTTACTTTTGTTGTTGATCAAATGCTGATGTAAAACTGCAAATAAAAACATGTGGAGATTAGTTAGTTGTTTTCAATATATTCTACATTATTTTATATATTTCGATTACTTAAGCTATAAAGGCTATATTGTTATATTTTTGTACCACTTGATATATATCAATTGAAATATGTTACCCATGGAACCACATTTTCTTTTGGGAAAAGTACTCCGAACGACATGGTCATGTTTCATTTTTCTTTTTAACTAATAAAAAATAATATACATTTGCTATCTTTTATCAAATTATAACTAATATATTGGAATTGAGTTGATAAAAAATAGTTAAAAATTTCAGTTAAGACATATTCTTTAGAGATTAATTATCTCTCTGCCGAAGTCTAAATTATTATTACTTCATGTGTAAATGATAAATTTATTACAAAATAACTTTAACTATTTTTTTTTTAATGAGTTGATATATTTTTATATTTAGTTATTTTATTTTTTTTAATAAATTAGTATGTTTTTATATTTAACTACCCTATTAATTATTAAAAAATAGTAAAAACAGGACAATTAAATTAAAAAATGAATGGTGCTATTTCTTACGAAGAGGTTTCCCCAAACGAACGAATATGTAAAAACTTCTCTCTCAGGATCGTGAACTCACTTTAAGGAAACAAACAAAAAATGTTACTTCCTTCTAGGACCTATCACATTTCACTGGGTTTTAATGTTCTTAACATTAAGGATAAAAAATTTATTTTACTCCAAAACAAAATCATGAAACATCCTCCACACTCGAAATCAAAAGAAATTTTTGAAAATCAAGAAGAAGAAAAAAAACAATCAGTATAGTGCACATAAGGGTGAAATTAAACAAGAGAAAGCATGGATTGTGGAGCACCACTATGGGAAGCACAGTGCCTCCATGGAAGCATAGCACCGACATGCAGATGAATAGTTGCGTAAAGCAATTGAGAAACAATTCAAATAGCAATTTTTGGACTTTATTTTAGTTTTCTTAAATTTAATTTGTTGATTTGTAAAAACAAAAAAGAAGTCAACTTTCGTAAATTTCGTGTGCCGCCTCGTTCGTAATTTTTAACATTATTCCCAAAAAATATTAAATAAATTTATTTGATTTATTTTAACTCTTTTAATCTATACAAAATTACAAAGAGAGTTATATCAACGGAAAAAATCGTAAAAGCAAGACTAAAAAAAATGGACGATAGAATTTTTTACAAGTCTATTTTTTCTTTTATATTTAACCCCTCATAAAATTATGGCTATTATCGCTACAGTAGGACTCTATTTTCTTAAAATTGAAAGATTAAAAAAAAATGTTATCAAATTACCAGTGAAAAATTGTACTTATTTTGATTTACATGACCATACCTCATTATATTTATGCAAGAAATTTTATTTTTTTTATACGGGATGCAAGAAAATTTACTAAAATACTTTGATTCACAACATAATATTATCTGTTTAGTTATCGGGTAGTCAACGAAATTGCTCAGCTCATGGAGTCTTTCTCTTCCTATGTGCATCAGGTTAATGCCCTATTCTTGTAGCATCATGTTAATGCTCTACGTGCATGGATTTATAGAATAAAAACAATTGATTGAAGACAACCAACATGACAGTTTAGGAGGGCCTGAAGAAGTTGCGTAAGATTTGTTTCTCTTTTACCGTTACTTTTGCATAAAGATTACATTTGCCTTGTTCATTTGGAAATTGTTAGCAGTACATAATCATTTTTAAAATGTACTTGCTGGAAGACAACGTAGAAAAAAAGGAGCGTAATCATGCGTGCCAAAGTGCTTATTTACTGTTCTTTATTATGCTAGTTCTCTCGTCTTAATAATTGGGCCAAAACTGAATATCTTCACGAGAATATCCATGCAGGTCTAGTGCAAAGTGCAAACCGCATTGCTTACTGCTACCACAAGCTAAATTAGCTAATAAAAACAATATTACATTTATTAATTAATTAATAAACTAATAAAACATTCAAACTATGATATTTTAAAGCGGGTCACAGACTAGCCCCAACAATCACCGGCAGGATCACGGGACAACTATTTCATAGGAATTTAGTATGATCAAAACCAGTTAAAGCAGAAAATTTCTTTTCATAATTGAGAATATACAGTGTCTCTTATAGTTAATAAACAAGCAAAAATGTAACGCAGAACTATCTCATCCACTGCTTACATAAATGTTTGTTACAACACACCAAAATGAATGGATCATGATCTTCTCTCCAACCTCCTTTCACTAGATCTTTTCTCCTCTGCCTCTCGTCGTTTTTGCTGCCTGTTTGAGAACAGAACAGAGGTAATTCGTATGAACAGTTAATTTAATTTAGTAGTGGCTAAAATTGACTCGTAATTTTATGAAGTAACATTAACCATAAACAAGGAACGTGTTAAACTGGAGATTATAAATTTAACCGAGGTAAAGCAGAAACAACAAATTCTTCTTCATAGAAAACAAAAGTTGTATTAATTCAGAGAAGTGAAACTATTTAACTTGTCTTAAGTGCATTAAGAATATTGCAAGTATTGATGACAGCTTGTACTTTTGAAAGAGTACATAGGTGATACGTGGATCACAAACTCAGTTGCCTTACATTAAACAATGTACAAGCTGCCACCTAAATGATATGGTAAAAATGATGCAGCAACTAGTGCTAATAGGAAAGTAAAATTAACCATTTAGCCATTAAATGGTACTGTTTTAGCAAGTACAGATACGAATATTTAAAACCATTATTTATATCCAGAAATATCAAATCATATGTTAATATAGATTCTAGCTTTCCTTAAGTAAATGTGACATTCAAAATGATAACATGCAAAACATACTTTAAAATGTCTCAACAAACACGGCAGACCAAAATCAAATCTTAAAAATTGATAGCATGACCAAAATCAAAAGATAAAGAATGCATAAACAACTTCAAGGTTGTTGAACGACTTACGCAAATAGCATGTATCCACTACCAGCATTAGCAGCAGATAAAATTGCTGCATGAGCTCCTGCTGTAGATACAGAATCCTGCCCCACAGAGGGGAGAGGATTTTTTCGATCACCATCCACCTATAATTCACTAGAATTTAGTAAGCACAATGATGAGGGTCACTGAAGTTGCATTTGCATTTGTTTAGATAAATACCTTATCCCATTTAGATTTTTTGTTCTGCCTACCACCATCCCGATTAATAGAATCTGCAGCAGGAAGCACCAATTGCATACCACCTGTAGTTGCAACAGAACCGCCTATGCAAAAAGTCAACATAGAAGCACCATAAGAAAATAACATTATATTGATAAATGGCTTCAAAGAAAAAGCTTCAGCACTGCACAAATAAACTAGGTGACTTCTAAACCTGTAACGGGCATGCTGATCCTGGGAGCACCAAGCACAATTCCTGGCTGCGTACCTCCAGAAGCAAATTCAACCTTCGGATTTTGTGCTTTCTTCTTCTCTTGCTCTTTCTTATCACTTTCTCGCCTCATATCAGCTTCTGTTTTGTTTTAGATAATTGACAAAATCAAATGGGAGCAAGTATGTAAAAACAAATAATGGCTGCCAAGGGATCATGACAAAAAGATGACATACCAAGAATAGAAACTTAAACTAAGAATATATTTGGTTTGCCAAGTGAAGAACAACAAAATTTGAAAAACGTGAGGAGAGAGGGGGAGTAAAAATCAAATCAGTGTCATCCATAAAGTAGTGCAACAAATGAAATTATGATATCTCTAAGTTACTGTTATTCAGAATATGTAGTCTGATCAATTATACTTCACCAAGCTTATCATAAATCCTCTGACACAAGTTCTAGTAAGTCGGCCTGAATGATAACCTTAAGTTATCTTGAGAATGAGAACAAGAAATAAAAATTCAACAACAGCAAAAAATACTTTTAATATTGGAATCGAAAATAGATAAGAGGCATGCAATATTATATACTTTAAAACAGCCATCAGCTTATGGAGTAAGCAGGTAGCCAAATTTTCAGTGGCAAAAATATAGCCGAACTCATAAACATGTACGGACTAAAGACACTACAATTAGTATGTGATCTATTGAATAAATAAATAAAATTAATTGATTGAGGTGAGTACAGGAACAAATTACACACAAATACCAAGAAAGAACACTGAGAAGAAAAATCGAGACAAGAGGAAATACGAACCTATTTGATCATAAAAGTCACTTGAATCATATCCATGAGGGTCAAATACATCTTTACTGAAGCAAGACCCTATTTGATCAATATCCTGGTACCTCACAGCATACAGTAAAAAGTCAGGGTTTCGATAGTCCTTCCTGTTGCGAACTTCTGCATTAAAACTTTTTCCAGCTTTCTTATACTCCAGAAATTTATTTATTTTTCTCTGCAATAACATAAATTTAAAGAAAGTGATGAAAATTGACGAGAAAAAATTGCAAGGTGTAAAAGTTACAAAACCACCTAAGTGAAAGTTTCAATTTACAAACAACCTATCCCAACCCACTACCTAGAACGTAAAGTTTTACTTGATTTGCAACAACAATCGAGTGATTTGCAACAACAATCGAGTGCTTTTCCAATAGATATAATTTTTTTCCAAGGGGAGAATTTTATGTATTGCACGAAGCAATAAAATCCTATTCCAACCCACTAGAACGTAAAGTTTTACTTGATTTGCAACAACAATCGAGTGCTTTTCCTATAGATGGGGAGAACTTTATGTATTGCACGAAGCAATAAAATCCTATCATATCATGTATTACATGTCTGGTCCCATGCTTAAGAATGTATAACAGAATTCCCTCTTCCACCACTTGTTCCTTTATATAAAACTAAGTTATCATTATAATCACATGTAGAGACGGAAGACAATAGACCCAAAGAATAAAGAATTTCCTTCTTTACTTTGTATTCAAATGGCATTCATCGATTATAGTTATTTAGTAAAACTTACTTGTAGCTCCTCTGAGCATTTAGCTTTGGGCGGAGGAGGGAGAAATTTATCCAATGGATCTACAGACTTGTGCTCATCTTGATCTGCTTCTTCAAGCTCTGCATCATCGGGTCTAATCACGGCATCATAATTCAAGGTATCAGATTGCAACGCCTCAGAAAATTGGGGTGTGTTAGCTTGATTGTTAGGTGTCAAAACTTGGACTGTTCCTGATGATGTTCTATCCAACAAATCACCTGCAGTAAAGTTTCATGTTAGGTAGTAAATAGACATAAACAACAATGTACCCAAATCAACAAATCACCTGCAGTAAAGTTTCATGTTAGGCAGTAAAATAGACATAAACAACAATGTACCCAAATCAATAGTAATGAAATCCAACAAATACGACGAAGCAACAAATATAAATCTCCTATTTATTACTACCATTCCAGTTTACAGTGCAATTTCTTTCTTTCTTTTTTGGTACAAATTTACACTGCAATTTCTAAGCTAGACAAAATTGTTAAAAACTGAACTATCAAAAGGGGAACAACAATTCAACTTACCATTTGTCACATGAAGCTGATCCCCAAACATGACTCGACCACTACCATCTATCTCTCCCTCCTGCAAAAAAAACCAACTAACACTCACTAGTTACATTTCAGAATATAAACTATCTAAAGAGAATGTAATGGGGTATCGCAGAAAATACTTGTTTGAATTCCGCTACAATTAAGTGTTATAAAGCCGTTAGAGCTGATATTAAACAACCGTTTAATTGAAAGGGACTCAGTGAGAAGGAGAGTACCTCAGGCTCAGGTGACATTGCTACTTCGTCATGGCCATAGTCAACTATTGTAAGCGTGGCACTCCTACTGATCCTCAATTCCACACGTTGTTGCTCTTGCGGCGGAGAAAACAACCTGTTCACATGTGGCGTCCTACTCTTCTCTGTCGGAGTAAAACCGTTTCCGGAATCAGCAGCAACAGTCGTTATATCTGTGTCAGCGGCTAAATCTTCAGCGGCCAAACCTTCCTCCGCCGCGGGTCCAGCGGAATCATCTTGATACTCCCCGCGCATCACATCTTCATCTTCTTCTTCCTCTCCGATATCTTCCATTTCGTCATCACCATCGTCGTTGTACAAGGACAACAACGCGATTCCTTCAGATTGCTTCTTGGACGCCATGGAATGGATTAGGGTATTGAAATTGATTGAATAGGGTTTTGAAATTGATTGAATAGGGTTTTGAAATTGATTGAATAGGATTTTGTGCAATGGTTGAAATTAGGCTAGGGGTGTGTATTTAGGTTGAACGAGTGAGGAAAAAAATCAGTTGGTCGTGGAAGTTATCAAAAATCAAAAAATTTGTAGAAATGCAGAAAACTCAGGGAAAATTGGTCGTCGAAGTGGACCCGAACTAGAATAATAAGGAAGATGAGAGAGGAACGATGGAAATAAAAATAAATAATAAAAAAAGGGTTGTGAGAGCATAAAATGTGATTATAAACCTACTCCTATAAATATAGTTACGCCAGACTTTAAAAAAAATATATATATTCTAAAAAACTCTTCTACTTCAGACTTGAAAAATTCTTCTACTCCACAAATTTTCAATTATATTCAAGAAAATTAAAATTAAATTTTTTTAAAAAATATATATATTCTAAAAAACTCAATTTAAAATTATTTTAAAAAATAATTTATTTCTGAAATTCAATTTAAGTGTCATGAAATATATCAAAGTATTGGAACCAAGTTGGTTTTACATTTAGAGTTTTTATGTTAACAAACGTATTTTATGAAAACAATATATTTGACTTTAAATAGTATGAAAGAAGAGTCATGTTTGTGAAGAAAATCTAAAATAAGATTTGATTCAAATTTATAATCGAATAAAATATAAAATAAGATTTGATTCAAAATTATAATTGATGAAAGTCTAAACTAAAATTTGATTCAAATTTATAATTGATGAAAATCTAAAATAAAGATTTGATTTATATTTATAATTGAAGAAAATCTTTGACCAAGTTGAAAAGAAGATATGGTCAACATTTGAAGAATATTTGATCAATATTTGAAGAAGATTTGATCAACATTTGATGAAGATTTGAAGAAGATTTTATTTGAAGAATTTACAAATTCAATCTACACAAAATAGGAACAGAATCAATATGAAGAATTTACAAACTCAATCTACACAAAATAGGAACAAAATCAATATGAAGAATTTACAAACTCAATCTAAACAAATACAATTCATAGTTAAATAAGGACTAAATTGAAGCCCAAATTTTCACTATAAAATAGACACTCAAGGCCGAAGGAGAAAAGCATCGAAAAGCATAAAAGAATAACTCAAACTCAAAATTATCAATTCTTCTTAGAGTTCAAAGAGATAAACACTTGTTCGGGTTAGAAATATTTTCTGAGTGTTCTTTTCTCAAAGTGCGAGAGTTATTATTATTACCAGCTTTGTTATAAGCAATTACTCAAGTTCCAATCTTTGTATTCAACCCGATAGTGGTTTAGTTCCTTCTTCAATCTGGGGTTGTCAAGTTGTTAGGAGAAGACTTGACTTGTAGGGTCAAGGTGGTTAGTTCCTCAAAAGTCTAGGGTTGTCAGACTGTTTGGGAAGACTGGCTTGGAGGGTCATGTGTTTTGTAATTCAAGGTATTTGAATTAATGGATTAAAGACTTCTGAATTAGGGGACTAGATGTAGTCAAGTTAATGGTGAACCAGGATAAAGCTATGTGTCAAATTATTTATGTTTTCGTTGTTTACTGCTTCTGAATTTGATTGATTTTACTACAAGTAAGTCACCAAAACCAAACTAGTTTTTTTAATTATTTATAAATTATCAAAAAGTTATCAACTTGGGCAAACACAATTCAACCCCCCCTTCTCGTGTTTGCACCTTCACATAGTATTTTATTGAGTTCTTAAAGTTTTAAAATTTAATTTTTCAAAACAAACTTTTTCTTGTTTATCTTAAATAAAATTGGTGTTACAGAGAACTTCGTTGAAGTTTGTCATTTGTCAATAGTGGTGGAAATAGGATGGGGCGAGTTAGGCTTTGCTAAGTCTGAGTCTGTTCTGTCAAAAAATTCAAAGTCTAAGTCTGGCATATGGCATGCCATAAGCTTACTTTTTAGGCATAAGTCTACTTTTGATAAAAGTCTGATATGACATGTTAGCTTACTTAAAAGTCTGTTTCATTTTAAGATTTTTGAATAAGTTATCAAATATATATTTAAATAGATTAAGTTCTCTTTTGATATTTATCACATTTTGATGGATACGACTTTATATACATCATACTTAAATTATATTTTATAATAATACATTTAAATATGTCAAAAACTAAATAAGGTTAATATGCTTAAATTACTAAAAGTTGAATATATATATATATATATAATAAAAAGATCAAAATTTAATATAATAATCATAGTAGTATAAAAATATCATTTTATATTTATTTAAATAGGCGACCTAATATGCCTAAAAAGCTTATTATGTGGCATGTAGTTTGATATTTTTAACTAAATATGCTTTTTTAGAAGTCTTGGCCTTCTCTGTTTAAAAAAAAGTTTCGTCTGGTTTGGGCTTTACATAGGCTAGGCCGTATGCCCCTTTCAGTCGGTCTGACCTATTTTCATCCCTATTTATCAATTTTAAAAAATATATGTTATTTAACTTTTTTATTAAAAAAAAGAAAAGGAAAATCATGTGCAAATAACTTCATCCATCAAATTAAAATGTCTTTATGGTCTGTTTGGACGTGATAAGAATAAGTTATCACATCACGAGACAGAATAGGATAAGGAGCAGGATAGAGACACAATATGATATGGATAGGATAATGAGTTATCATGTTATATGCACGTGATAACTAATTTGATAAGATTAGTTTATCATATTCAATGTTTGATACACAACAGATAACCAAATGATATAATTTATATTATGATAAAATGAAAAATGTGTTCTTGTAATCTATTTTATTTTTTTTCTTTCAAAATAAAATTCATATATTTTTTACAAATAAATAAAAAAATGCTAAAAAAAAATAAATAATTTATGAAGTAATTTTATATACTTGAAAAAATTGTTTATGCTACTAAAAAAACATATAATATTAAAAAAAAACATACATTATTAAAATTTCTAAGACACTCTATCAAATTAAAACTATTGACTATGTAGTAGCAATAAAGTATCATAAAGAATAATATGTTGTCTTACATGTTTCAACAAACCATACAAAATAAACCAACAAAAGTAAAATGTACTAAAGTTAGATAAGTAAAATCAAGTACAAAAATAGAACTAGTAGATCAACGATTTAACAAATTCAAGACGATCAACATCATCACAACCCCAAAATATGTGCAAGCGATGTGACACAGATAATATTTTGTGTGCTGCAGCAAAACGTTCTTGTTCTGTTAGTTGCATTTTCTTCAACTCATTCATAATGTTTCTTGAATCATCAACACATCTTTACCAACACCTAGACGATTTGCAGCTTCACCTAATCGTTCTGAACTTTTTTCAAATCAATTCCCAAAAGTTTTTCCTAACTCAGAAATACCATTAGCAATAATATGCGCTCCTCTACGTCTTCTATTTGATTGAATTTCCACTTTGTCATTCTTTCTCCTAGATTGTGATTGACAATTAGATGGTGATTGAGTAATCTACTTCAAGCTCTTCATCATTGATTTGTTATGCCTCTACTTTATCTATCTCCTCGACATTATCAGTAGGGGGAGCACCCCATTTGCCAGTAGCACAATCTTTCCCAAAAACACGAACAAACTTATCAAATAGTGGAATTGGAGCATATCTATAATCTTTTGCATTTGGATGACTCTACACATAAATAAAAAATATAACTTTTCAAATAATAATATAACTCACTAAAATATACGAAGTTGAAATAAGTTACTAAAAAGTAATCTTCACATATTCCTTCCACACTTCATCACTATCCACCTTAATCACTTTTTTCTCTTCATCCCAACCAAATCCACTTTGATTTAACATGCGAGGTTGATGAACACATGTGACATTGTCTCTATTGATCAAACTCTCTAAAAATTTCTCCCTTAATCCCTTTATATCCATTAGTCGATTTCTAATGCTATGATTTTCATAAAACCACATTGAAGAATGACTCACTATCATAAAAATTGTTAAACAAAGTCCAATCATCTCTAAAAATATTTGCTCTAACATTAGATATAACATCAAATCATTTTGTTCTTGTGAATCCATATTTACCTATGTATAAAAGTATTATTATTATTATTATTATTATTATTATTATTTAAAATTATTATTATTATTATTATTATTATTATTATTATTATTATCCATCAACACAAAATAGAATATCAATACATCATAACACAGAACATCGATAGCACAGGAAAATAATTATTATTCTTCATCAATTTATTTTTTTAAAACATCAATAAAAGTTTATTATTATTAACTATATAAAAAAAAACAATTCACATAAACTCAAACATTAAAGATGTTAGAGAAAAAGGGAAAATATGAACAAAATAAAACAATCGAAAATCCTCTGAATCAAAGTTTATTTTTTCAAACTTTCAATATGAACGCAATCAGAAAACAATCATAACTTTATCTTGTTGTAGAATAAAATAAATCAGAAAGCAACAAAAAATATCAGGGCAAATATGAAAAGAGAAAATCAAACCAACATCAACAATCATAAAATCAACTCAATATCAACCGCAGAAAACAATAATAAAATCAAAAAATTATTTCATCAACCCAATAACAAAATCAGTAAGGAAACGTTGATGAACTAACAGGGATGTGTTAGTCCAGAATAGTTTATCTAGTTGAAATTTCTATCATGAATATGAATTGGATTAGAAACCAGCATAATAAGATAAAAACAGTAGTTTACTCAATTACCATTATAAAATATAAATTAAAATATAATAAAATATAAATATAAAATAATTAATAAAATATAATATAAAATATAAAAATGTAAATCTAATCAAATAGAAAAATAATTAATAGAATTTGATATTAAACTTAAAAATAAAATATTAATAATTAATTTAAAAAATGTTTATGATTTTACACAAGGGTAGTTTTGTCTTTTTTTATATAATTTAATAAATTAGTATTCACAATTATAAAAATATGAAAGTTAATTGAAATATTAAAATAAATATAATTTGTTTACAAGGTATTATTGCCATTTACATATAATATATATCATATTTTTATTTACATTATAACAAATAAAGTATAATTATTTGGTTACTCATGATTTTGTTTTTAAAAT
>JBBPBP010000001.1:7225802-7268249 GCA_037974735.1 Cicer chorassanicum | reverse complement strand
AATTTATAATATTTAAACTATAATAAGTTAATTTTAAAAAAAAACTAAGATGTAATTGCTCACCATGGTAATTTTATTATTTAAATATAATATATATTATATTATGATGAGATGTGTAATACATGACAAAATAAAATATTATCATGTGTGTATCAAATACAAGATATGAAAAAATGTTTATTCTATCACTATTTTATCATATAATATCATATCATTATTCAAATTTATATTATATCACGTGTCTTTCTATCATGTGCATTATACAGACTTTTAGTGTATTGAATAGGATGATTATACAATGATATTTAGATATCTGTATTAGCTAGGAGAGTTGCTTGAATCTATATTATACACCAATTATAAATTACATGAATTCCACCAATTCTCCCAAAACTGTATGATGTTAACTTTATATGTCAAATCAATCATCTTATACCAACGATGATTGATTATAAATTGACGTTAAAATTGTGTGTATTACCAAAATGACAGTTGTTTGAATTCGTGTCCTAAATTAAATTAACTACAAACTGGGTGAATTAAAAGATAAAAGATGAAATTTTATTGCATAGTTACACCTATAAATTGCTTATAGCTAGGTAACACCATCTAGGACAATAATTACTCACTTCATCTCTCTTGAAAACATTTGATATGACATGTCAAAGTATAGAAGTGGCTCTTATATTCCAATTATTAAAAAGTTTCTTTCTTTTGTTAGCATCCAATTTTTAATTAAAAATATATAGATTTATAAATTTGTCTAATCTTTTTTATTTTACCATGTTATAGCATCTTTGGATTCAAATATTTTAGCCAATGACGACAAAGATGAAAATAAAATATAGGATATATCATATGGAATTTGACTGAAATTATGTACGTTTTGTTTTGTTTTATTATATGTTGGTTGTTTTTATAGTTTGGTAGTATACTTTAAATACATTAACAGAGTCTGCACTTCAAGAATGTTTGAAGAAGATTATGGTTCTCAAATTCATCGATGTCGAATGTATTTTTTAATAAACAAATATTTATTAAAATAAATATAAGGTATACTCAAATCCGTTACAAAAATTTCATCAGCTTAATTTCATACATTTTACAAACAAGATAATGGACTTATTCCACTAATCTGAAAATACAAAAGTTTCACTTCACGTTGAATGATCTAGAGAATAATCAATTTGAGGTGTTGATGGAAAAGTAAAAAAAGCCAAATATATCATCATTAATTTTATGGAGGTCGTTAATTTTTTAATACATAAGCCTGCACGCTAAAAGCCTAAAACAATATTTGGAATAATTTGAATCAGCTTCAACAAAAAGTTTGGATTGTCAAAATTTTAAAATTTTGATTAATAAGTTAACTTGATATTTTATTGTAAATTATAAATTTGCAATATACACAAACAAAAATATTACAAACCTAACGAAGAAAGAGGGAAGGGGAATAAGATTGAAAAGTTACTTAAGTTTTAGAGAAACGGAATTACAATATATCGTTTTGTTCATTTTTTGAAGAAAAAATTTGAATATCAATTTTGTTGAAGTTTTATAATTTTTATGATAAAGTTCGAACCAAATTAACGAATAACATGATGATTTTGTTTCGTTCAATCGAGTTGACATCTTAAAAATTAAGACATTTTTTTTCTTTCAAATACTAGATTTTTTATACTATTAAAAAAATTATATGAAATTTTTTTATGACACAAACACATAAGACAATGAAAAATAATATATAAATGATCAAAAAATAAAATTTAAATATAAGATATTTTGTTAGATAATACCGATGAAACTGATTTTATTCTGATTGTACCTAAACACTGGAAAAAAAAATCAAATTAAATTCATTTATTTCAAGTTAATTTTTTAGTATATTGAATTATTGGTTTAATTTTATATTTTTAAACGAAACTCACAACATACACATAAAATTTAGTTCAAAAAACATAATTTATTTTTAAAATTATTTTGTAAGATATTTTTTTAAAAAAATATTAAAGACCGGCCGCCCCTTGTCCCAAATAAATTCAGCTGGTGTACAGAGTCCAAGTTCAACTCATAATCTCGCCTCATATGTCAAAATTTTAGAGTACTATGACTTTTAAATATGAATATTTAAGTGTAACCTCCCTCTGTAATTACTATAAACTTGCATTGTCTTCTTGGCAAATTCAAATAACTTATTCTGAGTTATTTAAATTTTCATACTTAAAATTTTTCCCATGGTATAACAATTTTTATTTTATGTTTTAAAATTATAAATTATGTCCACACTAAAAAATAGAGGGAGTATATAGCTACCCAGACCAAATGTCCATTCGTGCTACAATTAATTAATTCCTCGCAGGAAAGTCCAATGCAAAATAAAGTATTAGTTGTGCATTTTCAAAATGTGAGTTTAACATAACCATGTACAGATTCATTTATAAAGATAAAGTTAGTTGGAGAATGCACCCTTAAGCACCTAATTTTGCTGCCAACACTTCCATTTTTGTTATCTAAACTCATCATTTTTTTATATGAAAACTAAATATTTAAAATGTTCTTGTCTATTTATAACATTTGTAACTCTTACGTGAACTGAATTCACGTGTATTTAAGTAAATTCAATTTTTGTGTACTTACGTAAACTCAATTTACGTACGTCTCATTTACTTAATTGAGATTACGTATATGTGAACTGAATTCACGTACGTTTACGTGAATTGAGTTGCCGTATCTGTACGTGAATTGAGTTCACGTAGGTGTACGTGAACTGTATTCACGTATTGTTTATAAATTTTTAAACTCCATTGAGTACGCATACGTGAACGGAGTTCACGTAAAATCCTTAGGCTTTGAAATATTTACAATTTATGTTAACTGAATTCACGTAAAATTATCAGATTTTGAAATATTTACAATGCACATGAACTGAGTTCACGTAAAATCATCATATTTTGAAGAAAAAAAAACGAACTCAAACACAGATCAATAAACGTTGGATGACCAGTGACATAGCTTACTTTGGACATCTGACTAGGATCACCCCAAAATTTTCTAACAATTTTTTTAAAAATATTACTCCTTTTATTTTGAGTTAATAATTTATTAAATAAAAATTGATACGGTTAACTTTTATGCAAACCATTTCCATATGTAGGTGACCAAGATAGAGTTAAAAATATTATAAATAGAGAAAAGGTATTTTATGTTTATAAAAATTTATGGGACGTAAGTAGCAAAAAATGAAAGTGTAAATAGCAATATTGTTAAACACCCCTCCATCTAAATTAACACCCAAAATTTTTTAATACAATAAAAATAATTATTTGTTGTGGCGTATAGAAAACAGTTTTGATCATCTCTATTTTTTATTTTATTTTTTTTGTTAAGAATATAAAATATAATAATGTAATATTTCGTAGATCTAAATATTTGTGTACACTTAAAAATATTTCAAAAAACATAACAAGTAGTAAGAAAAATGATTTTAACTCGTTTAGGATTCCGACCAGGATGCAAACTGTTAATTTCAATTAGGAATTATTATCACGCATTTAAAAATTAAACAATAATAACATAAAGTATTGTTTTAGTTCTTCAAATATTCGTAAAATTTGGTTTTATGTCCTTTTAAAATATAAAATTCGTAAAAGTTAGTTTTTGACCTAAACTTTTTAAAATATATAATTTTTTATCAAATAATTTTTGAAATATGTGTTTGTGGTCATTTGGCAAACACCAATTAAGTATTTCTAAAGTTGAAAATCAAATACACATCACATTTTAATTTTGAAGACTAAAATCAAACTGAACTATATGAATTTTTGGGATGAAAAATATATCTAATTCTAAAATTTTAATATATTTATTAAATTAATTAATTTTCTTTTACGTAATTTCATATATTAAAATAGTCGAATAATTAACTCGTTATTTTTGTTCTCAAACACATCTTTCCTCTTAAACCAGTATTTCTCTACAAGTTATTGTGTGTGTTGTATATGTGCACACGGATGAAAGGTGCAAAACGAAGAAATATAGAGTAATATAGTGTAATTTTTCAGGGTGTGCGAATCATGTAATGAGTCCGATTAGGTTAGACCAAAATAATTTTGTAAAGCCTGAGCATAACATGTTAAAAAGTTTAAGACTTGTAAATCATTATATGTTTTTCTTTTTGTTTCTTTTCTCATTCCAAACACGTATTTTACACATCTAGATTAGTTAATTTGAATAAATATTGAAGGTTTTTGAAAATATTAAAAGAGAAGAAATCACCTTTTTTTAAGGTTTAGTTCGATCTTCAAAAAAGATTTTGGTATACCCTGTAAAACTACTTAAAAGCCTATATCATATTGACATATTCAAATAGACTAATAAATTAATATGTCAATAAATTTAAATATATTTTATAAAATTTAATATGATATTTTAAAGAATTTAAATTTATATGTATAATTATTTTAATTATATTTTATAATAATATATTTAAATATATTAAAAATTAATATAAACTGATATGATTAAAATCCTACAAAGTTAGCAAACTTATAATTTAACATTTAGTTCAAAATAATAATAATAATAATAATAATAATAATAATAATAATAATAATAATAATAATAATAATAATAATATTTACTTGATAATACCGGTCAAGTAGTCTGGTAGACCCTAAAAGATTTTTTGTGGTTAATGAATAATCATTTTAATTAAATAGATTTCAAAAATAACATTACCTTTATTATTTAAAAAATAATTGGTCTAACTCCACATAAACTAGTAAACTACACCTTAAGCTTTTGTTGATAAGTATATATGATCTATTCCCACCTAAAGTAAGTTTGGGTCTGCCGCTTGTTATTTAGCTTGTTGTAGACTAGGGAGGGAACTAAACCCCATTTAGAATTTGAAGATGTTATATCCTTCGATATTAAGTTTTTGCAAGTCGATTTAGGTTAATGCCCATATCATTTATTTCATCACGAGGTGAACTTAAGAACTAATGCTTATTCAGCAGATTATAAATAAATAAATAATTAGAAAAAAAAAAAAACTTAAGAACTACAATAACGATGATCCATTTGCAAGATTTCGCCTATCTTTTGCGGTGACGTTGACATGTTATTTATGGCCAACAAGACCAACCAAGAAGAATCTAATAATTCTAAAAAAAATAAACACAATATTAACACAACAAACTAAACATAAAAAAGTGGATATAAAAAGAAATTGACAGAAAGTATATTTTAAAAAAGTTGATGTAACATTCTGATCCGAAAAGCAGAACAATTTAAAGACTAAACCAAGTTTGCGGTTCGCCTTTTATTATCATCCTTAATTAATTACTCTTACCGTCACTGTCGACAATCAACTTCTAAGTTTCCATGGGTCGTAAGAATCGATTTGTAGATCTGGATAATCATCTTCTCATCGTATTCTTTAGGTGGGCCCCTTCTAAACCCAACGTCGCTGATGGGTCCACTCGGCAGGACCCCACCACCGAAGCCGGTGGCCGAAGCACTCATAGTCATCACCCGTGAGTTTGCCAAACCCAACATCATTCTAACGTACGCGTCTCTAGCCCAAATCATCATCTTCTTCGGAGATGGGATTCTGTTGATTCGGATCTTGGGTGATAGCTTGATCTTCCAGAATCGACCTTTTCGGGTTTGGGTGGTTCCAAATTTGACCCGGTTGATTCGTCTTCTTCGACCCGACCCGTTTATTCTTTGGTATCCTTTTCTCTCCCAATACTCCTTTAAACCCTTGTACACGCTAGCAGTGATGCCTTCCATGTTTCTTAATAATGTTTTCTTCGATTTTTCTTCTCTTCTATTTCGCTCGGTGAGTGAAATAAGAAAATGTCCCGGTGAATCGGGTGGGTGAGAGAGTGAATGAAAAATGGAAGATTGATAATTAATTAAGTTAGGTACATATGCAGACAGAGGAATAACACATGGGCATGGAAGCTATCTGCTTTGGCTCTGTTTATAATATATGCTTCTTTATTTTAATAATGTTACGTATATTAATTAGCGTTTCTACCGAAAAAAATAATATATGAGTTAATGTTAACATCAGAAAATACTCCTTTGCGTAACACCGAATGTGCGTGAGGTAGGGATGGTACAATAAATGAGACAAGTAGTAGTAGGTAGATGCATTTAAATATCGTCATGTTATTTTCTCGCGTATCATACCACAATATTGACTAAGTTATTTGCATGGAGTATGGGGATTAATGAATCACTTGCTTGATATGAATATATGATAAAAAAATATAGGTTGGCCTCAAAATATAGGTGACGGATAGTATGGACCAGTATGGAAATTAATGAATCAAACCTATTATAAGAGTGCTGTATATTTAGAAATTAATATGTTTTAATACTTTTAAATTAAATTATATATATATATATATATATATATATATATATATATATAGTTGAATAATAATCTATAAGTTTTAAGTTTGATTGTATTTTAAATTTAATATAATTTAAATTTTAGAAATAATTTATTTAGTTATTAAAATTAAATAGATAAACGTACTAAAACTCTTTAAAAAATTTATTGGTCAAAATATTTTAGTACCGTAGAATTTATCTGATAAAATTAAGATACATATTTGTTGTAGTTTACGAATCAACATAATTTTACGAAGTAATTGATTGCACTTAATAGATAAGCGTGCATTTCACAAGGATGAAGTTCGTGGAAAACACAAAATATCCATTGAAAAACAATTCATCACCCTTTATTTATAGAATTACAATAAATTTTGACATCACATCTCCACCAAAATTTTTAAAATATTAATTATTTAGATATATGAGTCTTCTCTCTTATATAACGAAAGTTTAAATATATATTTGATCTTTGCAATTATAATTTTTTTGATTTTGATCCTCATAAGTTTTTTTGTTTGGTTAACACTCCTGCAAATATAGTTTCATATTAAAATAGTCATTCATCCAATTTCTGTTATAAAAATTGTAACACTGTTCAAACATAACCATTTTTAACAAAAAAAAAAACTCAAATACAATTAAGTTATAACCTTTTTAACCTAAAATTAATCTTAAGTGTTTCAGTCTTGTTCCATAAAAAAACCTAAATCGCATCTTCTTCTTCACCGTTTCAGTCATCGTCCTCATCATAATTCTCATCATCATCACCAACAGCTTCATCCATTTGAGATTCATCACCGTATTCAAATTCAAATTCATTGTTACCATAATATTTTTCTTCGTATGGTGATACTTGTTGGACAATCGTGTGTTCTATAATTGGTTCTGAATCAGAGTTTTTCTTCTTGGCATGGAGATTAAAGGATTTTAGCAGATTATATAAAAAAGTCCAAAAGTGGGAATATAATTTGGTTGTAGAGGGAGGAAGGGCAAAAAAGACTGAAACATTTGGGGTTAATTTTAGGTTCAAAATGTTATAATTTAATTATATTTAGATTTTTTTTGTTAAAAAATGATTATGTTTTAACAGTGTTACAATTTTTATAATAGAAATTTGATGGAAAAACTGCTTTAAAATGAAACTATATTTGCAAGGATGTTAATCAAACAAAAAAACTTACAATGACCAAAATAAAAAATATTACAATTGCAGAGACCAAAGACATATTTAGTCATATATATAATATTTACTATATTTTTAGTCGATGTGGGACTTAACTATTCATACTCACCCAACACACACTTTTTAAGATACATTTTTTAACACACTTTTTTATTAGTTAAAATTCACATAAATTCTAATAAATTTAAATGAGATGAATTTTATCCAAAAAGATAGTACTTTAAAATATGTGTATTAGAAAATGAGTAGTAATCCTCTTATATTTTTTCTCATAATCTTCATAAGTCCAATGGAGAATTAATGCATCCTATATTATGTCGCCTATCCACTAAGCACTATATTTTTTTTTTTCGTTCAAAACCTAATTCGGGCATTCCCCAAAATATCGGAAAGACATACCATAACTCTAATATGAAAATTTATATTTCTATCTGAGCGCTGTATCTAGCTTCCCATACACATTTCTCCTGCATTTTTGTTGTGACGTTCAAAATAATTATTAGCTTATATAATATCACAAGTATGTGTCTATATGTATATAAATCGATGTTATGATAATTATTTCAGTTTACTTTAAAGAATTTGAAAAAGTGGTTCTTATCCTCCTGGATAAGATTCCCGTAAGTTAGCAAGAATTTTCAGTATTTGGCTTGTATAACAACCTTCGTAATGCTATTCGTCACAGCCTTTGACGACAAAATAACCTAAACAATGATATGGTTAATTAAACATTAATTTAAAATAGTAATAAAATAAAAATAAAAATAAAGTGAGAAATGAGAGTGTAGAATGATTTTATAAGCAAAATGTCTTAAGTTATCTTGCGGATTCCAATGATATGCAACGATTGGATGAATTTTTTAGTTTTTGTGGGTCTACTCTTAGAAAAGAGTTTTAATTGAGGATGAGCAAAATTCAGTTATGAATTAGAATCGTTTGAAAACTGAACAAAATCGGTTTTCAGTTTGAAAAAACTGAATCGAAATATTATTTGAAAATAAATATGGTTCTAGTTTTTTCAAACTAAAAATTGGTTCGATTTGGTTTTTCGAATTGAAAACCGGTTCAGTTCGATTCTAGTTTTTAAAAATCAGTTCGAAAATAGTTTGATTCTCAATTTTTATAAATTAGTTCAATTCAAAAAGAGTTCCTATTCAACAATTTAGTTCAATTTTTTGTTTTTTTAACACCCCTAATTTTAACATCACCACCATCAATGGTCACACTTGCAACCTTGTCTAAAGGGTTTTCTCCTCAAGAGCGTGTTTATTTTTTTATTTTTTTTATTTTCAAAATATAAATGAGTATATGTTCCTGGAAAAATTTGAATTTAAAAAAATAAATTATTTTAAAAACTTGTGAGGAATAAACTCCAGAAAAATGTTTTTTTTTTTTAAAAAAAATTACCGTTGTGTATTCACAATGGCTTGTGAGGAGTTTATTTTTCAGAAATATCTTCATTTTTAAAAGAGTTTGTATCTCTCAAAATATTATTTGAAAATCACACAATTTTCTTGTAGTGTTCGATCTACAATTAAAAACAGTTTGACCACTTAATATTTTATTTATAAATTTTTTATCAACATTTGTTTTTTGCGTTTTGACATAAATAAGATCATGTGCAATGGCATACTCTAAAGTCATGTTTAAAAGCTTTGACGACAAGTATTGTTCCGGTATACCAACAAATTTAACGTTTGCTTGAAAAGTAAAAGGATAATTTTGAAAGACTCTTTGTGAACCCCATCTTTTTATAACCGCAACACCATGTTTCCTATTATTGTCCTCTTTGTGTGTGTGTGTATCACGGTTTTGTCAAATTCACATGAGACAGTGCAGAGAGGCAGAGTGCAGGGATAAGTGATAAGGCGTGAAAGGAAGGAAGAGAGAAAGAAAGAAAATGGAAGGAAAATTGTCTTGTGCGGCAAAGAAGCTAACATCATCTCCCATTCAAGAACTCTCTCACCTTGCTCAGAGATGCAACGCTATCAACCTCGCCGAAGGCTTCCCCGACTTCCCTGCTCCTCTTCACATCAAAAACGCCGCCGTTTCAGCCATCAATTCCGATCTCAATCAATACAGGTTTTTATTCCGTCAATTTATACACACACAACTGAAACTAGTCTAGTAGTAGTAGTAGTGTAGTGGCACAAGCTTAATTAAGGCTATTTTGTTTTCCACTAATTGATAGAATCTATCTACTTACTTTTTATGCCTTGAGGCACGTGCAAGGTATATGTGAACATTTGGCCAATATTGTGAAGGAAATGCATGGTTTAGACATTGACCCTCTTACGGATGTAGCTATTTGTTGTGGTCAAACTGAGGCATTTGCAGCTGCAATCTTTGCAAGTATGTATGTTCTCTTATTCTTTCTTCTTCCTTCACCAGCTTCATCATAATCACAATATGTTTTGTTTCAAACAGCAATTGACCCGGGTGACGAAGTCATACTCTTTGACCCTTCCTATGAAACATATCAAGGATGTGTTACCATGGCCGGTGGTGTCCCTGTAAGCTTGCTTTGCCCCTTATACATCTCAAGCCTTGTTTAACTATATAATGTGTCATGATTTGTCAACAATAATCACTAAATGTTTTTGCATCCCTAAATTCATCTCTGCCAAAACTTGTCTGTACATATTCTGTATACAATTGCAAATCAATGGTTCATTTTCACGGTCTATTTAAGTGTTGAAGTTATTGGTATAAAATTTAATCATTTTTTCCTTTATCTAATATACATTGTTTTTGTGAACTTAATTGTACAGATACATGTGCCGCTTGACCCGCCTCACTGGACCTTGGATCCAAGCAAATTGCTAAAATCACTTACTGAGAGAACTAAAGCCATAGTACTGAATAGGTTAGAAATTACGCAAATTAGTCGCTTGACTTCATCCTCATTATTGAATTCTTCAGATTAGTTTTCTTGAATGGATCATTTTAAAAAAAGAAGATAACATGTTAATTAGAAATACTAGTGCTATCAACTTATGGTTTAAGCTCTTAATCAATTTAAATTATGAATGCTACCAGAGTTTAAGTTTCATTAATGACAATAAAAGTTTATCCATTTTATGTATTCTGCTGTCAAGTATTCCCAAGTGGTAGTTACTCACATGCTCAAGTTTCATTAGGGGAGTTTGCATTCTTTGGAGAAGTTTGGTGTGTCATTTATGTTTTTACTTTCTTCAATTGTTTTGGATTGAATGCATGAAGTGACTATGTTATATAACAACAATCACTTAGTATAAATTTTATTGTTATGCATCAAATTCCTTGAAAGAGATGCCTAGTCTGACGTTATGGATTACAAAATACTAACACACAGTTTAAACAGTCCTCACAACCCAACTGGCAAAGTTTTCACAAAAGATGAACTTGAGGCTATTGCCGGAGCATGCTGCAGCCGAAATTGCCTGGCTATAACAGATGAAGTATGACACTCCATTACTTTCCACTCATAGAACTTCAATTGTAAGATTTAAAACAAGATATTAATATTCCATATGAATCTTCTTCTGCTACTTCAATTATCATATTTAGGGTGCCACAATTTTTGCATAAATCAATTATCTACTTATACATTTTAAATTTTAATTATCTCGTGACAGTAATTCTTTTTCTTTTCTTATTAATTGGTTTTCGTAGACAAATAGAAATTGATGGTTCTTATTTGCTTTTCATTTGGATTACCATACTTCTCAACATGAATTTGCTCGTGCAGAAAAAAAATTAGTGGAAATTTTAATTCTGCGAGAGTAAAAAAATTACCATACTTCTCTACATGAATTGTAATGTTTTTTTGCCTTCTTCTTAACTATTTGTGCAGGTATATGAGCATATAACTTATGACAACCAAGAACATATATCCCTTGTCTCATTTCCAGGAATGCAAGAGAGGACAATTCTAACATCTTCTTTGTCTAAAACATTTAGTGTCACAGGTAACAAGTCAAGCTGCATGAAACCAAACTACTCTTGAAGTTTTGGGTTCTGTCATGCTTGCTGAGAAGAATAGCATTAACGCACTGTTGGTCTGTTACTATCAGGTTGGAGGGTCGGATGGGCGATTGCACCAGCCTTTATCGCGTCTGCTATCAGAAACATTCATGTGATAGTTACAGATTCTGCTCCAGCTCCTTTTCAGGAAGCTGCTTTGACTGCTTTGAGAAGCCCCCCTGAATACTTTGAATCACTGAGAAGAGTAAGAGATTGAAAAGTACATTTGATAAGACATTGCAATCATAACAATGCTATGTTTCTTACTTTTAATTTTTCCCTCATGTTTCTATCTATGTAGGATTATCAATCAAAAAGAGATTATATCATCAAGTTGCTTGTGAGAGTGGGTTTTAAGATACAGTTTATACCTCAGGGTTCCTTCTTCTTATTCGCCGAGCTTCCTGAGAATTGCTCCCTTTCTGATGTATGTGCACTCTCTTCTCAATCTCATATTTTATGAACTATTTTAAATGTCACACCGCATTTGAGTAAAGATTTATCCATTATTCTGCTGCTACTTTATAGCAATAAATGTTTTTGTTTGCTTTGCAGGTAGAATTTGTTAAAAAGTTAATACTAGAAGCCGGGGTGGTGGCTGTTCCAGGACAAGGATTTTTTCATACAAACCAATCTTCAAATGAAGCTTCAAATGCAAATTGTAACTACCAGAAGCGATACATCAGGTTTGCATTCTGCAAGAGTGAGGCAACTTTGTCTGCAGTTTCAGAAAGATTGGGTAAACTTTTGGATGCTGCAGGGCATCTTGCGCTATATTAAACCGGCAGAAAGAATATTAATGGATGACAGAGCGGTTGAAAGTTTTGTTCGAATAAATAAAGCTTGTGTTATAGACTTATAGATTAATTTGGTCAAAAGACTGTGTAAACTAGTAAGCCCATTTTTTCTTCTTGTTGTCTCTTTTTCCTTCTTTTCACATTCAGACTTACGTAGATGTACTTTGGATCCTAGCAGAATCATGCAATACTTATGTCTGAACTGTGGTTTAACAGGATCAAACTGCTTTTGTTTTGCTTAAGCTGTTGAAAATGTGGGGTGATAAAAGCACATTATATTATTTTATTTTTTTGAAAATAATTAGACACCCACAATATTTTACCAATTTTATTGTTGAATTTCCTGGACATTTCATAAAGATATGCATTTTATCCAATATCAACATCTCAATACATTTTAATTAAGAGATGAACATTTGGTTTTTAAGAGACTATAAATAATTTGTTTTGGCATCTGTGTTTGAAAAGCACAAAAAATATGGGTGGACTAGAAATTATACATTAGACTTTCTAAAAATCATGATAAATTACGGAGTTAACACAAATCAATTCTTACAAGAGAAAAAAAATATCAACACAGTCTAATTGACAATAAAACGAGATTTCACTTTTTTTTTTCATGATGTAAAATATTCTTGTTATACAAAAAAAATTTATAAAGTAAACTCTACTGAGAGCTAAATTTAAAAATGGTCATGTTATAAGAAAATATAAGATGAATGTTCATTTGTCTTCATTATGATATATATTATAAAAAATTAGCTTGCATTCCAGTAAAAAATACACGGACGGAAGCTTGCGACAAGATGCCTTATTTTTTGGGATTGGATTGGCATCTGACAGAATAAAAATTTAAAATGGCGTTATTTGGTGAAAATAAAAAAACGGCCTTACCCCAAATTAAAGCGGCAGCGAGCAAGTGGATAAAAATACCAAAGTAGCCTTATCGGGGACGGGCGAAGAAACCAACTGTGTAAGGAAATGTCAACCGAGAATCAGATACATGATGTTGCAGTTGAAGAAGAAGAAGAAGAAAAAGAAGAAAGAAGACCTCTTATTATCCATGATTTTGATCCCTCAATTCTCATTCTCCATGAAAATGAACAAGACACCATCTTCCCTTTACAATCCGATAATAATAATAACACAGATAAATCGTCACTGCCATCTTCACTCTCTCTTCCTAATCAACGCCTTGTTTCTCTCGATGTATTTCGCGGCCTAACTGTTGCGGTTCGTCCTCTCTTTTCTACTATTTCTGAGTTTAATTCAATTGTTTCATGTTTATTAATCTCATAAGCTAGTTAGTTTGTACTAAGTAGCAGTTTACAGTTACTGTACAATAACAAGAGGACCTATATAAACACTTATTTATCACGTATGAGATTCAATTACATTTTCATATCCAATCATTGATGCTCATTAGATACTATCAAAGCTCCTAAGATCTCTGCGGTGCCTCTTTTTGGTAAGAAACCATCGTAATTAGGGCTATGGCATTCCAGTGGCTCCATAGAGTATCCCACAACATTGGATCACGTGGACTGTCTATGAGACTAATCTCCGCTTGGCTATGACACTGACCTAAGCATGCCGCAAATTAATCATACAGATGGAGGTTGCTTGAATAGTATACTCTTTCTTCTATTTTGATGGATCCACCACAGAATCTGATTAGCCCCTACTACATACATCATTGTGAAAATCTTGCTGCAATTATAGTTATGTATTCTCTTAATGGTAATCTTCGGATTGTGCAATGGAAAGAACCGTTATCTCAAAAATTAAGTTTTGTTGCTTGGACTGGAAGTTTGATTCAAGATTCGATGCTTAGGAGGGGTGTAACAAACTAACAATCTCATTCATTCGTGGTTGTTCAACTCAATATCTCCTTTGATTCCACAAAACATTGTGTATGTGAAGTATGTAGTCAAGAAATGGAGAGATTTGAAGGAAAGATTCTTGCTAGGAGATCTGATTAGAAAAGATGAGCTACAACAAGAACTTTATCTTTAAAAAAAACTCATTTTCTATGACCAATTACTTCACTGAGTTGAAAGTGCACTTATTGGGGCAACAAAACACAAATGTCATACTTTGGATTTGTTTCTATCTTATGATAAGATCCTATATGCTATGAAGCACTCATACTGGCAGATTTAGGCATGTCTGATATGCATTGGACATTGACTCTCGTACAATATGTGTCAAACGCCTTCGACTATTTTCCCTAAAAAAACTTTTTTTATTCGCTTTGACACACCTAAATGACTACCCAAACATACACAAACAGTATCTGGAAACTGGTATCTACTCTGTGCATTAAAATCTCTCAAATTTTGTTGCAGTTGATGATATTAGTTGACGATGTGGGACGGGCTTTCCCATCCTTGAATCATTCTCCGTGGTTTGGGGTGACACTAGCTGATTTTGTAATGCCGTTTTTTCTCTTTGGGGTTGGTGTTTCGGTTGGTCTGGTGTTCAAGGTACGACTTCTTCCGAATCCCGATCCTGCTTTTTTTTAAAGGTTTTTTTCATATGTTGTGATTGTTTAGGACGCTTGGGCAGTACGACAGACTTAAGACATATTGTATAGTGTTGGTAACTTATATAAATAAATACAACTGAAATTTTGAACTATATTCTAATTCTTGGATAGCCTTTCAGAAAGTCTCTAGCAAACCAAATGCCACAAAGAAAATAATACTGAGGACGATTAAGCTTTTTCTTTTGGGGCTCATGCTACAAGGTATGTTCTCCTGTGTTGCTTCCATTTCATTACCTTAGCATCCAGCTGAAAGTTGTCAGGCAAAATTACGTGTTATCTTGTGCTTCTTTTTGTTCATAGTAATTAAATCCTGGTTTCGTATCTATCTACTTGCAGTAAGCATGAGTCACTCATTCTGTTAGTGGATAGGGATTTGACTCCTATGAAATGAACTTTCACTTAAGGGGAAAAGAAGGTATATCAACAGTTGAGATATCCTACTTTGTCTTCTAAAGTAAGTGAGTCAATTCAGAAGAGTCAAATCTAGTGAGCTGATCACGTAGTATTACTGTGTATCTGTATGTGTGTGTTAAGTGATGCAGTTAATAGCCATTGCTTTTAACGTTTCTTTCTGAAACTTATTCATAGGTGGGTATTTCCATGGGCGCGGCGATTTAACTTATGGAGTTGATTTAAGCAGGTTACGCTGGTTTGGTGTACTTCAGGTGATGGCAACCAGTAAAGTAGTTATCTTTGCTATCTAACTTATTAGCCTTTTTTTTCTTCTTTTTTTCTTTCAATTATGGATGGTATAACCTCGTTCTTTATATGTAGTTGACCCCCTAGTGGGAAAAAGGCTTTTATTGTTGTTGTTCATTTCTAATTCAGGAGATTTGATAATATTATTGTACATGTTATCATCTCTTTGATTTACTTTGTGCCACTGATTATTAACAGTTTCAAATTCATTGACGCTTTCTGCAGTCACTTATTTGTTTGAACGATATAGTGGTAAATAAGAAACATGTACTGATTATCTTTATAATGCCACTCCTTAACTGTTAATATCAGTGCCTGTTGTAATGTTTTGAGGAAGTAAATACAAAGTTTTCTCTCTGAAGTTTTAACTTAACGCTGGTCGCAGGTTTACTGTCGGTAGAAGAGTTATTTAGTCACTATATAGTCATTGAAATTGGTTGTTCTTTTAATGTAAGACGTTGAAATTGCAAAAAAAAAAGATCACAGTTAAGAAACTAATCAATTGCCTCTTGCTTTTGTTTATAAATGTGTTTTTAATGTAACTTATAATTCCTTGCACCGCATGCAGAGGATATCTATTGGATATTTCTTGGCCTCAATATCTGAGATTTGGCTTGTGAACAATAATATGTTGGTTGATTCACCAGCAGCTTTTGTCAGGAAATACTCCATCCAGTGGTTAGTTTATTTTCTGGTGGTTAATGCTTTCGTCTAGCATCATGGAGCTGAGCATGTCAAGGCAATTAAAATATTGATTTCAAATTTGACCATCAAATTTACATGCCAGTGCTATGATGCTATCTATATAACTTTGCTGAACTTAGTTATGTAAGGTTGATGCGACTAATTGGGATTCAAGAGAAATTTCTCGTCATATTGTCAGGGAAACTGCATAACCTTTGCGATAAGCAAATGCCTAAATTTATCTTTTTATGCTTTTCAAGATATTTTGTTTGCAAGCAAACAAACTGTTAAAATATATGAAAAAGATCTTATAATATTCATGTTACTTTAATAGATCCAATATATATTATGTCAAGTGTCAAAATTAAACTTCTGCAGGCACCAATTTTGCTTGACTTATGGTATTCTTTGTGCTAATTGCTTGTTTCTTTATCCAGGATGTTTTCTATCTTACTTTGCTCAGTATACCTTTGCTTGCTCTACGGTCTCTATGTTCCAAATTGGAAGTTCAAACATTCTAATTTGCTTTGGTCTGGTCGTGTATCAACTATTCAAAACGTGAGTCGGCATGGTTTTGTCACTTTGTGCCATTGAATGCTGAAAGGAATATCATGAATTATTTGGCTGAAATTTTATTTATGCGTTCATGTGCTCATAACTTTACTTATGACTCATTCACTACAATAGACAAAGTTAACATGCAATTTGGTTTCTCGTTGTTCTGTAATATTGTATGGTTTGCAAATTCAGCTTTGCATTTCAAGAAATCACAAATCATATCTTTGTCTAATACATGACTTCTCGTTTCTTGAAAATGGAACTTTAGGTTTGCATTTCATGAATTGATGAATCCGCATAGACTAGCATCAGTGCCCATGCTATGTAAGGACAGTGAAAGGTTCTTACCGGACTTGGAAAATAGTAATGTAAAGAGAATATGGATGTATGCATGCAGTGACAAATCATGAATTTTACTTTAATTTTGGCTACATTTTATGTTGCTGTTTTTGTTTTTATAAATCTCCCCACCTAGTGGAAAGAAAGGCTTTGATTGTCGCTGTTTTTGTTTTGTATTTTATTTTTCATGGGGAATAAATTCGGCATATAATATTTGTTCTCCAGGTTAATTGTGAAATGAGGGGCAGCCTTGATCCTCCGTGTAATGCTGTGGGATTTATTGATAGATTAATTCTTGGTGAAGATCATATGTACCAGCGTCCTGTCTACAGAAGAACAAAGGTTATCTACCCTCTAGTGTAACTCCTGTATTGAATCTACCGCCGCCTCAAAGTTCGTTTATTTTATCCCTTAATGATTTTATTCTTAAAGTCCTTTTCATTTTCAGGAGTGCAGTGTCAATTCTCCTGATTATGGACCCTTGCCTCCAGATTCACCTGGGTGGTGCCTTGCACCATTTGACCCGGAGGGTATTTTGAGGTCAAATAGCATTCCTTGCTCTCCTTTTTTTTCCCCTTCTTTTCTTTGTTAGTTACTGTGGTATTGAAAAGCTGTGGTTATATTTTATATTTTAAATAGCCATTATCAAGGTTTTTTTTCTCCTTTCAATTGTGCATTGTACTTTGCTTTCCTTATGAGTTATGATCATCTTTTATTTTCACCCCTTTCTCATGTATGGATTTTTATGCTTAAGGTTAGATTGGTATCCTATAGACAACCTAGTCATAATCTTTTATTCCATTAATCTTCAGTCAAATAACACCGATGAAGTTTTAGTGGTTCTCAGAAGTACAGCTCTCATATTGAGCTTGGTTGGGTCATCAGTCATGTTGAATTTTCATTGGGCCAGTCCACATTCAGACTGGGCCCATTTTGCCAAGATTCAGCTTGGGCCAACCATCCCATAGTTTATATTGGGTTATTGGAGCTGACCCTTCAAGTTTGACAATGACTGTATTAAAATTTAATTTATGCATTGGTTGCTAATTATTTTATTATATCTTCCAGTTCACTGATGGCTGCCATTACTTGTTTTGTGGGATTGCAATTTGGGCATATACTTGTACTATTTCAGGTCTGATGCATAAGAATTCAATCCTAGTTGCTTTTCTTACAAAGATAGAAGTCGTAAAATTTGTCTGAGATATGTGTGTTGTGTAACTATATATGTACATTTATGAAATTAATTACTGTCTTTTCCATTCAGGTCCACAAGCAGAGGATACTCCTTTGGTCTGTATTTTCCTTCTCTCTTTTGGCAATAGGATATATTCTGGAGATTTTAGGTACCATCTAATTTAAATTTCTCAGGATTGAGATACTTTGATTCTCCAACTAACGACTGTAAAGTTTTTCAGGAATTCCGTTATCAAAAGCACTGTACACGTTAAGCTTCATGTTCATCACAGCAGGAGCATCGGGCTTGGTCTTGACTACTATATATTACATTGTAAGTTCATAATTTTGTCATAATATATATATATATATATATATATATATATATATATATATATATATAGATAAATTACATTCCAAGGAGAAAAGCAGATAATTGGTTGATAAGCTTTCCCGTGAGAAGTGGTAGCTCAAGCCACTCTACTCAACAAGTTTGGCCTCAAGTTTAACTGAAACAAGTATTATTATTCTCTTCCCCCCTCTTTAAATAGCAAGCCATGGTAGGGCCATGAAGTATACTTGCAGGAGGCTCCATATGCTTTCTTCTTATTAAATCCTCCCGTTGAATCAATACGGAATATTAAGTACCTTGACTGATTCTTCAAATCCCTTTCGTTAAAGAGACAAGAATATTTGGTGTACATGCTGAAAACTTCAAGAGTTGAGAAATAGAATGAATTCTTAAATTCTACTGTTATACTTGACGGGAATGGAGTGAAAAAAGCAGCTGAATTATTGGTTGGTTTAGACTAGACAATGACGATCTATTTTCTTCGGTGTCTGTAGCATATCTCCTCTAAGGTGTATGCTAGTTAAAATTGCTTCCAAATTTGTAAATTAGTTCTATGAGATGACAGCGACATAGTGTTAGTTGTTGGTTATCCCGGCATTTTCAGCCTGGTGTTCTTGATATTTGTTAGAGTGAAGTTGGTGAACCGGATCACCGACAGTCGACAGATGATTAACCCTGCAAATTCACAAATCCATATATTCTTGCAGGTTGACATAGAACGTATCAGAAAGCCTACAGTTTTACTACAATGGATGGGAATGAATGCTCTTATTGTATACGCATTGGCTGCTTGTGACATTTTCCCAGCAGTTATCCAGGGTTTCTATTGGCGTTCTCCTGAAAATAACTTGGTAACATTATTTTCCAATGGTTCTTTGTATCTCTCCTTTCATTATAAATTAAGCAGGAATCTGTTTTTCGTAAGATTAATTTATTATCGAATAGGAGCTAACATTCCCCTTACCAGCCACTGGGCAATTGATACCACTGTGAAGACCTTTCCATCCTTTTTTTTAATAGACAAATGTTAGTATATTAATTATTTTTTCATTTACAAGAGTTTAAACTTAGGTTCTTTAACTCCTCAAACTCCTTCAACCATTAACTCAAACTAGTTGAGCTATTCAACCCCAGACCTTCCCATACTTGATTGTTAGATTTGGTTATTCGGTTGTTTATCATACAGGTTGACGCCAGTGAAGCTTTCATACAGAACGTATTACAATCCCAGAAGTGGGGTACAATGGCCTTTGTAATAATTGAGATTCTATTCTGGGGTCTTTTTGCTGGTTTCCTCCACAAGAAAGGGATATATATAAAATTGTAATGGATGATGCAATCATGCAAGAGATAATGACATGTACATCTGCTTTCCTCGTAGATAGCTTCTATTAGAAGCTAGCAATGCTTGCTTGGCAAGCACATATCTTGTTGGTTATCTTTCTAGGTTCTCCTATATAACCTGCCAAAAGTTGTCTTTCCTAGCTTTTTCATAGGAATGTCTAAAAGGCATTTCCATTATCTGTGTCTTGACAATCTTATGGAGAACTTTTGAGGAGTCTAAAAGCACCGAGAGGAACAACTGACAAATGACCAAGACCACCAAGAGACCGAAACTCTATATCTCCATTTAAAATCTTAAGACATTTAGTGTATGAGTCGCATTTTTGTATATCCTTTATATAATCTTAATTAATGTAGAGTTAACTATACATACATGAATTTCAACACAAATAAAATTCATTATTGAATCAAATTAAATCTTAAGCAAAGGCTTGTGGATGTAGACAGCTTAATGTGATTTTAAGTTATTATTTCCCTAAAACAAAGATTGTTGCGTTCATTTCATGAAGTTATTATGAAACATCAAATTAATGACTAAAAATGTGATCGTTTCAAATACACATTTATTTCTTCTAGTAGTTTGTTACTAGTTAGTTGTCTTTATTCTGTATGTAAGCCATGTAAAAGCTTGATGTAAAAAGACTTTATTCCATCAAAACACTATTATCTCCTTTATGGCTATACCATGTTTCTTAACAAAGGCCATCTATATATTGTTCCTTATTACAAACAACAAAGTACACAGTTTATATGAGGGTAATCGAACATATTCCGACTTCTCATCAAATACAACATAAATAGACAAGAGAAGAAACATACTGAATACTTACAAACACAAGCCCGATCAACAATGAAATTAACAACAGTAACAACAATCAGGGCCAAAGAAAGAGAAAGAAAGGCAATTAATCCAAATCTTATCTGCTACTTTGTCTGCCACCAAAATGACATGTACAAGGCACTCTCCAGATATAAATAACATGTTCACATTGTGGTTAGGACCAGAAGTGGTATATTTGGTTTCTTCAAGTTGAAGATACAAGTTGTAAAAGCATCTTACAAGTAGTAAAAAAAAGACTGAAGAGCTACCTACAAGTTTCTTTGTATCTTTTGGCATCTTTAACTCTGTCTTTGTGGTTTCCCAAAAGTAAACTCGTAAGAGATAATTTAACTGCCCCAGTAATTTAGGTTTTCAAACTATATAAGTTAATGTCATCTATCATCTACTTCCCTCCTCAAAGTTCCAGTTCATGTCCTCAAATATTCAACAAAAAGAAAAAATGGCTACTAAGAAAGTCAATGCTGAGATTTCAGATAACACCAAGGACGATTGCATTCAAATGCCATCAAGCACCCAATATCTTGAAAACTGTCACTTGGGCAAAGTATTGGCATTCAGAGCAGTATACGGTTCTACTAGTGGTTTTCAACGCAGAAAAACTAGAGGCAATGATTCAAAGACATCATCACCAAGCAGGCTCAGCAAGGTCACATACACAGTGGTTGGAGATGACACAAATAATTACTTAGCTTGAAAATATGCTACTATGTAAATGTACCCTTTCTAGTAGCTATATGGAAATTGAATATGGTCAGTGTTATAATATACCCTGAACTTTTTTTTTAATATATATAATATACACTAAACTTTGATTTATTTATTTATTAAAATTGCAATTTCTTTTTATTACGAGTTTAATTTTAAGATTAGAACAAAACCTCTAAAATATTTAAAACGATCAAATTTATTGTTTAAGATGGTCATATTTACTAATGTTTCATTATTAATAACAAGTAAACCAATTTATTTATGGAGATGGAGGAATTTAATAGTCTTTGTACAATTGTCATTCTCAAGTATGCTCATGAGGTGGATTGTTTCCATTTTTTTTTCCTCTCCTTTGGACCTTTTGCCGTCTTGTTTAACAAAAAATATTGACCGATGAATGACTTTAACTTTTGTTTCCCTGTCTCCTCCGCCAAATCATCCATTTGAATTTGTCATTGCATCTCATGATCATACTTCCACTTTCCAGTACCTCTTTTGCCTGGCCACTCAAAACTTGCCCTACCTCTCTTACAATTATCAATAGATAGTTATTCCAAACACACATTCTATATGCCCATTTTATTCCCATCCTTTTCTTAATCAAAAAAAATTATGATATTAAAGTTTGATAATAATATAATGGTAAAGATAATAATAAAAAATATAAGAGACAGTTTATTAGTTTAATAGTATCAGGGAAAGCACTATCCCGGATTCCCAGGTGCGAGTCTAGTTCAATGAAAATAGGATTATTTAAAATATGGCACATTTAATTTCTTCTATGTATCCCTCCCTATATATAATATAAATCTTCAATTCCATAGTTCTCTAAGTGGAAGCCCTAACATTAAAAGCTCCTGAGTAGAGTACCGGCATTCCTTGAATCTTGAGAGGGTTTCATTTCATGGAACGGTACGGGTACGGGTACGGGTCAGATCATGGTCCGTACAGCGGTGATAGGAGGCTCGAGATCGTGAGCGGAAAAAGCTACGGCTACGCGAGTCGGGCTGAGTCGTATGGTGAGGTAACCAGGGCGAGTCACGACGGAGCAGGATCGGTGGAGAAGCCTTGGAGCTTTGGGGGGGCGCAGACGAAGAGGAGAAAGAGAATAGCGAGGTATAAGGTTTATGCGGTGGAGGGTAAGGTTAAAGCTACGCTACGGAGTGGAATCCGATGGATCAAACATACGTGTTCCCGGATTGTCCATGGATACTAATTCTCTCTTTGCCTTTCACTCTTCTATTTATTTTTTTATTTTTATAAATAAATATTTAAAATCAGAAGATAATATTCCAGAGACAGGGAAGAGTTGCGTGTACCCAAATCTGCAATACTATCACTGTATTGTTGGTATGTGAGCTTATTACTTTTAGGGCAAATGTTATAAATCTATAAATGTTAATTTCTCAGATTTCAATAAAGGCCTCCTACTTAACTTTTTATTAATATTTTTCAATTCATCAACTGATTTAAATACCTGAAGCGATTTGTTGAACCGTTTGATTGATTGTATAAGGGAAATTTAAACTCGTCAAACCAAATAATCATAATTGACAAAAAAAATAAAAAAAAATAAATAACCATCGTTACATGGACTAATATTGAAAATATTTATATAGTGTTTAAAAATAATTGATTTATTTATAAAAAAAATAATTTATTATGCATTTATTATATTGATAATGTAACAATATCTAATATGTTAATTTGATAAAAGTAATACTTTTTCTCTTTTATTTATATTTTTTTTTAATATTTATATAATGATCAGAGCATGCATATATAGAGATCCGTCACCTCTGCTATGTCAATTAGTTAATTAATAATTTGAAGAATACTTTTGTCGTTTTGGTGATTTTACTCAACTAGTTTAAGATTCTCAATTTACACAAAAATTAGTTAATTAATGACAACAAATTTTAAACTAAATCTCCTGGTACTTGTGAGTGGACCATTGCTTCATTTTATAAACAGGACATTGCAGTCTTAGGCAACAAAACTCAGATTAATTAAACATATTGACACTTATAATTAGAGATAGACATAGGTAGTACATCTAATATCTAATAACAACGTTCAAGGAAACTTGTGATATAAAGGACATTTTTTTAAAAAAAAAATTAAAGATGACTTGACTAATCAAAATGAATCCACTCCAAAATCTATATAAATTAAACACAATAAAAGGAAGTAGACAATCAAAATCATGGCAATGTAATTCTTCCAAATTAACTGTAATTCATTAAAACATAGCTTACATGTCTTCGTCTTCTCCCCAAATTAAGATCCTTGTATAAAATAAAGCTATGCAACTATTAAGTTGATGGGAGCGTCTATATATTTCAACACTAAATGTTTACATGCACTCCACTTATATAGTACTGTATTATTGTAAGTAAAAGTCAAACTTTTTAAATTGTAATGATTTTATATATTGTACTATAGTAGGTGAAAATTTAAAAGTATTATGTATAATACTAAATTTCTTTGAATTCACCACCTCAAATTCTTGTCTTTCTTACCCAACTCCACATGGGTGATTCAAGCAAAATATATAATGAGCATGTAAATTAAGATCCTTTAATTTGGCCTTTAAACTTTCCCCTCAATAATATTTTTCTTCTTGAAGAGAAAAGGTTACAACGCTTTATACATGTATATCTTTTTGGGTATTATTTTGTTAAGAAGGGTTTACAAGCCCATCTCTCTAAGAAAAACAAAAACAAAAAAAGAATTAAGTACGTTGAATCGATCTCATCCATGCATGCATGTGCAATTAAACAAAGAATGAAACCACAACATTCATGATATCATTGCAATGTTTAAGCAGATCATAATCCTAATGATCTCATACTTATCTCATTATAATGACGATCCACAATATCCATACGCTGCAACCTCATTTCTTGATAAAATTGAGCAATAAACTCTTCAGCTTTAGCATCAATCATGTCATCACCATCCCCATGATCCTCATTCACATTAATCTCTTCTTCTTTCTCCTCATCCTCTTCAACCATTTCATTTAGTCCCACCGCCGAAGCGTACCGACTACTAGCCGCCGAAGTGAATCGGCTACTACTCGGAGACGGCGGAAACTCCGAAGCCGAATCAAACCCATCTTCATAATTTTGATCAACACTAATATTAGCATTTTCAGTGACCACATTTTTTAGTTTATCACCGTTGAGAATTTGCGGTAGAGAAGAAGAATGGTTGCTTTGAAGATGCATAGGTCTCATGGACCCCACAAGCTTCCTCCATATGCTTCTAGACTCATCATCAACGGGGAGAATCTGTTTAGATTTACGAGAACGCCCTCGCATCATGAAGAGTGCAACTTTGAAGATATTTTTGGATCCTTTTCCTTTCTTGAGAATTGATTTGGGTTGAGGATTATGATCAAGGATGGTTGCATTAGCTTTTGGATCAAAGCTAACGATAGCGTTCTCAACCTTTTGCTCCATTAAACAATAGTTAATGGAACAATTAACAAAGGTTGGAGAAAGAGAAGAGAGGGTAATGGATTTTATTAATATTAATGTGACATTTTAACCTCACCCTGCGTTTTCCTGCTACAAGCAGGGCGAGAATATTAGGGACCTCGAGATCGATCAGTGTGGTGGGAAATTTAGGAAACAAAAAACAAGTTTAAATAATAATTAATTATTCTTTAATAACAAATTTAATTAACCGTCGTTTTTTTTATTTTGGTTTAAGACATGAAGACAGCTAAGCATACGTAGTAAATTCGTGCGAGGTTCAAGTGTTTGTAAGTTACGTGGCATATTGTAGAATGACTAAAATAGCCTCGTGTTTGAGCTTGTTTTTTGCGAATGATTCTAATGTTAGTGTGGAGAGAATGGTGATTGTGTAGGGCGGTTTTTTAGGCGAACGATTTGGGTTAAAGAGAGAATGAAAATAAATGATGTTTGTTTTGGGACGAGGTAACTGATACCGGTAATTTCTGTTGCTCTCATTTTGAATTGGTCTTCTTTCAAGCGTTGACCAAAATAAAAAAATACACTTTTTCTCTCTAGATCTAAAATTACGAATTAGTAGTATTTTACTATCACAAATGGCTTGCATTATTTCAAGTAACTACAATTAAGTGGAGTCTTTTGTTAAAACAAGAAATGAAGTGTAGTCTTTTTTCGTAATTTTATTTAAAGTGTATTGAATATTAAATATAAGTATTATTTTTGATAAATTTAAATTTAAGTTTACTATATTGTGAGGATTTAATTTTTTATTTATTAAAAAGGATCTGTCTCTTTCCATTTGATTCAACATCTATTAGTAAATAATGCAGAGTGTTACAATAAGAAAATAGAAAAAAATACTATTACATTATTATTTTTACAGATAAAGCCACCCATTATTAAAGATAAAATGAAGTGGAGATAATAGAATAAAATAATTTTATTAACTTTATTATTTAAATATATTTATGATAGTATAGAACTATTTATTTTATATTAAATCAACGTACAGTGCAGACAAGCATTAATGCGGTCATATATCCGCTTTTTTATCTCTTTTTTTTTTGTTTATTCTTTTTTCTTTTGAAGACTTTTGACTATGACTAAGTGTTCGATGCAGTTGATGTTTCTATTCCAAGTGGTAAATATTAGAATATTTTAGGATTTTCTACAAATTATTTATTTGTTGGAGGAGAACTTCTTTTCTACCCCAAAATTACTTTAGAAGTATACATCTTAGAATAAAGGAAAAAACAAAGTACACATCTTAAAAGAAAGAAAAAAACAATTTTTATGTTGTTTAATAGTATTTTTCCACAAACATATGTAGTTTATTTTTTAAAAACGTAGCAGGGGAAAGCTCTCTTTATTGTATAATTGATAGGTCCAACTTTGTATAAAGACAATTAAAAGTCATTCTTTAAGTGTTTCTTTTCTACTCCTACAGTTAGGTTATTGCACTTCTTTGTTAATGAACTCAATGGAACACTTATTAGAAAATGCTAATAAGAAAAAAAAAGTTTACACACTTTATATATTTATGTTAATTTATAATTAATTATTTATCTATAAAGTATAATATAATTTTCAAAAAAAAATTAAAGGTGAACTTTAGATCCACGTTATTAACCCAGTGAACCAAATTAACCTAAAATGTATTTTATCCAAACTAATACAAGTGGATTCTAATCTGATCAGGCTCAAAGAGATTTAGGTAATATTACTTAGATTTCAAACCCATGAATCCACTTACTCGATCCGTTAAAAAAATGTGATTTTTTTAATTATATTAATCTGTTTGTAGTTTAAGAATTTTATGTATTGATCTGTTAAAATTAAAAATTGTAGAATTTAGTTTAAGCTATGAAATTATTTTCATCAAACATTTAACTATATATTTTATTTGACAAATTTTTTAAAATATTATATTATGATCTGATCTAAACCAACTCATTCATCACTCCGGTCAGATTTGACATAAAAAATGTTTTTTACCCAACAAGTTAAAGTGCAAAACAAATATGAATGATTCCTTTCAAACATACAGAATCACTTCATTTCTAATATGAATGATTCCTTTTAGACATACTAAAAGTCATATTGCAAAACAAATATAATTTATTATTTACATTAATTTTAAGTTTAATTATTCTACAAAGTAATTGATTGATCCACGATTTTAAGAGTTAAATAGTTTTTTTTTTTATAAAAGTGAATTTTGATTTTTTTTGTATAATTAATTGTTTACGTCTAAGAGATTTATTTTTTGTATTTGACAAGGAGATATTGAATCATTTAACTTAATTTTATCCTCTAAATTCTTCTAAATTGAACTATAGCGCTAGATTATCAGTACGAAAATTATTTCTTAGATGTATGTTCAGAGAATGAATTTTCAAAATTAGAGAGATTAACGAGCTTTCCATGATTTTAGTGGATGATATGTTGTGTATACTTTTAGAGTTATCTTTGATATTATTTATATAGTTGAAAAAGTGTTCTCTATTATAAATATTTTCATGAATCACATTCGAAATTCTATATGAGATAAATAATTAATTGATTGTTTAATTATTTATATAGAGTGATTTTTTTTACGACTAATATTAATAATTAATATTATTAATATTTTGTTGAACAAGACAAACTCGCGATCTATTTATCATTTCACTTCCTAGTCTCCCGCCCTAGCCAAGACATTCTAGTAACATCATTGGATTCAAATCAATAATCACTTAATGGCTCAATTTAACCCAATTCAGACACCTTTACATTTCTAGTTTTCGTGCTCTATATATTTTTGTTGACTTCTCAATGTCAGAGTCAACTATGTGCATTGCAGTATCTTTTTTTAAGTAATGTGAAATGGATGTATAATTGGAATATGTATTTTTTAACAAATGTATAGTTAGAATCCTGTTATGTTATTGTCACCCCAACATAAGAAACACTAAAGTTTTGTTGGCATATAAAGAATTTAAAATTGGAGAATGATGTTGGCATAAAGAATTTAAAATTGGAGAATGATTTTAAACATATACAAGAAAAGGAAAGTCAAGAATGTCCCACTATATATATATTTGTTGGCTGTAGCCGTAAAGTTAAATAATAGAGTGATAAAAAGGTTGTAAATTCGAATCACACCATCAATCAAATATTAATAATATTAATTGAAATAGGTTATTCAACTTGTTTGGATATTCTTTGAGTTGGTGTCTAGTGGTAAAAAGCGTGGAGAAGGATTAATTGTGATATAAATGATGTGTGGTTGATCTATTTGACCTACCAGAAATTGTTATTTTGAAAAATATTGAATGGTTTGTGTAAGGCAGTAGAAATGATAAAAAAAATTGTGGTGGCAATTGAAAGTAAAGGGTAAGAAATTTAGTGTACAACTATGGCGTTAATGGTAGAATAATCCATTGAGCTATTTGGGTGTCTTTGTGTAAGAGTTGTTCATTTTGTTATTAATTTTGGTTTAAAACCCCTTTGTAACATCTTGTATTCTGTTCTTGTTACCGTCACACCTTGTGCCCAGCCAAAGGTGTGTTAATATATATTTTTTTATAGAAAAAAACTTCCAAGAGGACTGAATTCTTTTACATTAGTATGTCACTCTTTATTTTTCATTTTGGTGAAATACCACATTGTTATCTTTACATAAGAAGATTAGGTGAAAATTTTGTATGTAATTAAGAGAAATTATATTTAAATAATAATTATTACCCTATAAACTTACAATTTGATACTAAAATATTCATTCTTTTTAACGGATGCGACAACATAAAGCTCTTTTTTAAGTTTTAAAAGCGGATAATTGTTGGAGTTGAGTCCACACTCTAAAATCTTTTTTCTTAAGAAAATTGAGTTATTTAATTATTTTAAATATGTTAAAAGAATGTTCAAATAAAAGAAAAAAAATACTATTTTTAATAAATTACTTTTATTAAATATTTATACATCAATATCATAAAAAAATAATAAAAAAATATTACATTAAAAATTAAAATAATTATTCATTTTAAAACAATTATTTTATAAACAAATCAATTATATTAACACACAAAAATATACAAAAACAGGGGGCATTAAGCAAACGTTTACTCGTACAACAAAGTGCCTCAACTTTCTGATTAAACAACAAATATATAATAATGTGTTGTGTTGTGTGTGTGACGTTAATTAATTTGAAAGCAAGCGGCGTTCAACTGTGTTCCAACAAAATCCAACTAAAAGCGCTCTTCATTTCATGTGGCCGTGGGTCCCATCTCTCTATTTTGCACTGACTAAAATAACCCTTACTAAGATTTTATTTTACTTGCTTTTCTAAAAAATAAAATCAATTATTGCAAGCAAAAATATACATATCATCTAAGTTGAGCACTCGTTTAAATCTTTTAATTTTTTTCTATAGTCATTTCAAGTTATATCATCTTTCAGCGACAATTAGTGTAATAAAAAATATTTAATCATCAAATTTTTTATTAAATGCTGCATTAATATATCATTCATACTAATTCTTTAAAAAAAATTTGGTATATTTAAATATAATTTTTTTTATTCTCTGTAATCATTTTAAAAACATGTAATCTTAAAAACTTGATAATAAAGATATATCATGACATTCACTTCCTCCACTTGGAGAGTAGTTTAGATAAACAATTTATTCGCTCTTAGGATTAGATCTTAATATTTCACGATAATAATTCGAAAAATTGTCAAACGTAAAAGGTCGCATGCATAATTTTATATAACTTAAAGGTTAACCGTGTAAATTGAATATAATTTAAAAGATTAATTCGAGAAGAAAAAAACTTAAAGAACCGCGTGTATATTTTCACCATTATTGAATTAGTAATTTTATCTAATATTTGTACTTGAATTTTTGTTCAAACTTAAAATATGTCTGTTTTAAACCATAATTTCAACCATTAACTTTTAAACAAAAAAATTTAGATTAGTTAACTAAATCCTAGCCTCTGTATAAATTATCATTGTAATGTAATTATATGTATCAAGTTTTTTGACTTGTGATTGTTTTCCTTGTTGATAAATTTGACTAGTAATTGTTAATACTTAATAGAATGATGATGAGTACGTAGAACCATTAAAATGGTTGGTGAATGAATGATTATGAGTAGAAAAGTTAAGGGCAAAATAGTAAGTAAACAAAAAATGTTCCAGCTTGTCTCCAACCGCGTACAATAAAGACGTGTCCTTAACGAGTTGGCACTTCGTCCTTGACTCCCGCTCACAGTTCACACAATAATAATATTGAAACTAATTAAACTGAAAGACTAACATACACTGTCCCTTTCTCACACCACGTTACGCGTCCCAAATCCCAAAACATATACATGTATTTTATTTATATATAAAAGAGCAACCACCGTTTTCCATAGCACATCATCAACATCATAACCATTTCTTCCAAAGAGTTAATTTCCATATATCACTTGCTATAGCTACTATAAACTCCTCCTCACTTTGTATTTCACCTACATTGTTAATTCACTCAACCATACATTAACGATTACCACACAATATGTCTTTGAAGAACCGTAACGTTGGTCGTAGGGCATGGAACATCCTACGACTCTCATTACTATGGGCACGTAAAAGTGGTGTGTTTAGGCGCAAGCTAGTTACGGAGCTACGTCTTGTACCAAAATACTTGAAGAGTTTCGGACACACTAACACTCCCAAAAAACAGATTCACTACTTTGAGCGCGAACTTTCCTTCGATGAGACTCCTATTTTCAATGTCAAGATGTATCGTCCATCATCCATGCGTTTCCATCTTCCGTGTATAAAACCACATGTTGATTTTGACTATGATTTTAATGATGATGATGATATTGAATATGATAATGGGAGAAAGAGTGATGAATATGATCAAGAATTTTATAATCATGGGGTTGAAGGGTGTGAAGAAGTAGATGTACAAGGGATAGATAAACGTGCTGATGAGTTCATTGCTAAATTCCATAAGCAAATGAGACTTCAGAGACAGATTTCTCTTTTACAATACAAGGAAACACCAAGCAGAGACACGATTTGAAATTCTTTAATAGATGCAAATTCACTTTCTTGTATTATTGCAATCAACTTCAATTTTTCTTCTTTGATTTTAGTTTTGATGCTATGATCAATAGAACTTTATAGTTTATGAAATGAGGGAGAGATCATACTGCGGGATGTTGTAAATACAAGGAGCTGTTACAGAGTTCTGGTATTTACATTTTTTGTATTTTTTATAGTTGTAATTTCAATAAATACTACACGGTTACTACTTATTTTTTATTTTTTTTTTGGTGATACTTATTTTTTAATTAAAAAGAATGTCGCGACTATAATTGTTCCTTGTTCATATCTCTCCTTTTTATTTCTGAAAGTTGTCCATGTCCCTGATCAACCCTGAAGAGGAAATCCATAAACTCTTAAGTACTCGTATTATTCGGTGCAGCGTAGGATAAAAATGGTTCCACAATAATGATGATGATCGTGAATGGTGATAAAATTAACTAAAGAACCTTTGCTAAAATGGCATCATTTTTTTTACAAAAACAACCTTGATCATGACATCCAAGGTGTAAATCCTTTATTATCATTTGTCAATTATCTTTAAAGCCTTTTTTTGGTTCAAGCTTATTACAACTTACAAAGATTCAGAGAACCATATTCATCGGTTGAAGAATCGACCACAATTCAATTCATGCGACAGAATTTCATCCGGTAGTTGTAATATCATCTTCAAACAATTTCATCCGTTTAAAATGTAATCTTAATGAACCTTCATAATGATAGTGCAGGTAAATAACGCAAGTCTAAGAAAATAAATATCAAATACACATGAATCACCTATTAACTTACAATTTTTGAACAAAGAAAATTTAAGACCTAATAAGCGAGCATAAAAAGAAAAGAAGCATGTACATTCGGGGCATGGTCAACTGAACAAGTAAACAGTCTTAAACTGTCTTACAGTAATATATAAATCCACAAATGTCAGGTTAATGGTCAGCTTTGAAATGAAAAGTATGCTTATCGTGTAGACAAGGAATTAGCTCCCCTTCAGACCTCTATGTAATATCAAATGATGATCAATACTTCTTTTATTCTGCAATAAAGGTAAAAAAAGAAGGCAGAAATGATGTTATATCAGAAGACATAGCATTCATATTACTTCCACAGCAAGCGCTGAATCAGCAAAGGAAGGAAAGGAAGCTGAATCAGCCAAGGAAGGAAACGACTTCCTTAGCTCAACAAAGTTACTACTCAAGATGCCGTGACTTGATTTTAACTAGTCACGACTGCAGACATACCAGTATGTGCAACCTTTTAGAATCTCCTCAATCATTAAGTTAATTTAATATTAAAAATTATTAATATAAGGACTTCTAACGATGAACTAAATGGACGTGGTGCAAATAATATTGCTTGGTAAATGATATGAATGAGAACCAACCTAGAGAAGCATGGGGCAGCTGCACACATACTCCACTTTAGAGTTTCCCATTCCCTTCCCTCCCAATTATTTTCCCTTAGAGAACCAGTTTACTTTAGAAACGTAATGTTGGAATGAGTCCTATAGTAAAGAATCGTACATCAACTTCCATTTTCATGAATACTAGAAATATGTGCTTCCAACTTCCCTGTTGCCGCCAATATGAGACCTACAGTACAGGTGCAGCATCATAATATTTATTAGAGTAGACATAATCAAAACAGGAATCGATGATCATCAATAATTATTTTAAACACCAATTCTTTAACTTTTCATAATTTTTCAAGAAATTTCAAGCATCGATTCACATGTGAAATGCGGTGAGTATTTAATCTTAAGCAAGCAATTACATAGGAAGATAAGCAACCACAAGAGTGCTGTGAAGGCACAAACAGACCATATTCATTTCACAATATTAACATGGATGATGTAAATGGCTTTGGCTTTGTACTTCATATAGTTCATGAGGTATTAAATGCTAATTCATAAATGAGAAGTACCTAAAAACAAAGCAGATGGTCTCCCAGGCCGAGATTTGAATTCAGGATGAAATTGCACGCCTACATAGAATGGATGACTTGGATGCTCTAAGATCTGCACAAGAGAGAGAATTTCTTAAAACTGAGAAAACAGTTGCATTCTCCATGCAAAAAAACAAGCAATAAAAGAAGTGAATTATGTGTAATAATAAATATAGAAACACAGTCGCAGGATAACAAATACTACAATGTCTAATTGTAACTACCAGGTTTTCAACTACCGTTCTAGTTAATATTGTGTCTAATTGTAACTACCAGGTTTTCAACTACCGTTCTAGTTAATATTGTTTAACATCAAAACTCTGTCCAAGCAGAAGCATACCTCCATTCGCTTCCCACTTTCATCCTTGCCAACAAATTTTAGCCCAGCTTCTTCTAAAGTTCCAATGACATCTGGATTTACCTAAACAATGCCAATACTAAATTAGAGGACAGGTATTACATGTGTTTCTAAAACATTCAATAACCGAAAAAGAAAGTTCACAGCCAAACCTCATATCTATGACGATGCCGTTCATCCACATACTCTGCATTGCCGTACCTAGCAATTAGGAACATGCAAAGATATTAACATGCATGAGTGCTGAGAACATAATCTAATCACTAAAAGCAGCTACATAATGGAGTGTAATTCAACTGAAGAGTATAATACAGCACACAAAGGATCAATGAATTGAATATATGGACGGAAGTAAGAACACATTGTAATGTTATCATTGTAATGTTATTGAATATACAGCACACTAGTGCATCAAAAAAATTCACAACACAGGTTATCATTTCAAATCCAAAGATACAAAGGAAAATAATCACACTGCTGATAGATTTTCTTTTTCTTTTTTCACCTTTTGTTAGGAAGGTTAGGTGGGGGGATGTAGGTTTGGACAGTAGGTGGTTTCCCCTTCCCTTGAAACCCCTTATCTACAGTGAAGGGAGAATTGAATCCCAAGCTCATTTGAGATGTAATATCACAAAGAACGTACTGAATCAGTCCTGATATTATTAAAAATAAAACCATCCCCTGATGCCAGACATCATTATTGACATGTGTCGTTCAGAACAACAAAACAGGCCCAGAAACAAGGAGCCTGAGACTTAGACTTAATATATGCAGATGCAGCCAGAAAAAAGTTATCTAATGGAAAAGAGAGATGGCGTATTCCATGAAATGGACATATAATCTGTTCTTTATTCATTATTTAATTAATCATTAAAATACTACATAGTGAGTTAGCTACATCACATACAGTTTGGAAGTGATACAATCATGTGTCTGTAAGAGTGTTCTTCGAGATCCAAGTCTCATGGTACTTCCCATATGCGTCCGTGAGCCCTGTTTGTGACTAGCAGACATTACAACAAATAAAAATGAATTGGAAGATGAGCAGGGTGAGGGTGGGGAGAGAAATGTTTGCCTACCTCTGGCATGAAAATTACAACAGGATTTGGTGTTTGTGCATCAAACTCTATACTGTTCGCTCTTTCCCAACCCAAAACCTAAGAATGAATGTTGAATTATTAAGAAAAGCATGTAGTCGTGAAAAACAAATTATCGCTTAAAACAGAAAATTACTTACTGATCTAGCAAACTCAATTACAGAAATTTGCATTCCCAAGCAAATCCCCAGGTAAGGAACATTGTTCTCTCTGGCATATTTGGAAGCTAGCATCATACCTCTCACACCACGGTCTCCAAATCCCCCGGGAACCAAGACACAAGCAGCACTCTGCAAGTAAAAACTTCCCATAAAACCACTGTGATAACAAATTCAATAGCAGAAATCTTCTTTGGTGAGTTAGAGTAGGCTCAACACAAATTCTAATACCATTCAGAGTCTATTCTATATCCCTTGGGCTTAGGGGTGGGAATAGGGTAAGCCATCCGTCAGGGTCTATGGCCTGACCTACTTAAAGTCTGGTCTAACCTAATTTGTTTAATAAAAATGTTAGGCTCAAGCTTTTTTTAAAGCCTTTTAATTTAAATAGATCAGACTCAGACTTATAAAAAAACATATTAGGTCTGATAGGTCGGCATATATATATATATATTATTTTTTTTATTATTTATTAACATTGTTATTTGTTAGTAACTTAGTATTTATTGAGTAAAAGAAAGTATAATTTTATTAGTTTTCCTTATATATAAAGGTCTAGTTTAGCCTATTTAAAAAAATGTAAAATGTACTATTTACATGCTTTCATGTGAAATAGGCTTTCAGATCAGGCCGGAAAAAAAGCTTATGATAGGCCGTAGGCCAAGCTCAGGCCTAAAAAATTAATTATAGGTTAGGCTCAGGCCTTTCAAAGCCTAGCCTGGCCTATTCCCACGCTTAAATTTGGGCTAATCAAGTCACACTCTAGATGCTAAGTGTTAGGGGTGTGTGTTGACTATTGAGAGATCTATATTAAATAGTGATATGAATTGAGTAGTGTTTATATGGGGAATGGATCCTCTCATGTGGCATGAGGGTCCATTGAAAAGGAGAGAAAGAGGATGATGGAAAAAGTGAGTTTTAAAGGTGGAGATTAAAACACATGAGGAAAAAAATTGAGGGTCCATTCCCTGTTTATATGCAGTGAGCTGTGGGCACTGGGCACCCCTCACTTCACATTACAAGCCAGTTTTTTAATGTAGAGTTAAGCCCAATTTAAATTCTACGAAATCTAGTTTCATCACAGATAGTCCAGCTGTTCCTTCATATATATTAAATGCATGGAGAAATATGTTGTTTTTTTTTATCAACTAAAAATCACCTAGAGTAAAGCAGGATCGCATAGCTAAACACCGAAGGCCTCAACATTTTTACCAACACACTTGCTAGACATAATAGACTAAACTTTCATAAATTGTATGTGCTTCTGGTGCTCGTACCTTCAGAGTCTTCCATGCTGCAGCATGTGCTTCTGGTGTCTGAAGAGTTAAACAACAACATAGAATAAAATAAGCCAGACTACCTGCATAATGAGAATTAACCAAATTTCTTCAAAAGCAATTTGAAAGAAATCATTACTGATTTTGCAGTGTCATCTTCAAGGTCAGAAGCTGCAATCCAGTCAATTGATGGTCGAAATGAGCATGCAACACAAGCATGCAGAAGGGCCTATAAACAAAGGAGGCATTAAAAAAATCAAACTATTCAGTATATTTCAATGACATAAGAATAACAAAAAGTCCTGTGTTCAATAAAATAAAATAAAAATTACCATTCTACAATCCAAATATGTTGATATCCATAGTGATATATACACATATACACTGAAGATTATATAAAATAAAGAATGCATAAACCAATAGGTTATAGCAGTTTTAAGAATACAGCAAAAATGTGAAACTCAGATTATTGCCAGTGAATATGGCATCAAATTTATGGAAAGAACCAAACTTAAAAGAAATTTTTTAAAGAAAAACTTAAATGCTATCATCTTAATTCTTAACCATGTTGATAGTTACATTGAAAATACACTAATCTTAAATCAATTTTCCCATAACACATATTGTTATCCTGCTATTCTTGGGATAAATATCAAAGGAAAGATCAGCACACCTTTACAACAGATAAATATGAATCTGTTAGACCAACATATTTTCCCACCATCGCAATCCTCACCTGTAAATTCCAAAATGCTCTCATTCACATGCACAAAATAGTCATAAATTTAGAAAGATTATTGCAGACAGCATATATGGTACTAACTGATTCAGTAAGATTATCATAGCTCTCAGCCATCTCAGTCCATTGCTGCAAATCAGGAGGTGTGGCGTGGCTGAAAAGGAATTAAAATGTGATATAGACTAATGTTTCCAATTATCAATATATTTTTCAATAAAAAAAATGAAAAACAAGTAAAATATCCAGCAGGATATTCCCAATTTTGATCGACATATGCTGTGTTTGGATTTTGTTCAGATTTTAATTATTAGTTCAAACCATTGAGAGATCTCCCAACATATGAATTATAATTCTTCAAAAACTTAAATATTATTGAGATAAAAACGGGATAAGATCAACCTAAAGACGGGATACGTGAACAGTTGGAAGATAAATACTGAAGTTATCATTGCATTACTGTTGTGAATGTGATCAACACACTCTTTATTATTGGGCTACATCTCAAATTTTCTCATTAAATAGAGCAAGGAAAAGACAATTTGTAAGAAAAGACATTTCAAATTTTCTCATTAATTAAGAGGTGCTAGAAAGAGTGTGCTAATGTTTGATTTACTGCAGCACACGTTTTTCAGTCCCCCCAATGAGTTACTGTACTAGAAAAATTTGAAGTTCTATTTATGTCCTTATGTTTTTTTTGTTCAATTTACCTCATTCAGCTTGGACAAGACTTCTATCTAAGGCCAATATTTTATATTTAGCAAATATGGAAGGCATTAAGGTCCATCACAGGCAAAGAGTTCTAAAACTGCAATAGAAAAGACTAATCAAATTTTCAAATAAAATGAAAGTTTCTTTTTATAAGCAAATAAAAATTTCTTAACCAGAAGAGGGCCTTTGATGTGTTCCAGATCTCTTTCTCCTGTTCTTTTCTTGAAAAATATATCTAGAGTGCTACAGATTTATGCAGGGGATTTTATATAACATAAAGTTTCATGACAACTTTTATATGTGATATTGCAAAGCTTTTGGCAGTTATGAAAATAAAAGACAAATCAAAAACTCACCTAACTAAGTTAAGCTGCTGTAAAATCGAATTGTGTGCATTTTGGTTCTGAAAATAGAAGCCCGAAATTCAGAGAAAAGAAATTACACAAAATACAAGTAGCCAAGTTTCAATGGCAAAAATTTGATAGACTCACTCTAAGTAACAGGGGAATATGCCAAATGTTTGGTACATCATGGATATTCAGAATATTGTTAACCTGTGAAAAAGTATACAGAAAATATAGATCAATAACTAGTAAGTCAAAGCTTGCCTGGAAAATAATCAAGCTTAACTTACTGGAACATGGCAAAACTGTGAGAGTTTTTCCTTGGTAGCTTCCAGCAGAGGCTGTGCATTGAATAACAGTATTTTAGCTACTAAAATAGACAAACTAACATCAAAACATCAAAACAGAAAGAAAAAAAAAAAAAAAAAAAATTACAAGCGCTAAAATATCCCGTTAACTTGGTGGGGAAAAATATGAACATAAGCAGATAAATTCAATCAACCACTGTATTCTCCTAAATATAGAATTACTGAGGCAATGATCCATTAAAATGTAGCCACTTGATTGTCAGACCATAATCTCATAGGAGAAGCAAGAGCAAAACCCATGTCACGTCACATAAGTTGTCGAATCCACATAAGCATGTAAGATGCTTGAGCAATAGCACGGCTTTAACCCTTGATCTTGATAATCACAATCTACCACAATCTGTTTATTGCTTTACGCCTTTACCAAGAAACCAGATTTCCTCAAACAAAGACACAATACCAGGTCTTATTATGACACAGGATGGTAAAGCCCATATAAAAAAACATTCATTCTAACAGTACCCATCCTAGTACTACCCTTACTGAAGTCCACTTAACTGCAGTGTTTAAATAGGATTCAATGCATTAGTGCTTGTATAATCAAGCAACCAAGAAATATATGATCTTCTGATCAATTTCTAAATTGTTTCACAAGCAACAATTTTAAAAAGACCATATTAAATGTTGATCTGAAATGGAAATTTCATTGAAGTTCTTCATCCATTGAGTATATAGTAATAGATTAATGATTCAAAAAAATATACTTCAAGGATGTCTAAATCTAAAACACATTAAAGGATAAAAGGGGTCGAGCATATTCAACAATTTAATCATTGCCATTAATTTGATGGATTATCAAATAGTATCACTAGAGAATCAGGTAAACCCAAATTTTCCTGACAGCATGTACCTACACATTTACTAAGATTGAAAGAGCCAACTAGAAAGTCACATAGACTTGGAATGAAAAATACAGCAAAGATTTCTAGACTACCAGATGCAGAATAATGGTTATAATTATTTTCATTGCTAAAAGTGGAGCCTGAATTTCGTAACTGTGGTCAATATCCATAATTCACATGGCTAAAAAGAAAAGAGCAGTACAATGTGCAAGCTAAGAACAAGTGAGCGAGCAAACTTTCTCTGTAGTACTACTACCAGAAGACTTTGGAGCAAACATTGTTACACAGATTAACAATTTTAATTGCATATAGGCACCAACTGGTGATATGATATACCTCAGCAGAGCGACTTGCTAAAAGATGAGGCGTCAAGCCCAATGCTCTCAGTTCCCTGACACTATGTTGTGTAGGCTTTGTTTTCTGGAAGAAGAATATTTCACTTAAAATGAGGAAAAAAATAAAAATAAAAAATAAAAGTCTGCAACTGTAATGCACAAGTAATCAAGTATTACTTGCTCCCCCACTGCACCCAACACTGGTATCAGGCTAACATGGATGAGACAGAAGTTGTCAGGCCCTGAGAAGGAATAATGAGAGTGAAAATGTTATGTATCAAGACAAGATGATATTTCATGGCTATATGAAAATGTGAAATTTGTATTATGTAAAGATAACTAACTATATGAGTACATATTACATATTGATCATAATAAAAACCATAACAAATGCCACTAAAATTTCGTATTTTTTTCCCAAACCAATGTCATAATGTCACAAAAAACATCATTAGCCCTATATAAAAGAAGTCTTGACTTTATTTTCAATTGCCTACAAATGCTAGTTGTACTTGTATCAATTTCATCACCAGCATTCTCAACATCCATAAAATCATGACTTTTAAGATTTGAGAAGTCTAGCAATATGCTCAAGTGCATGTCCCACAACTTTGTCCCTCCTTTAGTATATCTGTCATCTTTCCTTGACAACAGTCAAAGGTTGGAACAAACATAAATTAAACCCTCTATCCTTTTTGTCTCCATTTTGATTCTCTTCAAACAATGAATAAAAAGAGTATGTACTCCAGCAGTTGTATCCTGAAGTATCAAAGTCGTATCCCAAATGGATCGGTCAATAACTTCTTTTCAAATTATTTTAAAAAAATAGGTGTCTCAATAGTATATAAGTATCGAACACCAATACTTATGAAATTTTTTAAGTGTATGGGCTTCATACACATTATTATACATAAATGAATTCAGCAGCACCACAATAGCAGTATACTTAAGCGAACTATACATTAATGCTACACCACAATAGCAGTGTACTTGAGCGAACTATATAATAATGCTACAACACAAACAATTAAATAAAATTTGAATTGAGATTATCAAGCAAAGGCAAACTCATGCTTACCTGAGTACTTGGACTATATGTATTGTGCAATAGAAAACCAGTAAAATCTACATATTGTTAGACAAAAGTACTTTAACCTTTTAATATTTTGTTGATTAGAGGAACTTAAAAAAAATTACTAAAATTCTTTCCCCGTCCAACACAAGGGCAATGAACAGTTAAACACAGACTCTAGTAGTTAATAATTTTGACCAAAGAGCAACTAACGTGTACATGGGGTAATAACTATATACAGCAAAAAAAACTGTATTGAGTAAAGTTAGTTTAAAAGCAAAATATGCTTTTGCCATACCAACTTGAAAGGACAATTGCCGCAGAGCCTCAATAAATGGCATAGATTCAATGTCACCTGTAGATAAACAAGATATTATGCTCCATCATAATTGAATAAAGCGGATAAAGCAACTTCAACAGGACAGAAGAATAATCCGTTATGAGAAATCTTACCCACAGTGCCTCCCAACTCAATCACACAGACATCAGCAGGATCTTCATTTCCATCAACTGGGATCACAGCAACCGACTCGATCCAATTTCTTATGGCATCAGTGATATGCGGAACCACCTATTTCATAAAAACCCCATCAACTCGGTTATCAGTTCTTTATCCACAAAACAAAGTATCCAGCCAGCAATCAACAATATAAATAGCAAGCAAGCGCACACACGTTCAGTGTATTACCTGAACAGTTTTCCCAAGATAATCCCCTTTACGCTCCTTCTCAAGAACAGACTAATAATCACACGAAACCAAAAACAATGGTTAGTTCAATAAATCAAAATCAGCATAAAGTGTAGTATTAACTATTAAATTAAATTAATTCCATGAAAGACATGAAACAAGCATGCACCTGGTATATTTTCCCGGTGGTGATATTGTTATCCTTTGTAAGCGTGACATCAAGGAAACGCTCATAATTTCCCAAATCCAAATCAACCTTTACAAGTCAAAAGCCATAAAGTAAAATAAATTAATTAATAATAACTAAATAGAACTCTTCCATAACCATAATAAATTCAAATTCAAACTCGCAGAGTTATGGGGGAAAAAAAAAAACCTCTCCGCCATCATCAAGAACAAAAACCTCTCCATGTTCAAAAGGAGACATGGTTCCAGCGTCTATGTTCAAATACGGATCTGCAACAAAAATAAAATTGAGAAAAGGTGCATGATAGGAAACGGTTGCAAATAAATTGAATTGCTCAAAAAAAGAAAAGTTAGATTGATAGTTAGAGAGAGAGAGAGAGAGAGAGAGAGAGAGAGAACCGATTTTGATGGAAGTGACGCGAAGGCCGCAAGCTTTAAGCACGACTCCTATGCTGCTGGCGGTGACGCCTTTGCCGAGGCCGCTAACAACTCCTCCGGTGATCAAAACGTACTTCATTTTGTGATTTGGGGAAATGGGGAATGTGGTAAGTTATGTAGGCCAAATGTTTGTGTTTATATCCGAGCGGGAAGCTTGATATTTTGGTGTACCATAGCATGACGAAGCCGAAACCGCTTAACTGGTCCCTTTCTACTTTCTAGTGCAATTATGGAAAATTATAAGAAATGTGATCATTGTTAAAGGTACCAAAACAAGTAAATTTGTATTGTAAAATTATGTATTTATTACATTAATAAATGTTTACTTTGTATATGTAATATGAAATATTTTTCTTTTATAGAGTAATTAACCAATGTCTTTAGGCATTTCTTAGAAGACTTTTGTTTACATAGAAAAAAAATTAAAAAAAGGAATTATTTGTCTTCTAATCTTGTTATTGAATAATTAATCTTTATCGTGGAACTAATTCACCACTATCAATAAGATTTTCTTTTTTAATCACATTTTTTAATTTATAAAAAATCCAGAATATGAGAGTCGTATCTTCTTACTTTTTATGAAGTTTGTTTTTGTTAAGTTTGTTTTTGTTAAATTATGTATTTATTACATTAATAAATGTTTACTTTGTATCTCTAAGATGAAATATTTTACTTTTATAGA
>JBBPBP010000001.1:7212026-7225736 GCA_037974735.1 Cicer chorassanicum | reverse complement strand
TTAGGCATTTCTTAGAAGACCTTTTGTTTACATAGAAAAAAAAAATTAAAAAAAAATTATTGGTTTTTTAATCATATTATTGAATAATTAATCTTTATCATGGAATCTAATTCACCACTATCGATAAGATTTTTTTTTAATTACATTTTTTGATTTATAAAAGGTCTATATGAGAGTCGGATCTTCTTACCATTTATGAAATTTGTTTTTGTCAAGTTTTAAAAAAAAAAGTTGTCTTTAAATAAATTGATTAGTTTTATAAATTTATGGATAAACTTATTCAATATTTAATAGTATAGAATTGAAATCTTATCTTAAATATATATCTAGCATTAAATTAAATGTTTTATACAGTTTTTAGTAGTATTATCTTGGACTTCTACTTCCCTATAGAACCTACACCTCCCTACTTTTACTTTTTGGTTTTTGCTTCCCAGTGATGATACATACGGGACGTGTCAATTTCAGCTTCTAGTCTAGACTAAAGTCATCCTTATCATCCAGATTTGAGTAAGGAAATAATAGTGAGTAATAAGTTCCCATAAAAGGATAGGAAATACTGTTGTGTTGTTTTTTTCTCTTTGTTTTGATTCATTACACTTCATAAAACATTCATTTTATTCAACTACTTACAAGTGTATTTAGACACACACGTGTGAGTAAAAGCATCCACTTTACTTTCATGTGCTATATTATATAAAATGAATCAATGGGAATAATAATAAATAATAACGACTTTTCAATTTATGCATTTTCCACTATGATTTTATAAGAAATAGTCGACATATTCCCTTTATCTATCCTTAGATCCCCTGGTTGTTTATTGGAGGAAAAGCTTATTCCAGCATTTTTTCAGTGAGAATCGTTGATTAAGAACCATATCTTTTAAAAATCTCTATATTACTTTTGCTCACGCATCAGAGAAAGGTTATTTGTTGTCCTCTTCTACCTTTATTTGTTCCGAAAGGACATATTCCATACAGTCAGGGCTAACACTTTTTCTTTTGTTGTAAAAAGTAAAAAACACATTTTTTTTCTTCTTTTATAAATTATAATCTAGATGATTATGATTGTTGATTTTTCTATTTGTGATATTTTTTTACAGCATTTTATTTGTGAGGTTGAAATTCATTTTTTTTCTTTGTTAATATAATATAATACTACCTTGTTAACAATTTTTTTATTATAATAGGATCCACACAAACACTTTTTTAACTGCGTTAACTTTGTGTTTAAAAAGTAAGTATATGGTAATCATTTAATTGATTAACCACTCAACTTTTCGATCGTATTTTATTTTCTTTGTAATTTATGCATTTTATTAAATTAAATTAAAGTAAAAACTTTAAGATAAATAAAAGTAGATAAAAGTGGGTTGTTTTATAAGGGCAATTTTGGACTAAAAAAAGAGGCATCCAAAACTCATATCTCTTATGATAATACACATCAATAGATTATATTCAAACCTAGATCATGTACAGTTGTTTTATGATCACGGTCGACCATAATTCCGTGCAATCAGAATATTGGCACAAGACTCTAATTAGGGAAGACCCTGTTTTTTTTTTTAAGTATACCTTAATTTTTAAAAATTGCATTTATATCCTTAATTTTGTATATTGACCACTCTAAAAACTTACATTTACATCTTATACCAAAAATAAATATTTATTTTTTAAACGGAGATTATCTTCTCTAAGACTAAACCTAATTTCTCTCGACTATCATCTCCTCTCCACACTCACCACTGTGGGTCTGTGACAGCTGCTGCAACATTCAGGCGCCACCACCAAAACCCAAATGTTAGAATCTTGAGTTTTGATGTTAGAGTATTCTTGATGTTCAAGTTTTGTGATTTACTGATTTAAGAACTCAATTTGTTTGAAATGATTGATTTACTAATTTTAAGAACTCATTATCTATTAGGATTTAATCTAATGTTAAGGTTTATATTTTATGAACTCATTATTGATTTTGTGATTTGCAATGGGACTAGTTTGATGATGTTATTTACTATTTACTTTATTTTGATGAATTTAAATAAAATAGTTTGAGTTTTTTGTATTTCATTCGGTAAAAATATAATATTTTAAAATAACTTATAATTTTTTAATTTGTATTTTTTTTATTATGGGCGCAATTTTTTACATTCGTATGGTACCTCCAAAAATATTAAGACGGTTTTGTTTATGATACAACACTTCAATAGTTATACGACAATTAAATTTAAAGACACAAATTTCTCTCTTGAAATCTATTGATCTTTAAAGTTATTATTGCATCGTAAAGTAGATGTAAATGATTCAAACACAATCATACTCTCCTCACAAAATACAAAGTGAGTGACGTTTTATTTCAACTGATTATAATTCATTTAGGTATAGTCTTAAATATTATGAGTTAACTTGAAAATTATTTTTAATTTATTATCTATTTTTGCAAATAAATCATGTTGAGATTAATCCAAGCTAAATTATTCTTCTGCTCTCTTAATTTTGTTTTGGGTTTCGTCTTCTTAATTAATTTTTATTTCGTTTTGTTCCTTAAAAAAGAATATGATAGCCACTCTGGTCATTTACGTCAGTTTTATTCAAAAAAAAACGTTGAATCGTGCATACGTGTCTTTTTGCTCGGCTCACAAAACTGTCTGAAATTACGAAAATAAATAAACGAGCTTGAATTGAAAAATCAAATCCAATATAAACAACTCATTGATCTTCTTCCCAAACTCATCTACCTTATTCTTAAACACATTCACCTTATTCTCAAACACATTCATTTATCCTACCTTTTGTTTAACATGAAAAAATACGGAGAAAAAAAAAACACAGGTCATTCTCCAACTTCTTCTTACAATCACCACCAAAGTTACTACCACTACCCCAAAACAAAAACCAAAAAATGATTCAATATCAACATTAAAGGAAATGACTCTTAGAACAAAATCTTAAAAAATTCAAACTTTAACTAAAACAGAGAAAAAATAATTTCAATTATTGTTCTCTATTTGCTTCATCCATTCTTTATTTTGTATTTATTTTTCAAATTTGGATATGTATTGAGTTTCAAAGAAAAAAATGAACTTGAGAGAGAGGAAGATTTGAGTTTTGTTTAGTTAAGAATCTTAAGATCTGTTCTCTTTTTCAGTTTGTTTTTTTTTTTTTTGTGGTGTTGGGTATAAGATGATAATGTGGTTTAGTTTGGGAGGTGGTTTTAGGCTTAATTGCATTTTTAGTCCCCCTATTTATACTGATTCACGAAATTCGTCCCCCTATTTTAAAAGTCGACAGTTTTGGTCTCTCTCTCTGATTTTTTTGCTGAAAAGTGATGACGTAAGATGTTTTAAATAATATGACATATGATACGATGATATAGAGTGATTAACACTCATGAAGTTGGAATAAAACATCGTAAAAACTTAACTTTCAACTTCGAAATTCGTATTTTTAATTTAATTAATGACATATGAATAATTAATGGATCTAGATGGTTTTATATCATAGAATTGTATGTCACATTATTTAAAATATATCAAATCATCATTTTTTAGTTTAATAATCTAAAGGAGGGACCAAAACTGTCGACTTTTAAAATAGGGGGACCAATTTCGTGAATTAGTATAAATAAGGGGATTAAAACTGCAATTAAGCCATGGTTTTATTATTGAATTGTACATGGAGAGAAAAGGAAACTTGAGATAATTAATGTTTGACATTTACAATAGGGTAGAAGTGATGAGAATGTAGTCTGGTGTTGGGTTTAAGATAAAAATGTGGTTTTGTTTGATGGGGATGATATGTAGACGTCGATGGTTGGGGTTTGGTGGAAAAGATTTAGATGTGAGATATGAAGTTTACAATGGTGTTGTTGGGGTATTTATAAATAAATAAATAAAAGTGGTGTTGATGGGTGTGTATGGTATGAAGATGTTGTTGGGTGACTCGGATAGTGTAGTCACAAAACTAAATTTTCAATAAAACATATGGAAATTACCAAAGTGGCTAATGAAACTATATTTTAGGGACCAAAATGAAATTATTTAACAATCCAAAATGAAACTTAAAAAAAACTAAAGAACCAAAAGAGTAATTAATCCATTAGCCTAACACCTAAAATATTGTAGTTGACTCCTTGTTTTCTCGTGTTATTTATTAGAGCGTTTGATTTGTTGAAAATAAAAGATTGGACATTAGAACTCTAGTTATACTATTTTGATTTTAGAATTGATCATGGAATTGGACAAAATGATGGACGATAGACTGGACAAAACCTAAATATTTTGTCCTTTATTAATGTTCGTTGGGGAGTCTGAATGCACGCGAAAGCAACAACAGGCCGATTATTCTCCGACCACAAGAGACTTTGACGCCATATATATAATATATTCAACATTTGGCTCATTCATAGGTGATGTGACACTTAATATCACTCACACTTGTACCAAACAATCCACATCACAAGTGTAAGTCTTTCACATTCTATACTTGCATCGTCGTTACAACAAACGGAAAACACGTCTTCTACTACATCGCAAGGAAGACTTGCAATACAGAGATCCAATACGCCATAATTTACTCCGTTTATCTATCTTTTTGCCTCTCTATCTATCTTTGTGTGTGTCACTCTCTCTATCTTGTTTTTATTTATTATCTATTTCATTTATTTATCATTTATTTATGACCATCTCATTTATGAATATTTCATTGATTGTTTTCAACTGAGAGAATATGACTTTTTGTTACAGATGAATGTTAAAAAGTATCCCTAAAACATTGGTTAAGAAATCTAAATAGGTAAGTTTGTATCGAAGAACATATTTATTACAATGACAAGTATTTGACTTATATTTTTAAGACAAAATTTTCTTATATAGATTTCTTAACCAGTGTTCTTAAGGCTTATTTTAGATATTTTAAAATGAACTGAATGGAGCGGAGTGGAAAGGAATGGAATGGAGTAGAGCAAAACATAAAATGAAACAAAATATTTGCTCTATTCTTTGGATATTTTATAATGAAATGAATAATAAATAATAGTTTTATCTCATACCTCTCAATTGGAGAGGAACAAAAATGAAGCTAAGTGATGGAATTGGATGAAATGCATTACATCATCTTCCAATCCATGTTATTTTTAGCAATTCAAACAATGGAACATTAATTTATTTTTTCATTCCATCTCATATCATCAATCCAAACATAGCCTAAGATGAATTTGGTTCATCTAAAACGAGTAGATCAATCGTTGATATTAATTTAACCATCCATGATTGATCATGCATGTGCAATAAATAACAACCATTCATTTAATATTCTATAATTGATATTATTCACTTTAGAGAAGTCATATTCACATAAGATACTTGTTAGACATACCATTTGTTATAAAGGTCTAACTTTTATCTTAAAAATAATTTGGATCGTTCAATTTTGATCGAACGGTCGAGACGATGTTTTTGCCTGCAATTTCACTACACCTAATCTAAATCCGTCCAATTGATGGCCAATTCAGGTATTCTATAGTTTGTGCTTAGAATTAGACTTGTTAAAATGGGCCGAACCACCCGATTGACCCACATATTAATATATATCGGTCATTAAAAAACTATACTAATAAATGAAAGAATCTTTTTTGCTCGAGCCATTTAGCCCACGTTAAAAAATGGGTTGGGCTAGACCGGCCCAACGGACTAACCCACTACAACTAAAAAAATTATTATCAGCAAATTTGCGATGACTCAAATAATAGTTTTTTTTTTTTTTTATTTATAGATAAACTTTTAAAAGTGATTTTTTGAGTAGATTTTGAAAAACAAAAGTAATAAGTTGACTATAATTAAAAAAGGAAAGAAAACCTAATTTACTAAAAATACGAAAAAAATGTATTCCATCAAAAGTCATGAACAGTATAGCATTATTGTGATGCTTTCACAACTGAGCAAGACTAAAACAATTTTTATTAATTAAAATAAAAAAAATATATAGAAAAAATGGGTTGCATTACGGATCAATCTTGGTAAAACACTACTACTAACAAAATGAGTCGCCCTTCAAGCTAGAGCGGGCCGGGCCATTTGACAGATATACTTAGAACCATGATTAAATCAGCGATGACAATTTCGAAACACGTGTCGGTCACTAAGAGCAGGTCCACGATCCTTAACAATATCTACGACAACATGCTACATTACTCTCCACGTTTCCCTGCGTCTTTTCGTTCATGGCAGAAAACCGAAAGCGAAACCCAAATGCCAAATCTTAACTTTTTCCTCAAAAGTCGCAACATTGAATAATCTTTTTCCCCCCAAAGAAATTTCCGTGTTGAAACAAGTTGGATCCAACAATGGGTTTCGATTCGAATTTGATAGGGTCACCTTCTTCCTCTTCGCCTAGTGGCAAACGCCCCAGAGATCCCGAAGAAGAAGTTTATGTCGACAATCTTCGCTCTCACAAACGTTACCTTAGCGAGGTCACACATCTCTGTCTCATTTGCCTTTTGCCCCTCTTTTTGTCTTATTATTATATTATTTTAATATTTTATTTTATATTTTAACCTTGACAAAACTTCCCAATTGGTTTTTTTGTTTTGTTTACAAGGTTTCAATATTTAACTACTTGGCAGTTATTGTGAATCTGTGATGGGATTTTTTTTACCATGTTTTTGGCGTTTCTAATTATTGTCCGTTTCAGTATCTGTATCCTTGTGATCTTTAGCAGTTATTACTACTATGCTGTGACCAAATGGCAATATTAATTTATGAATATTGTTCAAAATTGAAACTTGGGTTGAGGGCATTTTGTAAATTATACACTATTTTTTTTGTGTAACTTAGCTGAAACACTATTTTAGAAAGTGTTTTTTGTTTGAAGGACATGATTGATTTGATCATTTATATATTTGTTTAAATTGCTATTAGGTGACTGATTTTGTATTTTCATGTATGTTTTTGTTACAATCAAATGGAGTGAGTTGTTAGAGGGTTTAAGTTAGAGTTGCTTAATTTGTTGTTTCACTTAACAGATAATGGCATCCAGTCTTAATGGATTGACAGTTGGAGACTCACTTCCTGATAATCTCATGGAATCTCCAGCAAGATCTGAAAGTTTGTTCTCTCTCAGGTAAAAATTAAATCATGGCTACTTATGTTCTACAACTACACTGATATACTAATCCCAGTATGGAAGAATATGAACAATTATTTATTTCTAAGAATGAGGTTAACTTTGTAGCATATCAGCAGTAATTATATGATATTGAATGGGATCAGACATGTGCAATGTATTAGCTAGGTTCGTATTGCTTGTGGAGTGAATGATTGCCAGTTGCATCATCACATTTTATATATGTTTTGGCAGTGTATGCTGGCTTCAAAAATCTCCTGTAAATTATACTTGTTTGATTTTCTGTATTACTTGAGAGTTTGGTTAATATTATTTTAATCATCACTCTAGCCGCACAAAATATATTGTAAAATGATGCATAGTTCTTTTGTTAGCTCTGCGTGTGACCTGTAAACTATTTTCACCACAGTCCTGCTCGGCATTATGCTTTTTCTTTCCTTTAATCTACTTATTAGATTAAAAAAACTAAAGTCTTTTGCCGATAAGTTAGATTGATTACATAGATCAAATGATGTCGTAATGGCCTATCATGAATAATATCTAATAACTATCATTTAACTCTAAATCTTTCTTAACGGTTTGACTTATAGTTTTATACTTTTTATATGCGCAACTGTTGAGAATGATGATCCCTTTGCTATTCATAGTAGGTTGAAGGTCTTTATTTGCGTATCATAGTCCATATTTTGTAAACACAGTCATTCGGCATCAGTGCATCATTCTCTCAAGTGAATTGCCGCCATAGTCTTGTATGCTCTATAGCTCAATTCACTCAACCTTTGATTTTTTGGAGTTTTGACTGTCATAGCAAACAGAGTAATGGGTGATTTCTCTTGCTGTCACGATTACTTAATATTAATTTTCCTGATGCTACCAATCCTATTTTTGACGGTGATGCTAATCCTATCTTACTATTTTTCAGTGTTATCTGCATTGTACTTATTTATTTATGTTCTTTGTGCCTTACTCAAAATGATGAGATATAATATATAGAAAATGATAATTTGCCAGCACCAATCGTGAACAGCTAGCAATATTTTGTTGAAATTAATTCATTGTGTTTCAGATAACTTATTTCGTTGAACTTATTTTCAGGGATGATATAAATTTACAATATTCACCAATGTCAGAAGACTCAGATGACTCAAGGTTTTGTGAGACGCCTGTTCATAGTTGCTCATCTCAGCCAGATAGCCGCCCCGGTAGTCCAGTTTCTCCATGTAGATTCCAAAGACCACATAACGCATTTTCTTCAGCGCCTTCCACAAGTTTAAATGTTTCTCACGGCTTTCCAGTCTCAGCGGTTACTAGCTCCCAGTCTCGCCAGCGAGGCTCAGACTCCGATGGCCGATTCCCATCATCTCCAAGTGATATTTGCCACTCAGCTGACTTAAGAAGAGCTGCACTTCTAAGATCTGTGCAGATGAGAACACATCCTTCTGGTTCTGCATCTTTGGAGCTGCCATATGGTTCTGGTCAAGAGCCTGCTCCTAATATCGATCCTGAGGAAAGGCCATGCTCATACTTGAAAACTCTGGTGGATGAAAGAGATTATCAAATTGAAGAGTGTTCATCAATAGGTATTCCTGAGCCTGAGTTTGACCCCGCCAATAAGCCGTGCAGGGTCTTAAATATGAATCCGAAAAAAGCAGGGGATTCTGGAGGTTAGTTACTTGCTGATTGGGGAATTGTTCATATCTGATGTGAAACAGTTGCGTGTGTTAGTTTTGACCAAAATGAAGTGTGTAGTATTTGTCTTTTGGGAATCAGTTCTCCCACTACCCTATTATTTATCTTCTTAAGTAAATATACCTTACAGTTTTGTCTCAATTTTACCTTTTGAATTTGCATCTGTGTTTATCTATTTTAACTAAGATTGCTCTGTTTTTTTGGTGAAAGGGCAACACATATGAATAGATAAATTGGTATGTATTAAGTATTACCCGGCATCGTGTAACAAGTTTATACCATAAATCAACGAAAGAAAAAGAAAGAAAAAGATTGTTAAAGTTATTTGTCTTTCCAAAATCGATCTCAGGTAGACTACAAAGGGGTAAAGAATAATCTTCAATACCCCAAATTGTCGTATAATATATCATTAAAACAGACTCAAATTAAGTACTACAAGTCTCCACTTTGAAAATCTCCCAGCGATATCAATGTCAATCATCAGAAGGAGCTGCAGTGGAACACTAGCCCAGGATAGATGGTAGAACTTGCACTGCTAAATCAGGCATACGTTGACAGGATGTTTTTCTTAAGAGTGAATTCGTCGGCCTTAGCAGGGCTGATAGACTGCATCAATCATCACACAAATAATTAGTACCACCACGATTATGAAGATGTTTACAACAATTTGTCCATTTCATTTCTTAATCTCCTTTTCCTTTAACGACCAAAATTATTAAAATTTATAACAGCATAATTTTGTTTTATTGCAGAATAACTGTTTCACGATACCAAAGAGAATTCCAAGTTTAACCATGGTTAATGTTTCATGCATTAAGTGAAACTTTCAAGGCTTTTACTTTGCATAGAGAATATTAATTACCTTTTCAAGGATGCGCTCTAGGCGCTGGATTTCATTCTTAGCATAATCAGAACCTTTCTCCCTGTAGTTCTTGGCAGCTTTCAAGTAAATCTTCCCGTATCTAATGAAAAAAAATAGTTGCATTATCGCATCTACCATATAAAGTATACACATCTCATGTTAAGCTATTCTCTCATTGGGCTTAATTTAAAGCAATTAACCATGCCAATATTCTAAGAGGATGAAGTTATGTTACACTACCTTGAAGCAGATCCCTTGAGCTTCTCAACTTCCTCTTCCATTCGGGCAAAGACGGTCTTCTTTTCTTCGTCACTAGCAGCTACAAACTCCTTTACCAAGACGTCCAAATTTTCTACTATGCCAGCCTATAGAGAGAAATATCAAGTGAGCACAATATTAACACTGTTCACTGCCATCGATTTCCTTTTTTTTTAAAAAAAAGAGAGACAGCATCCCCTCTTTGATCTGAATTCACTAACCTCAGAAGTAAGCTGTCCTTTTGCATCTCGACTTGTTCCAGATTTCTCGTTGATAAAAGCTACAAAATCATCTAAGTCTCTTCCACCTCCGTAGTCTTCACCGGCTTTATTGCTCTTGGGGAAGAACTTCAAGGTAGGAAATCCACTAACATCATACCTGCATAAACATTATTCCAGCAATCTTTAGTTATTATTGATATTGTACTCTTACACCTCCAAGTCTTCAGTGACTGCAGCTTTTGTCTTGTTAATCAATAATTAATTGCATACCTCAGTTATTATGTTTTATCTTATGAGCAGTATTAATATTTTTCCATCTATTTCAGTTCCTGTATTTTTTCTTCCTGCTATATGACATTAAAATCCAAATCGGAATAACATTGAAATATAGTCCATGAACAGGTAAAAGATTAATGTATCCCACCACATCACACAACATGCACATTGGTCCAGTAGGCCCCAAACAATTTCCCTTCTATTGGACTTCACTTTTTAAGTTTGATTTATTCGGATAAAAAACCAATTCTTTTAAGAATTAGGCATCGAAAACTTACTTTTCAGCCAGATCCCTATATTTATCGGCATCCAAATTTGCAATCACTACATCGTCCTCTGATTTAAAAGCTGAGGCAACCTTCTCATAAACCTGTCGGGGAAAAGAGCAAAGTTTAACATAGCTTTTTCAGAAAATAAATGCATTAACCTGAAATTTATAAAAAGGAAACCACAAAATATCCACTTACAGGAGCAAGACTTTTGCAATGTCCACACCTGGCCAAATAACAAACGTTTATATAAGATATAGCAGTAATTGAGAGTTTTCACAAACATTCCATTAGTGAATGGAACCAAAACATTATTACTATGTTACAATATTTTGATGCAAAACAAACAAAAAAGTAAAAGTGATGATTAAATATAGAGAAAAATGACAATCTAAAAATTATTGGTGAGTACCATGGTGCATAAAACTCAACCAAGACATCTTTGGTTTCATCCAAGACAACTTCGTTGAAGTTTTCAGGTGTTAGCACCACTACACTAGATGGAGCAGTAGCAATTTTTACATTGGTTCCTGTAAGTCAAAACCTCTCGTTAGGAAATCTTACTACAATAGTACAACTGCAAATATTAACACAGAAGAAAAAAAGGGGACAAGCAAACCATGCTCACAAGTATGCTCAACATCGTCATACAAACTAAAAAAATCGAAGTGTGCAGATTTTGATGATTTACGACATGAAACCTAAAACTCTAGTATCTCAGAAAATCTGCCATACAGTAAAATAATTTCAAAAAAAGTTGTGATGCTAAAGGATGGTTATTAATGATATTTCTGTGGGGAGGCACTATGTTTCCTTAGAACTTATACAAACATGTTACTATTACAGCACATGACTTCAAAACTGCAAATAGTACCTCCTTCTGTATTAACAAACTCGGCAAGTGATTCTGCAGTGCGTGGCCCTTCAAACCTACAGGAATTTTCCAAAATCAAGTATTAGATGCCAAAAGATAGGTGTGAAAATGAAGGATAAGTGACAATGAGCTGAGATATTATGTTATAAGTAACTGTGAGTTGAGATATCAAATCATATATTATGTTTTATATAGCCAAGGTTTTCTCACTTTTTGGGTTCCAGAGATCCTTTTGGAAACCACTGAATTGTTGGGTACCCAGAGACTCCATATTTGCTGCACAAACTCTTATGCTCATCACAGTCCACCTATAGCAGATTAATAAGTAAGCTTCATATGTTCAGTGAGCTAATTGAATCATCAACGAGAAAGGCGAAAAAGAAACCATAAAGTTCAAGCTCAAAGATAATGAGGAAAATTTGCGAAGAGTATAGCTTTCCAAGGATGAGGCATCTCTCCCACCTCCCCCTCTACTTTAAAATTACAATCATATATATATGCGTATATACGGAATGTAGAAGGAGATATCATTTTTATTATGTAAAGAGCTCAACAGTGGAGAAAAAGAATCCCCAAGTGATTACATGGTAAATGTCAAAGTATCACTTGCAACTTAAACTTCTCAGTTATAAAGACAGGCATACAACACCAACATGCTTCGCAATAAGAGCAGGATTACCATTAAAATACACAGACAATCATAAACAGATAAATTTTCATAAAACTTAAAAAGTAGTGCAAAACAATTTCCCAAGGCAACAGATAAAACTACGAACAATAATCAATGGTATGAATGCAGAGAAAAACCAGGGGGCTGACCTTGCCAATTAAAACAGATTTGGCCTTCTTGAAGCTGTTACCGAGCTTTTCATATTCCGGAGCAAGCTTTTTGCAGTGTCCACACCTATTATTACACATAAGGCGCAACACTAATATTAATTTAACCGTGCATCATACTAATTTATAGTTGTGAGTACAATGAATAAGTTATGCTCAAGTTTTTAAACTGGGAAATATAAATTAAAATTCTGCTTCCCATAATGAAGCTTAGTGGACATGGTGTTTGGGAGCATTCGTGCGTGATTTGTTTAACTACGTTAGTACTAATTAGAGGAATAAAAAAGCTGAGTTAGATTATTAGTTAAATCAAAGAATCACAATAAATTTCCACATTTAAAGGTAGAAAAAGAATGGAGTAAAAAATAAAGTAGTGAGACACTAAATTGCCCTAATTAACAAACTAGAAGACAGTGATCTAAAGTGAACTGCATAAAAAGTTAAAACGGCATCGTATCATCTACAACAAGTGATAACCGTTAAAAGCAAATAACACATGAGATCGATTCAAGTGATAAAAAGACGAAGCGAATCGAGAATCCTACGCAAACAATTTAAACGCGGCGAAAAAGTAAAAAGTGATAGAAATTGAGAAGAATGGATGATCGGTGAAATTACCAAGGGGCGTAGAACTCAACAAGAGCTCCTTTATCTTGACCAACTTCCTTTTCGAAGTTATCTTCAGAGAGCACAACGACGTCGTCTGCTGATACTGATGATAGGGAAAGAAGAGCAAACGCGAACGCTGCCAAAGCTATACTCCTGCTCCAGATCTGATACTTCTCCATTTTCTTCTCTTTCTTTCGGTTTCGGCTCAAATGCTACAGCACGTGACTGATTATATAATAACAGGAGGAAAAATACCCAGTTTCAATTCTATTTTTATTGCTTCTCTTTTCAACAAACTAATCGCCCTTGCTACACACCTAATGACGCTTCTTTCTTGACGTGGCATTCCGTAAGAGGTTCACACAGCTGATGTGTGCATAATGCCCATGCCACGTCTAAATTAGGACACGTGGTATCGTATTTTTCAAATGCTAAAAAACAAAGTTAATTATTTCTATAGGTGGTGTTAATCAGTTTTCTTAATTTTATCAACAAACAAAAGAAGTTTTCTTAATTTCACTGTAAGAGACACTAAAGAAGTTTTCTTAGTAATGTTTCCGTTAATTTGTGTACTTTAACGTATACAGTCATTCACCTATCTAAACAAAAAATTCCTACATTGATCATTTACGAGAGAATTAATTGTGTGTGTTCTTTTTTTACTAAAAAATTAATTGTGTTTTTTTTTTTTTTT
>JBBPBP010000001.1:7197135-7211365 GCA_037974735.1 Cicer chorassanicum | reverse complement strand
AACATCTTTATTTTTTTTATTGGATCTGAAATGTTTAGTAGAAATATAATGTTCAATGAAAAAGCATAAATTCGTATTTTTCGTGAATTTGTGTTGGAGATTTTTTCAAATCTTGTTAAAATGTTTTTTTTTTTTCTGTGAACTCATGTTTTTTTTGAATTTGGAGTTTACTAAGTTTTTTTAATAATTTTTTTGGTTTTTTAAAGTGTTTTTTGTGGGTTTGGATTTGTTATTTTTTCATTGATCTCACTTATTGGGGTTTTGGATTTATATTTGAATGTGAGAAAGATGGAATTATTGTTGTTTTTTTTCTTATGTTAAAGTTTTGTTGTTTTTTATAAGTTAGAGCTCAAAGAAGAATAAGACAACGGAGGAGGAGCGTATAAAAACTCTAAGTTTGACTTACTTTTGTATTAGTGACTTAGACGTCGTAGTCACGAATCTAAATTGACACATAATCTCAACTTGATATTTTTTTAAGTGACGGAAATGATCAAAATGACTAACGAAACTATATTTAATGGAACAAAATAAAATAAAATTTAATTAAAGAATTAAAACCAACCTTGAAAATAAGATAAGGACCAAAATGATAATTTGGCCAAATATTTATATACATCCAAAATTGTATATTAATGCATACTCTAACACACATCAAATACTACATTGTATTGATTTTTATGATCGAGAAATATACATTTTCTCTCTCTCTCTTATGATACCAATAATTATAAAGGTATTTATGAAGAAAAAAAACAAAGATTTTTACAAAATTAATGCTACATCCATTTTACTTAAAACTCGTGAATTATTTAAATTAAGATTGATCATGAGTTTGATTGGGTGAAAGTTTTTTTTTTCAATATAAAATATTGCTGCAAGTGTGTATTTAATGATTAATTGATGAGAACCTCCAAGAATCTCAAGATCAACTGTTTATTAGAAGCAAAATCAAGAGACATCAAAAGAAGATGGTATGAAAGATCGTTGGGCTTGAAACTTACTTGATCGAGGGGCTAATGAGATAATCGTTTTTAGTCAGGAGTCTTCATAGTTATATAATAAACCTGTTCAACTTAGATTTTATCCGTTTTTGTTGTTTCATTTCGTAATTGTGACAATTTAATTCTTTTTAGACTAGGCATGGCAAAAGGGATGGGGTGGGGTGGGGTGGGGTGAATTTTGTCTTCTCCACCTCGCATCCAACTAATCGGAAAAAAATCCGCATCTGCTTCCGTTTTATAACGGGTGTGAAATTTAAGCCTTCATTCTCGTCCACACACGCACCCATTCATAAATATAAAATTATAAATTTAAAAATTATATCTATTAAATAATTATTATTAGACAATAATGAAATTAAAAAATATTTTATATAGAGATAAAATTATAATTTTTAATATGTAAAAAACTATTAAGTATATTTAATATGTATATGTATATAAAATTTAAAAATCACAATAATATTACTTGTGGGGCTAGTTCGGGTGCGGGTGCGAAGTGGATATCACCACCTCAAACCCGTACCCGCCCCCGGATTTTAATTTCGGAAAAAATCTGCACCCACACACAATCAAAGCGGAGTTTCTCCACCCAAATCAAGCAGGTTTAGATGGATACCTGCGGATGCAAATTATGTTGCGATCTCTACTTTAGACACATGATGTGAAAGTTAACCACATAGGTTAGTTTTAGTAATTTAGATTGTGTGTTAAGCAATTAATATGCACGCCTATTAGCATATATTTATACAATGCCCGTAAGAAGATTTTTATGATAATTAAGTTACAAGTTTTCATCCTTGTTTGATGTAGAAAATATTCTCTAAAGGTTTTTGGTTGAATCAATCGTGTATTTTATCAAGAGTTTTTTAAATATTGTGTAACAATCACTTTTGATTTTATATTTTTTTTATAACAGTGACAATTATCTATTTCTATATTTATTTTATAGAATTCTAATCTGTCTATCTAACTTTTTCAATTTCTCATTTTTCTTGTTGTATTTCTGAAAATTAGCTTGGAAATTTGAATTCAATCTTAAAAATATCCTTTAATCTTTAAACTTTAGGTTCACATGAGTTGATATCATTGAACAATAATCATGATCTTTGATCTCAATTTATAATTTAAAATAAAATTCCAAAAGTTTTTCCTGAACTTTCTTGCATTTTCATTTCTTGATTTTTTTTAGTGTCTTTCATCAAATTCTCTTTATATTCACTTATTGACATTCTATATTTGAGTTCTTAAACTACATTTGAGGATCTATTTTAGTGGAATTTGGTTCTAGCTAGCTTGACAACCTAGTGTTTAGAGCTATTTTTTTTCCCCAAAGCTTCTTGAATTTGTTCATCATGAATTTGTTGCGCCTTGATTACATGAATTACAAAAGAATTATTCCAGATTGTGACCGAAATTTGGATTGCTCGAGTGCTTCTAAGTTCACGCACAATTGAATTGTTTCCTTACAAATCCATCACTACATGCTTTGATCTACAATTGTTGTCAATGATTTCGTCATTACATTAAGTTATCTTGCTGAATTTCTCACTTCAATCTTCCTTTTGATCTGAAATACCGAGTTGTGAGAACTCCATGAAAGTTGCAAAGGTGCTTCTTGATCTCTCCTCTAGTTGATTTCATTGTTGATTCTTGTCGTTAATTGTTGTTACGATGATGATTTTCACTCAATTTTGTGCACAATTCTTCCACTACATTGAATTTTATGCTCTTTTTAGTGAAATTCAAATTGTAGTGATGCTCATAATTTTCCAAAAATTCACAGTATTCATCATTGTCTTCTTCACCAAAGAAGTTTTTGATCTAAAAAGTGTGTAGAAAACTTATTTTTTGTGTTTCTCACAAAATACAAAAGCAAATATAGAAATCTAAAAAGCCTAATAACATAGAAAAATTTGAATAGTTTGTTGATTAAAAAAAGAGAGAAGCCGGAGTGCAAATAGCATACTTGCAGGGGTGTATTGGTAAAAGGCGCTATTACTATACATATTTCTTAGTCTTTGAATGTTCTTTTTAGAATTTTTGAATCTCATGTGCATTGGTTTTCAGAAAGAATACACATATTCCATTATTTTACCGATATGTTTGGAAATTTTAAAACAAACTAAGTATAGTGAAATATAGCGAAATGAATATTTTATGATGGAAAAAAATAAATTTTCTATTCTATAATTTAAAAAATAGATAAAATGGAATAAATTATAATTCTTTTATTTAATTTTATTTTTATCTTTGTTTAAAAAACTATATTAGAATTAAAACATATTATCTTTTATTAAAATGGATTAAAAATCTATAACTTTTATTCTACTTTCTTCTCCCTTGCAATTTTCACTTATTAATAACAAATATATACATAAACAATAACAGGCCAAATGCATTAAATGGTCGAACTCAACATTCCCACCCAAAAATCAGTAAAATAATATAGTATAGAATGAAATGAATTCCATCATATTTCATATCACTCCATTCATTTTAAAAATCCAAATAATAGAATATAGTTGTATACTACTCCATTCCATTCACTCAATTTTATTTCATCAATCCAAACAAAGCCTTACATGGGTTTTCTTTTTATCTTGTTTAATATTCCTTTCGAGTGTATTTTTTTCATCGTTAGCTTTTAATGTTTATGTTTAAAATTTCATTGGTTTTGTCTTAGAATAAATTGTGATTAAATTCAGACGATGAAAGTATGTAATGGTTAAAAGTTAAATCAATCAATAAAAAAATCGCAACTCATTTTATTATTTTGTATTCACACACTAAAATTCATTTATTCTACAATGACAAATTTTTCAAAAAGCTACACTAAATCAACACTAATAATGTAAAAAAGAGACTACACACTAAAAACCCATACAACTCAAAACAAACACATTAGTTTCATCCATGTTTCAAGAGAGAAACCAAGCAATCAAATCATTTTGCTTCTGAGGATCAATTTCTCCCAACATATCATCACTTTCCCAATCATCATCTTCACATAACCAATTCAAAAGATTTTCTTCGTGCCCCCTATTAGTACCACTACTACTACTATTATTATCAAAATCAAATTCCATCACACTCTCCCAATCCCATTTATCATCCAAATCCAAATTCATAGAAGACCATTCTCCACTTTGATTCACACTACCACTCTCTAAAGGGTCCTCACATGAAACAATTTTATTAAGACACACATCCCCATCATTATTCGTTGTTATTTCATTTTCATCACCAACACCAACACCCACCACAACACAATTACTATTGCTATTTTCTCTCTCTTCACTTAAATTTAAAACAGACCCACATGCTTCCAGCAAGCAATTTTTATTATTTTCCATTGTCATCATGTCATCACGATCCAAGCACAACACCTCACTGTCTCCATTAATGCCATCTAATAATTCACTGAGTCCTAAAATGTCGTCACATATTAATTCGTACGACGTTGTTTCTTCCTCTTCATGTGTTCTTTTAACTTCCACGTCATCAATTAATTTTTTCGTATCATTTTCAGTGTCAAGTGACGGAGTGCACGATGGAATTGGAACTTCATGTTCAATCGTAGTAATTTGTTTGTTACTTTTGTTTTTCTTCATTGCCCAACGACTTGTTCTACCACGTTTCCGTTTAGGAGGAGGAATATCAACTATTCTTGGCTCTGTTTCTTTGGAGAAACTGTAAATTTTTCTACTGAGGTGAGAATTCCAATAATTTTTTATTTCATTGTCGGTTCTTCCTGGCAAGTGGCTAGCTATCATGGACCACCTGAGAAATTTGACAAACACCATTAACTTCAATTTCTCAAATTTACTCCTTTCACTAGATACATGGTATATTCGTTACATTAATTCATTTGTTCCCTTTCAATTATGTCAAACTAGTTTATAGACTGCTCTCTCCGATGTTTTTAGGTAGGAGTAATTGATTATATATTTTTTTATTAAAAAATAGTTATACTCAATTTTTTAAAGAGATATAAGAATTATTTGGTGAATATTCATAGATGATTAATTGAGGTGAGAAATGATAAAAATTAAGAAAGATACACATCCCAACATCATACTATTTATATTATACTAAAACAAAACAAAACTATCTAAATAAAATGGTAAAAGAAAATTTTATACAATTAAAAGATTTTGAGTTTGAATATAAAATATAATATTCAGTTTAATAATATTAATATATGTAAAATTTAGGGATAAACTAAAAAAAAAAAGAGTTATAGGCTTGTTTACTTCAAAATAGTATAAAAGAATTACAATTATATTTTTCAAGTGAATTGTGAATTCATATTAATATAACTGACCAGAAAAGTTATGTATTTCTTAAACTAAAACAAAATATTTGTTCATCTATTAATTTTTGTGATAATTTGTTCATCTATTAATTTTTGTGATAATTTGTTCATCTATTTAATAGAAAAATAATACCACGAGCATAACATTTAATGTGTCACCAAACTTTTGTACATGTGGGCATTATAATAAATGTTTTGGAGTGCCGACATGGCAAAAGATCCAGATATTTTTGTTTGATATTCATTCATTCTTAGAGAGTCACCAATTTGATTATGACTTTTTATAAGTATATTTTATAAGTAATTTATCTTTTCCTTGTTGAAATTACTTTTATAATATTTCTCACGTTCCATAAGTCACACCACATATGAAATCCGAATTTTTCTACCCATACAATTGGTCAAAGAAAAACATGTTTAAAAAGTACATTTTATAATAGATGCAAGAAAATCTTTACCAAGGTAGTTCATTCTAAGTCCTAAAAATAGAGCAAAATGATTTTTTTTTTTAAGTTACAATACTTCTTTTCGTAAACTTTATAGCTGAACAAAAACGTAACTGTTGCTTATGGGCCTTTGGTTTTTATGGAAAAGCGGATCACGTAATTCAAGCTTCAGCAAAAAAAAACAATATAATCAATAATCATTTCACTTTAAATTAAAATTCAATTTTTCTCAAACACTTACCTTTATGCTAAAGTTTGTTAATCAGTTTAGCAAAATCTTTTCATCGTATTAATGTGTTGCCAACAATAATATCCACATTTATTTTGTTCTTTTTTTACAATTTTTTTAGTTCAAAACACAATTGCTTTTATATAGGTGGAATCAGATTCGTCCCAAATATTTTAGAAGTCATATTGTAATCTTAAAAATTTAACTTTTGATAAAAAGAAATATCAAAATTTAAAAAAAAAATCACCATTTGTTTAAATTATAAATAACATAAAAAATTTAAAAATAACATTAAAAACTTAAATTATTTACTTTTAATTGTAAATAATATTAATAACATTAAAAGGAATCAGAAACTCAAACTATTTTAGAGATACTTGTAAGTATTTTTTAACACTAATATTTTTAAAGAAAATTAAAAGAAATTGAGCCAGCACGGACTCTTGGCCGGTCCTAGGGCGCAATAATTAATAACAATTGTTTGATGTACCATATTTATCACTTTGCGTACGTCAATAATGTATGTTGGCTTTTATAAGGACTTCACATGGAAAAATAGACAGCAACAATATCAACTAATACTAACAAGTATCATAAGCTTCTTGTTGGAAAAACAAATAAGTGAAAAATACCAATTTTTTTAATTTTAAAATATCAAATGCATAATTTATAAGTTTTTATTTTACATTTTAATTCTTAACAAGTATTATCACATATTTATGCCCTCAAAGCATTTGTTAGTATTTATTTTTTGTTATTAAAATAATTAAACATTATCTTATTTTCTATCTTTGTAAAGAAAACGCAACAGGTACAAGTTATTGTATTAATCATTAAATTTAAAATCAACGGAATTATAAAATTATCGTTAAAATGAAAAATTCTTAATCACATTGGTCTTCTTTATTTTAGTCTTTTTGGGTACATAATCAAGTTTAATTTTAATAGATTAAATCAGCTATTCATTATTAAAAAAGCTATTCACTCAAAATTAAAAATACACATTGTGGCTTAATCACTAATTCAAAGTTATATATTAGAAGGAGTGAGCACAGTAATAGATCTTTGCAAAGCAATGGAGAAATAGTACATAGTATAAAGTACAACTCTAGAGAAGAACCGTTCAGACACATAAATACAAAAAATCTAGAAGGAAAAAGAAAAAGAAAATCAAAATCACCTTTTCACTCACCATCCGACAAGCTATCACTTCTCCAACCGTCAATTGTTCAATATGTCCAAGAAAGTTGGAAAAGAAAACAAAATGGAGGCGAGTTAAGAGTTTCTTTTTATTAATATTAATAGGTTCGGAGGTGCTGCGGTTGTCCTACGACACTTTCATACGTGATCTATTATTATACACTGTTCACTCCAAGTGAAATAATAATTTAAAAATTGAATTGAGTTACCTTTATATCACTATTTATCAATTACTTATTTATTATTTATTTATCTTTTAAAATATGTTTATAAATACATAACTTTTTTTTATAATGTATATTTACTTTGAGGTGTAAAACTTTTAAATTGTACTGGTAATTTTTATTTTATTTTGAATTAATACTTGTGCTAATTAAATGACACATCAATGTTAAAAAAATGAATTTAATAAATAGATTAAGCTTCCTAAGAGTATCTTGAGATTTTAAAAAGATTAAAGTTGTAGTACAAAAGTAAGATCTTAAAACAACTAAAGATTAAGGGAGGATTTAGTAATGTTTAAAATTCATTTGAAAATCTAATGATAATAAATGATATTTTTTAAAAACACAAGTTAATAATTCTATTAGTCTTTAAGACAATAATTTGATCTATATCAATTTAATAAAATAAAATAAAATAAGTGTATGATTTAAAACTCAATTCATCTAATGATACTAATAAGATCATTATTTTAAATATAAAAATAAAAAAAAAAACTATTAACTTATATTTTTTAAAAATATTTTCAATTATTATTATAGCTATGAATTGCTTTCAAACGTTGGTCAACGGTAAACCTATCAATATGTCACCCGTTGAATTTGTCCAATTAGTAGTATTAATTTTAAGTAACAATGAGGCGTATTTAAAAATTGATTTTAAAAATGCCAACTATTAGGAGAGGTTAGAGAAAAATGAAGACGAGTATATGTAAAAAAAAAAATAAGAGAAAATTTGTGATAGTATAACATAGTGTCATTTTATTTTATGATTTAATAAAAATTTAAATTAGTTTTTAAATCATCAAAATAATAATCGAAAGATACAATTTATTGTCAAAATAGTTGGTGTAAATTTTAACAATAAAGATTAAACTAATTAATATTTTAATAATTCAAAGTTTAGTTTAATTTTTTTTATTAAGTCATGAACTAAAATTACTTCATTTTACTTTGGGAACTAAAATAATAATTTATGGATTGAAATTTTTGTATCTGATTAATATTTTGTTTTTTGTATGGGTTTCAATCAAAGAAAACTGACAACAAAGATTATTATATATTATTGTTGCTTTTTAAAAGTCAATGACCAATAAACGACAAAATATTTTTTGTGGGACTATAAATTTACGCAATATATCTATATACGGAGGGTAGGATTTTTTTGGAGGCGGCCGTGGCCACAGTCACTCCAAATTGTATCATATATATATATTAAGGGCAGATCATTCCACATAATTATGGATCTTCATCAAGAATAAATGAAAAGTTATCTAAATTTTTAATATTGATAATTTTTAATATATATATATATATATATATATATATATATATATATATATATATATAAGTGACATATCAAATTAAAGAAGTTTTATCATAAATGTTATATTTTGACCACATAACTATAGATCATTAAAATTAAAACAAAAAGTCACTGTGTCTTTTTTAAATAATCATCTACCACTTAAATAACTTTTAACCATTATCATTTATATTTTTTTGGTAACTATAAAAATAAATATGAACTTCATAAAATGTTATATAAATTATTTTCAAAAAAATATTTTTTAAACGAGGAAAAGATGATAAAATAGTTAAATAAATAATAAAATTAGAAGAAAAATGGCTACGCAAAATTTGAAACCATATTTCATCTCGACATAATGATAAATACCATCAGTAATTCATATACACAACTGTGTGATATTGAGTTTGATCTTGAGATATAATATCCAACTTAAACAAATCAATATTTGCCAATTAAACTAAGATTTAATAACAATTTAGAATCATGTTTATATATTCATATACATTCCAACTCCTATTAATTTACTCTCTTTGATCTTATTTATATTGACTAAACAAATGTGATTATTTTAACCAAAATTTGAATTAAATACGTTAATTTTTGTTAAACTATTTTTATTTATAAATAAAATTGGATGAAGAATTTCTAAATAACAAAATATGAATCACTGTTTACACACACTAATCAGGCAATAGTCTTAATTATGTGAAGACATAGATTGTAGTTACGGGGTCTCCATCTACATTATTACGAATAAAGACATATGCTGAAGTTACGTCGACAACCATGATACTAAATCAAAAGGGTTAGTTTTAAGTTATGTTTTCTAATCTATTTATATATAGTATTACTCATGTTCTTTTTATAAAAGACAATCAATTTCTTTAATTGATCTATCAGTTTCTTATAAAAAGATACAAATGTAATTTTCAATATGCCACCAACACTAACCTGTTGCCATAAGAAGAGTGCATCTTCACAATGGTGTCTTCCTCCTCAGAAGAAAAGTTCCCTCTTTTTATGTCGGCTCTCAAATAATTAATCCACCTTAGTCTGCAACTCTTCCCACACCTTAATAATCCTTCAATCCCCATATAAAATGTCATTAAAAAAAGTTTAAGTATACGTCAATTAATATAACACAATTATTTCTTCAACAATATTACCTTTGTCTACAAATAACAAAATATAAGTAAAAAAAAAAAAAAAGATGTTCAATGATTTGGCTAGAGACATCAAAATGCAGGAGGTTTAAGTTGAAGTATCTCTTATATTTTTCTTTAATAAAAAAAAACTATTAATAAAAAAAAATATATTAACTATTAATATTTGTTTATAAAAAAATAGTCTTCTCAATAAATACCGCAATAATAATTTTTAAATAATATTAATTAGTATCAATTAAGAAGCTACCTGCATTTTTAGGCAATGACCTCCAAGAACCTTCTCCATTGGCCTGAATATATTTAGACAAAATCTCATCTTCTTCAACCGTCCATCTTCCCCTTTTCAACCCAACTTTCTCACAACAAGGAGCTCTTCCCATGGTGTACGACGTTTTTGTCCACTATGCTGCTGAATAAAAAAATGTTACACAAGAAAAGCAAAAAAATAAAATCTAACTTAACACATAAAATAAAATGGATATAGATACTAGACCTAGTAACGTTTGAGAATGAGACTAGACATTGAGCTGGAGAAAAGCTAATGCACGTTTTTATGTTGTCGTATCTTGAAAAAGTGACCGGCTGGTGGTTTTAGCATTGTGAAAAGTGTTAGAAAGCAGTTGAAGTAATTTATAGAGATGAAAAAGGATGCAATATGTCTGTGGGGCCCACTGATTTAGACATATCTGTGGTGATAGATTGTGCCACGTTGACTATTTAACAATGCTACGATCGTGGCTCATCCACCGTCTACACCCTCCTCATGGGGCTCCATCTCCCACGTTGATGTGTATGAACAGCAAAATGTTTTTTCTTTAAGTGGTAAAACAAATTCTTACATAATTACAAAGTCTAATAAGTTTATACATAATTGTAAAATTTTAGATTAACACTCGTAAATTATACTTAACTATTTATTTTTCCATGTATGCTAATTGTTCAACTATCTACGGTGTCATTTATTCGTAAAAGAAATAGCAATTCTGGTATGAATATTGCAAGTACACTTTTCTGTCCATACAATTCAAATCACATATAGTAAATTTTAAGCTTTTGTTATCAGTGAGATGACATGTACGATAATCATTAATTCATTTACACCATTTAAAATAATATTTTTTAGGATTTTATTGGTATGTTATTTTAGTGTAAAAATATACATTTGAGACAAAAAAAAAATTATAAAAAAATCTACATAGTTGTTTAATGAATCACATTTCTCGTGTAGATATTTATTAGAATTTTTAAATTAAATACTATCAAACTTTAACAATAAAAGAAATGAAAATAGTAAAAAATTGAGAGGATTTTAACTCCTTTGTAAAAGTCTAAACGTGTCTTTGGCATCACGTTGTCATGACTTGATATGCTTTTCAAAGCTGCATTAAGTGAAAAACCAGAAAAAGTTGTGTTTATTTAGTCTGCGTTTATGTAATTTGGGTTCAATAATTACTATCACACAATTAAGTATTGGCTGAAGCATAATTGGTTAATCCAAATGTGTGTAGAGACATAAAAATGAGAGTAAAAAGTACGACTAAAGTTGATTTAAATTTTTTTTGTGGATAAAATAGCCGTATTAATTAAAATTAGTCGTATATAATTCATTAACTATTAATAAGGGTATTATGAGCAAATCCAAAATATATAAGGTTTATGAAAGGAAGGTTAAGAAGGCTAGTGGCAAAATTTACTAGTGAGGTGTTTAAGTAATTAGTAGAGTGTCTAAGTCAAAAGAATATTTTATTAGTAATATATAATAAAGATATGTTATGTCAAACCTAAATTTTTTTAAAAAATAATAATAAAGTACACATAACTATTTTAATTGATTTGTAACTTAGTCACAATTTTTAAAATACAACCTAAAATAAAATTTAAATGAGTGCACTAATTTTCTAATCTTATGGAGTTTTTTTGTTTTTTTTGTTGTTGTTGGCAACAAACCTCCTAGAGTTTGAGTTTGTAGGGGCTTCACAAGGAGGATTTTACTATGCACCTTCACACTTAAACTTCTCATTTTTTCAGAATTTTCGAAATTTTTGAACAATTCAAAACTTTTAAACTTTTCATATTTGGAAACTTTAGAAACTTTCCAAATTTAGAAACTTTCGAAACTTTTCAAATTTTCGAAATAAGGATTACATTTTGAAATTTTAGATAGTTTCAAAAAATTTCTATTTCGAAAACTCTGGAATTTTTTATTTCGAAAGTTTCAAAAAATATAAAAAAAATAAAAAGTTTAAAATGACAAAATTGTATTTTCACATTAATTGAAGGGTGGGCCGGGTGGCTAAGTGTGAAGTTGCATGGTAGAATCTTCCTTCACAAGTTACATAGTCCCTAGTGAAGTGATTAGTTTAATAAGAATTAGTTGGTTTTTTTTTTTTTTTCCTTGGGCTTTAAGCCCCTTGAATCCACCCCAAAACAATGCAAATTTTAGAAGGAAAAGAAAAACAAACAAAATTTTCTCCATTCAAGCTGGTTTCCACTTTCCCTCCCCCACTCATCAAATTAATAAAAAACAATTGCTATTTTTTCTGTTCACATCCAAACCTATTTAAATAAAATCTATAAATTTATCCAAAAAAATTAAAATCGTCCTCGAATTAAATTATAGATTTTCTTTTTCAAAACCGAACCACATTCGCATATTTTAAAACTTATTTATTATTTTTATTAATATGAGATAATTAATCTATTATATGTTAGTTAATTATTGTCTTAGATTTTATATTAAATTTAATTCACGCCGTTTGAAAATTGAAAGAGATATCACTTTTTATGACGGATTATAAAACTCTATCTATTATTTATATAGAGTTGAGTTTACGATGCCTCTTCCTGTGACCCAAGTTTCCATCATGATACACACCTCATTCCCCTTCCCACTCATCATCCACCCCTCACATATAGTTCTAAACTCATAAAGAAAGGGACACTTACGCAGAAATCTAAACAGATAAAAAACAAATACTTCAACACTTCAAGTTTAACAAAACACCATACATGCATGCCAACAAATGTATTGAGTGATGATAAAGAGAAAGTTAAATAAATACTTACTACAGAGTTTATGAAGCCAAAGCACAATGCATAGAGAAAAATGAAAAAGAAAAGTCTTGGAACCACGGGTCACAACTTCACAAGCATAGATCTAGTGAGTTTGTTTTACTGAGGAATCATTGTGGTCTGTTAACAGAATATATAAACTTTTCAAACCATAAATTACTTTAGTAAATGATTGGTACTTTGATTTTGATATTCCTTTTTCTGATTCTTATTCCCACGAGGTACATGCTCAGTTTTTTTTTAAGAAAATATTGAACGGGAGTGTTGTTTGATACGGTGTCGGCGGACCATCTTAAAGATTTTAGAGACGCAGATATAATATTAAAAATCGACTTCATAATAAATAAAAAAGTATAATTTTAACAATTAAAAAAAATGGTAAAATAAGTTTTAGTCCGGGTACATATATTAATCTACATTATGCATGTCATTTGATTAAATTAATTCATGTAACAAAAAAAAATATACAAATAGCATGTCATATTCACATGTTAGACTTAAATATACATTTGAGCAACGATAACACAACAATCACATAGTTCTATTCATAAAAATAATAATACTCATAAAATAGATCGATTATAGAACCCAACATTACAACAAACATACATCACAATATATATATTTTATAAATTTAATTGCTTCCATACTTTCAATAAAGTGATGGGCAGAGGCTCCTAAAGTGTCTATCATAAGGAAGTGATCTAACCCCAAACGAATATTCGATCAAATGTAATACTTATGAAATTGCATTTGGTTGTCCTATTACTTGTGGAGGTATATTTTGGGACAACTTTGTTGCTTTTTGGGCTGCTTTATTGGAATTACAACTACATTACATGCTAAGCTTACGAGAGTTATGGTTGTTATTGAAACAACCCACAAAAATGTAGTGGCGATTTATATGAATTGAGTATGATTCTTAATTGACAAATCTGGTTTTTAAGAATATTAATTTTGTTCCTTAGTCTATTAGAAAGATACGGCTTAATTGTCTTGAGATGGTTAAAAGAATGAATTTACTACATGATTGGTGGAATAATGTTTCTTCTAATATTTATGATGTTTTCAATAGAAGCAAGAATAATCTTCTTATAGATAGATTTTGTTAATGTTTGTAAATGTTTATTGCAGTCTTTTTTCCTTCACCGTGGTTTTATTCTTATAGGTTTTCCTCATAAGGTTTTTAACAAGATACTAGTTTTTATCATGAGGTTGCTTTATATGATTTTGGTATAGTCCCTAAACATCTTGTATTTTTTTTT
>JBBPBP010000001.1:7170689-7197060 GCA_037974735.1 Cicer chorassanicum | reverse complement strand
TAATTATGTGATACATTTGCACTCTATTTTTACTTAAAAAAATCATGATAAATAATTTTAAGTTGAATATGTTGTAATGAAGAAAGAACAAATGATTTCGTAATAGAAAAAAAAAAAATTTAAGTGTTAGTTTAATTGACAAATAACTGGTAATTATGTCATCCAATTTATAAAAAATAAAATTTGCATATTTTATTACGCAAATCAAATACATGGTTAATAACTTATCTGCAGTTTTTAAAGAAATATTTTAATTATAAATATTATCAAATTGTATAAATTTTAAATTGTAATAATATCTTAAATAACTTAATCATCAACTTAATAAATATATCCCCGATTTTTCTTTAAAAATATTTTACAAAATATTAATTACATTTACATATATTAACGTGGCTATTTTTTGGGTCAAAATATTAACTTGGTTTTGTGATGTGAAAATACCGCACGATACGTTTTGAATCCCATATACACTCTACAACATACACGACTCCAATCAACTCTTCTTTGTTAACAAAATGATATAGAAAAGGAACAGCAATATCTAGTTTATGTATCAAAGTTTTGTCATGAAATCAATAATTCTCAACACAATTTTTGTATACCCATCCAGATATAAAATCCTTTACGCCAATCTTTGACGTGAAAAAACGCATGACAAGCTTCCTTGGCGATTGATCACATCCACAAGGTTTCAATGCAATTCTTTTTTATTTACATTTCTTCATTATGTTGCAATAACGCATTTGCATATATTTTATTGTATTCACTTTTTTCCTCAATCTATTTTTTTATGAACAATATGGGTTATTTAACACATTAATCTAATTAATTAGTTTTAAATTTGGTTACCAAACATTGAAACATACGTGAACACTGATACAATACTGAACACCAATTAACGTGTAAGCCTCAATAATAATTTAAGAAAACTAAAATTAGTTGAATTTAATCATATATATTATTGTCGTGTCATACACCAATGCATGTAAGACATCGAACACTTCTTAAATCTGAATTATAGTGCTAATAGAAGTTTATTTTTTGAAATTTTGTATTCGGCTTGTTACAAGCAATGTATGATTATGATTTCAGATTTGAGCGATATTTATTAAAGTGAGGATGGATTTGAAAACAAAAAGGAGAAGGGAGGTAGACAATGGTGATGAGGGAGAGGACTTAGTTCTAGCAACTTTGGTTGCAAATGGAGATGACATTAGTCCTCTTGTAAGACATGCCTTTGAAATGGGTCGCCCGGAAGGGCTCCTTCGCCAGCTCAACTTTGTGGTGAAGAAAAAAGAAGCTGAAATTGAAGACATGTGCAAGACTCACTATGAAGAATTCATTCTCGCAGTCGATGAACTCCGCGGCGTGTTGGTGGATGCCGAAGAACTCAAGAGTGAACTTCAAAGTGATAATTTCAAGCTGCAGCAAGTTGGAACCACACTTCTTGTTAAGCTTGAGGAGCTTCTTGAATCCTATTCTGTTAAGAAGAATGTCACAGAAGCTATCAAGATGTCAATGAATTGTATACAGGTACGCATGGAAAAGAAATAGTATTAAAATGAAGATAAATTTTATATTGATAGAATGAGAATGAGATACAAAATGAATACATGATATGCGCTCGTTAGTGCTAACTAACCAACGAGAAATTAACTATAACTAACTTATAGATTTAACTCTAACTAATAACTAACATTTATATCTAATAACAGGTGCTGGAGCTTTGTGTCAAGTGTAATAATCACATTTCTGAAGCTCAATTTTATCCTGCATTGAAAACTGTTGATCTGCTTGAGAAGAGTTACATGCAGAATATTCCTGCTAGAGCTCTCAAATTGGTGATAGAGAAGAGAGTTCCTTCCATAAAATTGCATATTGAGAAGAAAGTATGTAGTCAAGTTAATGAATGGATGGTCCTTATTCGTAGTTCTTGTAAAAAAATCGGGCAAACAGCAATCGGTCGGACTGCTTCAGTTCGTCAGAGGGACGAGGAAATTCTAGAAAGGCAGAGGAAGGTCGACGATTCAAATGTTTCAGGCATCGACGATCGAGCGTTTAATTTGGATGGTGAAGAAGGTGATGATGATTCTGCTATGCAATTCGATCTCACACCGCTGTACCGCGCTTGTCATATTCATAGTTGTATGGGGATCCTAGAGCAATTTCATGAATACTATTATAAAAATAGATTGTTACAGTTGAATTCAGATTTAGAGATATCTTCAGCACAACCTTTTGTTGAATCATATCAAACACTTTTAGCTCAAATTGTAGGGTATTTCATAGTGGAGGATAAGGTTTTAAGGACAGGAGAGGGACTTCTTGTTGAGGATCAAGTTGAAACTATGTGGGAAACTGCTTTGTCTAAAATGACATCAATGTTGGATAGGCAATTCTCACATATGAACTCTGCTACTCATCTTCTCTTGATTAAGGACTATGTTACACTTGTTGGTTCAACTCTTAGAAAATATGGATATGACATAAGTCCTTTACTTGATGTTCTTGATAGTTGTCGCGACAAATTCCACTTGCTTCTTTTGGAAGATTGTAAGAAAAAAATTGTTGATGTTATTCAAAATGATTCATATGAGCAAATGGTTATAAAAAAGGATATTGATTATGAGAATCATGTTCTATCATTTAGTCTTCAAACTTCAGATATTATGCCTGCTTTTCCTTATGTTGCGGCGTTCTCTTCGATGGTCCCCGACGCATGTGGAATCGTGACGTCTTTCATTAAAGGCTCTGTTGATTATTTGTGTCATGGTGTAAGAACCAATTTCTTTGATATTGTGAGGAAGTATTTGGACAAGTTTTTGATTGAAGTGTTGAATGAAACATTACTAGACACAATAAATGGTGGAAATATTACTGTTTCTCAAGCTATGCAGATTGCTGCAAATATTTCGGTTCTTGAAAGAGCTTGTGATTTTTTCCTTAGACATGCGGCTCAATTATGCGGCTGCGGCGCTGTCTCGGTTAGATCGGTCGATAAGCCAACAGCTGCATTAACTGCTAAAGTTTTATTAAAGACATCTAGGGATGCAGCTTATATTACACTATTGGGTTTAGTCAATACAAAATTAGATGAATATATGAAACTAACAGAAAGTGTTCTTTGGACTTCAGAGGAAGCAAAACCAAATGGAAATGAGTACCTAAATGAAGTTGTTTTTTACCTTGATTCTCTTATGTCAACAGCACAACAAATTTTACCATTGGATGCTATGTACAAAGTTGGAACAAGTGCACTTGATCATATTTCTAACATAATTGTGGCTGCTTTTCTTAGTGATAGTGTTAAAAGGTTTAATGCAAATGCTGTTGTGAATATCAACAATGATCTAATGATGTTGGAGAGTTTTGCTGATGAGAGGTTTTATGCTTCTGGATTGGGTGAAATCTATAAGGATAGCTTTAAGAGTTGTTTGATAGAAGCAAGACAATTGATTAATCTTTTGTCAAGTAGTCAACCTGAGAATTTCATGAATCCTGTCATAAGGGAGAAAAATTACTATGCATTGGATTATAAGAAGGTTGCTACAATTTGTGATAAATTCAAGGATTCTCCTGATGGTATATTTGGAAGCCTTTCAAATAAAAATACGAAGCAAAGTGCTAAGAAGAAATCAATGGACATGCTCAAAAAGAGACTAAAGGATTTCAATTGATGAGGATTGTGGAAAAGTATTGTTTCATTTTGTTATTAAGGGTATATATAGTTTTATTATTTGTTTCTTCTATTATGGATGTTGATCTTCTGTTTCTATATTGCCACGACTTATTTTTCTATAATAAATACTCGTTTATTCTTTTTTCTTTTTTAATAAATTTATCTTTTTTTGTTTTTATTGAATATGTATGTTAAAGTGATTGTTTATCCGTCCTCCGTCTTTGGTCACAGAAAATAAATACACTATCAAAAGTTGATTTTCGATGACATATTTCAATCAATTTTATACTACTGAAAATTGGCATCAGGTAAAATAATAACACTTCCTTAAAAGTGGTGGTGGGGTTGGGGGTGCTTCATCGTTCTTCTTTCTTAGAAATATATATATATATATTTTCGTGGACACTTATAAGGAAGTTCTAAGGTTTATTATATGCATTTCATTTCACTTGTCAATTCTATATACATTAATAGATCCTTGTACATGTGATAATATGTATCTGCCAATATTTAATTAAATGTGTGTGTGAGATAGGATCAATTGACACCAATGTGGTCAAAGTTTAATTTGACACCAAATAATTACCGTCAATTCCATTTTATCCAAAGGCCAACGTACATTCTCATTTTCTCCTAACTCCTTGATGTCAATTGATCATATATATATATACACACCAACGTGAAACAAAGTTTCCTTCAAATGTGAAATACATAACAACCAACAAAGTGAGAACATGTTAGAAACCCAAGAATTGGATTCTAAAGAAAGAACACTTTTATTAAGAACTAGGAGAGAAATCTTTCCTCCAAAGATTCCCTTTCAAAATAGAGATTATACTCTATTCAACAATTGATTGCAATATTAAAAGATATCCAAAACTAACTCCCTATTTATACACAATAGTCCTAACTACCTTGTAACCAACTAACTAATTTCTATTAACTAATTCTACTAATCTATGCCCCTAGCATAACATGTCAGTAACAATCTAAAAAAATGCAGCATTGGAATTGGCGCAAGTCAACTATCTTAACCATTCATTCATCCTTCTGCTGATTCATCCGGCTCAACAACCTTCCTCAGTTTCTCATCATCTAATTCAAAAAGTTTTTTTGCTTGTTTCAGGTCTTCATTCACAGACAGCAGTTCTGTACAACGGTTGAGTTTTAGCATATCCTGCAGTACAGAAGAAGTTTTATGAGTCTTAGTCAAACAATCAAGATTATCATGAATGTGGCAGACAATTATGATGGGAGTGAAATCTAGTTATTTTAACTACTACCACCTGAATTTGGTCCACTAAAATGTTGTGGAATAACCAGTTCTCTGTAGAACCACTAAAGGAGTGGATAATTTATTTGTTCTTTTATTAACAAAAGTTTATATGGGCAAAGCTTCAATATTTTCTAATAATATCAAGGTGCATCTGCACCACTCAATGAAAAATAATGTTCATTTTAGTGCATCATGTGTATCTGGAAAGTTATATCTCATAATTTCAGGCCAAATGTAGGAAAGGCTTAAGTTATATCTCAGAATTCCTGGCCAAATGTAGGAAAGGTTTAAGTCGAAGAGTGCTTGAGCCTTTGAGGAATCAGAAAACTACCCTCTGAAATGAGTACTCTATAATCCTTAAGGCAAAGCTCACTCAACCCAAAGTTTGATCAATGATGAGAGATCTAGTGCTAATGAAGTAATAATAAATTGTCCTAGTGCTTAAAAACCTATGGAATAGGGGAGGTGAGAAGTCTCAACAAAAATGAGGAATTAGAACTAGAAGTATATGTACGGCATAATTATTTATGCATTATGAATGAGTGGTCCAAAGGACAGTACCATGGTCAATTAAGTTTAAGATGAGGAAGTTGACAGTATATAGTCAACAACAGAAACGTGTCCACCTATTAGAGTGCTAACAGTGCCCATATTCATTGTTATCATATTTATGTACCATACAATTACCCTGTTGATGCAGAGAGTGAAATGATTCAAGGTAAGCTTATAATTCCTAATTTGACAGATATATCACATAACCAAATATTGAACCAATACGGGTTATTTAGGATCAGGAAAACCCTTCTTGTGTGTTTACTGGTTTGAAGTTTAAGGACAATTAATATCGATTTTGGCTTATTGAAGTTAATGAAAATCCTACTTGAGAAAGAGTTTCTCGGACCTTTAAAGACCTGTATAAAAATTGAATTGGATAAATATTGACTGATGCTGGTAACAACTAACAACTTCCCAACAATTAACTTAAACCATCATTGAAGGCCACGATAATAACATGCCTATAATAAGCAATTGAAGACGGGTGACCAGAAGAGAAATTTCTAGCTAATAGAAGTGTTAGGCTTATGAATAAATAATTACTTACAAAAGATGTTTAACTAAGTCTAGTATTCTCAGTGTATAGAAGTGTTCAGTAAAAAAATTCTGTTAGCTTTTCAGGGGATTTCTTTTTAATTAACTTATTACTATATCTTTTTTTCCATTGTTGGAAGTATTTGAAGAGAATTACAGATAATTGTTCCCCAAGATCGCTATTCACAATTTTTATTAACAAAATAGTACCTTGCGAATCAGATAGAGGAAATCCTCAACTGATAGCTTCCCCCTCTGTGATCCAATATCTTGTGCTTTATGTACCTTGACAGAAAATCTTTGCATAAGGGCAAAAGCCAACGACTCCATGGTACTCGGACTGTGTTAAACAATTAAATACCTTAGGGAGATTCTTACCAGTTCTGTGACATATTCTACAACGATATCCTCAATAAGAGCCACACTTTCAGGAAGTGGCTAATTGCAGTGGCAAACAAGATAAAAGTTCAAATTAATATTTACAATTCACATGAAAAGAATTTGATTCGTAGCTAAATAATTTCATAACCTAAAGAACAGAAATTGGGCATACACAGTAGGAAAATCGAAAAGGATAGAATGACAATTACATTGGGATCATCTCCAAATCCATACATCATGTGCTTCACTATAGCAAACCAAGAAGAAGATTGGGTAAGAGAGATAAAAATAACAAGACTAAAATTTTAAAATTAGGAACAAAGACTCTTACATTCTTTTTGGAAAACTCCTCTTTTGCGCTTCAATGAAGTTTCTGATGGTTGGGAGGAAGCTGCTCTTGGTTTTGATGAGGTTCCGGCAGAGGAATTGCTCATTGTTGTTGGTTAATGCTTTTGCTGTCATTTCAGTGAGTAACTATAGTTAGAGGAAAGGGGAAAGTGAAAGTGAAATTGATCAAGGATGAAGCCTAGCCTATTCCAGATAAAAAGAAAGAGCAGCGAGAGGAGCATACTGGTTGATAAGCATCTGGAGGTATTGTGTTCTCAGTTATCTTTCAAATGATAAAAACAGTAAACGGGAAAATGGGCCAGCACACCCTAGACCACGCGGGCTAGCACCAAAAGACCATAAATTCAAAAACCCTCGAGTCAAAATGCCCACTTGACATGCGGGTTTGGGCCAGCCCAGCCCACTATTTTAAAATGTGTGTGTGTGACAGAACACAACTATGTTATTTTGAATATAATTTTCAAAAAATTTAAACAAAAACATTTGTGAGCCATATGCAAATGGAAAACAAGTTAAATTTACTTGTTAGTACTTCAAACACCAAAATCAGAGGCACAGAACTGAACCACATGAATGAAACATCATGTTCTGTCTTCTTAGATCAGGATAAACAAGATTAAGATGAGAAATATATTACGTGGAGCAAAAGATCACCAAGTTAACATAAAGAGAAAAGATTAAAATAGTAAAGCACTTCAAAAACTACTTTCAAGATTGACTCCCTTGCTTTTCACAAACAGAGAAAAATGTAAATGGCAAGATTCTAATGTTTTCAAGAACCATTTTACCCCTAATGATTTAAGAGAGGATTATAACCATGAATCTATAAGTGTTGTACTATCATTATACGACAGTGCTAGTCATAGCAAATATGAGTTCAACTAGCACCAAGAGAATAAAACTACTGGACTTTGTGCTAGAAGGTAGAAGCCAAGGTCAAAACAATATTCTAGAAATAAATGAACCAACACTTCAAATGGACAAGACTAAAAGCAAACATCAACATACACAATTTGAAAGGTTTTTCTTCTTTTCAAATGCCTTGTGACTCTTGCATTCTGACTAAGTATTCTTCTTTCCATCCAATGGCTCATTGTTCATTAAAACTACCAACTCCAATGAATTGGTTCCGCTCATCTTCTATTTGTCTTGTGCACCCCTTTTGATGTTGCTGTTGTTCGCTCTGGTCTTATGGGATTAGAGTGCTTGAAGGTTTCTCCTTCTGAATGTGTTGCCTCCTTGAAAGAAGTAGGTGATATTTTGCAGCCAGCACCAACAACATCAAAAGGGTGCACAAGAAAGGCAAGAAGATGAATGTGGTAATGGGCATTGGAGTTGGTAGTTTTGACAAAAAAAATACATAGGCATTGGAAGCAAAGAAGAATAATTAATCAGGATGCAAGAGTCCAGAGGCATGTGCATGTTCTTCTTTATGGTTTTGATGACAGATTCAAAAAAATAACCAAATTCAATCCACAAATAAGAAGCAAGATGGTAATAGTTTTGACATTGGAGAAAATAAAAACGAAGCCATTATTGGGAAACTTGAGAGAGAACACAAACGAAATTGAAGATATCGTAATCAGTCAGAGAATGAAATCTTACTTGAATGAGGATGAGAAAGCAAGAAAGATGTGAGAAAAGAGTGGGAAGAGATAAATAAATAATGATATTTTAAAAAAATCTTGGTATTTGTAAATAAAATGAATACAACTACACTTATAGTTTATCATTTATCAATGAAAAATTTAAGATCAAATTTCGAATCCAGGTATTAACCTTGTTGAGGCATTTTTACAAACACCTTATGAGCGAGCCTGTTTAAAGCATTGAAACAAAAGGGGTTGTTTTCCTGCACCCCGTTAGCCTAATCAAATGATTTTTACCTCAACAATTAACACAACAACGACAACAAACTAACCTTAGCATTACACATCAAAATTTTCATGTTTCCATTAACGGAATTGAGGGGAAGGGGAATCCAAAATAAGAAGAAGTAAAAAAATCAGGCAAAAGGGTTTGTGGGTTTGATCTTCTTACCTGAAAAGAAACGTGACGAGTTCTGAAGTTTTTATCCTGTTACTAAATTTCAAGGGTTAAATTGTTATAGGTGTTTGACATTTATTATATAATTACCTCTAAAAAATATGGTTATGAATGATAGTGATGGATGGGTAAACTTTTTACATTAACGATGTTTAACGATTAAATTCTTGTTTTATTTTACTAAAATTTACAGTAATTTTATTTATTACTAAGCTGTACGAGTCTTTTTAAGTGAATAATTTATCTACATTTTTATAAATAATGAAAATGTTTAAAAATAATTTTTATTATTTTTTGAAATACAATTTTATTAATTAGTATTTCATATCCTCTTAGTGATAATAGTTCATTTCAATAATTTTTTAACAAGATAAAATAAACACACATTTTACAAAATAAAATAGAAAGTATTTTCGGTTTTCATTTAAAAGTTTGGAAATGTACTTCTTATAATTATGAAGTTTCAAAAAAAATTTCACATAATTTTAGTGTCAAGTTGAATAATGAGATGACAAATTATATAGTCTGTAATTAAATGTATGTGGATTAAATCTTATTATTTTATTTTCTATAGCATTAAAATATTGTTATAAATATTATACCCAAAAAAAGTATTACTTTAAATATACAATGTAAAATTAAAAAATGTAAAACCCTAAAAAAAACATATTTTGTAAAATGCATTGTCGCGTTACTGAGTCATTTGTCAACTCGTCATAAAACATCTGCAAATATAAACTTGGTGTGAAAAAAACTTGAAATTGAAATTAGTGGTGACTTTAACTACTACAAATTTATGAGAGTTTAATGCGCCGCAAACCTATGCGAAATGAAAAAAAAACTCTTGGAGGGTTTTGCACTACTAGAAAATTGATATTTTCGTACCAAAATTTCAAACAGAAATTAAATTTCGTCTGAACTTACATTAATATTTCAGACGGACAAATTATATGAGTTAAAAATAACATGTGAAAGCCTTGACTACTACAAAAAAATAATTTAAAAAAATATATATTTTAAAAGTTACTCAAAAACATAAGATAAAAATGTGTGACTTGTTATCGACTATGTCTTATTGTAGTAAAAAAGTAATAATAAATTAAAGTTGTTATTTAACATAAGAAAACAAATGAAAAACTTACCAAAATTCAACAAAGAGAAAATAAAGGTACAATAAAGAAAAAAAATTAGAGAGAAGAAGAAGAAGATAATAATTATAGAAAGAAGAAGATTAAAAACAAAGTTTAGTTAAAAGATAAAATTGAGAAATATGAAAATGGTTTTGCGAGGGTCTTAAGCGCCACAAAATTAAACTTTTCCTCTATGTTTGTGACAGGTTAAAATAATCTTTATGATGTTAGGTTAGAAATATGTGACTTTTTAATAATATATTGAAATGATAAATAAAAATAATTTATTTGAATATAGTATAAAAATATATATAAACAAATAATAATATCAATCTAGATTAAATTTATTTTACTAGTAGTGAATGCATCAATCAAATTGATGCATAATTAAGTTTTACCCATTATTGTTTCAATTAAAATAAAATTAGATAAAAAGTTATTAAAAAAAAACAACCAATGTTCTATAAAATCCAATGAAAATTTTTCCTTTTTTAAAAAGATTTTGATTTTATTTAAAAGCGTTTGTAACTAAATTGAGTTTTACATAGTTTATGGAGCTAGGAGTATAATTTTAGGGTATTGAATTTTTTTCTTCTAAGATTCAACCTTTTCATCGAGTAAGAGTCCAAATACACCTTGCAAAGACTTTAGATTTGAATGTGCAGAGTTATTGGATCTTTCTCAAGTGCTTCTTTTCAACACTTTGATTTGTAGCTTCGATGAATTTAAGATACAAGTGCATTGGAAGGCAAGATTTAGACATTCAGTGCAATCCAAAAGAACTTTGAATCTAAAGTTCATATTCCATTTAATTGTTTGAACTTAAGTCAAACTAATACCTACCTATATATTATTAGATCTCGTGATATTATATGATTCACATCAAATTTCACTCACAAGTTAATAACTTATCTAATACTTACATCCTTCACGTTTAACTAATTTTAATTTTGTAATTAATTATGATGTGCTGTGTTAACTTTCAATTATCACAGCTCACCAATGTGTAAGTTTTATCTTCAATTATATATAGAGGTTCAACAACTTATACTCAAAGTCGCAGTGTATGACCAAAAATGTTGCTTACAACGGTTAGTAATGTACTACTTAATTAAGCTCAATTACCTATCAATTTTAAATGAAAGCCAAACGCCCAAACCTTATCAAAGCTTGAATTCACAAGATTCCATAGTTGAATCTTGATATAATCAGAAGTCATTTTAACATACACCTTCTTGTTCTAATTCTAGTTGAGAAACAAATGAATACCATAAAAGTCCCCAAACAACTTAACAATTGTGTCTCAGTATAACCTATTCTTAAAGTCTGTCTATACTGATATCAAATTGAAATTTAACGTTCGGAAACCAAGAAAGGATTTTGCATAATAAGAAATTATTTTCCATTTTGTACACTGTATTCAATACATATATTTAAATAAAATAATATTTTGTATTAAAAAAATATACTTTCCCAAACATAATAAACCTAATTTCTCATTTTGAGATAAATAGCATTGTATCCTTGTTTGTAAAATACATGTTTTTGATGAAGACAAAAGACCAACGATGATGATGATGATCAAGACAACAAGCTCAAAAAGAAGAAGTCCAAAGTATGTCATTGATAAACTTTAGACTTCAAACATATTAGATGTTTAAATGTAAAGGTAAATGATACAATCACAAGATCAAGTACATGAGAACCTTTCATCTTTACATATGCATAAAAAGCATTTTCAAAAGTCAAAATTATATTTACAAAGTGTTACAATTAATATTTTTGACAAAATACAAAGGTGTATTCGAATACAACCTAAGTGTATTCGAATACAGATGAAAATTGCTAAGTCAGTAGCAAAAGCCTCTCATCTGTATTCGACTACATCCTGTTGTATTCGACTACATCCTGTTGTATTCGGCTACAACCAACAAGTCAGTGGCAAAATTGATCAATCTGTATTCGACTACATCAAAGTGTATTCGGCTACACAGTGTTAAATTTGAATAAATTTGAACGTTGCAGAAAGGTGTATTCGAATACAGATACTTTGTAATCGAATACAACTGGAAACAATGCAATTTTTCAGTTCTGAATCAACTCTAAATCATTGCAATTGTTCCTCAAACCTCTTGGATCAATGGCCACGAATCTGAAGAGATGTTTATGGATTATAAATACCCCATAACTTCAGATTAATCGAAGGACAATCCCACGGCCAAACCTTGAACGACTTTGAACAACTTTTCTATTTTTCTCAAAGTCATTTTTCATAATTCAAGTACTTGTATTTCATTTTCATATCCTTGACAAAGGTTCTCAAAGTACTTGAAGCAATATTGGACTGTTATCATTATACCTCTCTTTCATATTCCTATATCCTTATCAAATCACATTATTTGTAAAAAGAAAATAGTACTTTCTTTAAGTAGTTTTATCCAAGATAGTGGGGTGCTATCTTGTACATTATCTAAGATAGTGAGGTGCTATCTTAGAGGTTTTGTTAGAAGTTTGTAGCAGAGATCCTAGGGTGGGATTTGTACATTTTCTAACAATATTGGAGAAATCTCTTGTGGTGTGCAAGAGGACTGGATGTACCCTTGGGTATAAGGGGAACCAAGATAATATTGTTGTGTTCTTTACATTACTGCCATTTACATTATCTTTTACTATCCGTAAGCGCAAAAATCGATTGCTAATTCGCTGAAAACAAGAAATACTCTTAAACACCTAATTCAACCCCCTTCTTAGGTGCTCATCTGATCTTACAATTGGCATCAGAGCAGGTTCAAGGTAACTTACTCCTCGATCAATAATTCATGGCTTCCGCACAACCTGTTTTCAGAGACGGTGGCAGCAGTAACAAACCACCATGCTTCGTTGGCGAGCATTACGATTTTTGGAAGATACGTATGCAAGCGTATCTTGAAGCACAAGGAGACGATATATGGGATGCTGTTGAAAATGGTACTTACATTCCAACAACAGTCATCAACAACAAAGAAGAAATTAAGATAAAGAATTCTTGGATCGATGACGATAAAAGAAAAGTGTTGTTTGATAAAAAGGCTAAAAACATTCTACAATCAACACTAGGTATGGATGAATTTTTCCGCATATCTCACTGTAAAACAGCCAAAGAGATATGTGATACATTGAAAGTAACCCATGAAGGCACCATAGAGGTAAAAAGATCTAAACTAAATGCACTTTCTCAAGAATATGAATTATTTCGTATGCAGCCCGGAAAATCTATATTAGACATGCAGAAAAGATTCTCCCACTTAACAAATCACTTGACGGCACTTGGAAAGGTTTTCTCCAACGATGAACTAAATCTGAAAGTATTAAGATCACTAACAAGAGCTTGGCAACCAAAGGTGACAGCAATATCAGAAAAGAAAAGCTTATCCAAGATGTCACTTTCTGCATTATTTGGAAAACTCCAAGAACATGAAATTGAACTTGGATTGTTGGAGCAAAATGAAAGTCTAATAAAGAAGACCAAAAACGTTGCTCTAAAGACTGAATCAAATGAACAAACCATAGATGAAAGTTCTGATGAAGGCGAAAACATTACTTCCCTTGTTAGGAAATTTGGCAAGTTTCTTAAAAATGATAGAACTTTCAAAAAGTAATGTTTCAAGAAAAAGGATAATTCTACTTTAAGGCAAAACTTCACTTGTTTCGAATGCGGGAAACAAGGACATATCAAAGCAGAATGTCCAAACCTCATCAAGAAAAATGCCGGTAAAAGGAAAGACTTCAAGAAAGCATACATAGCTTGGGAAGATAACGAAGTAAGTTCATCATCAGAAACAGAAGGTGAGGAATGCGCTAATGTTGCACTAATGGTATCACATCAGATGATGACGAAGAGGTTAGTAACATAAACTCTCTTCATTGTAATAAAACTAATAGTGAATTAATCATAGAATATAATGATGCTCAAAACGCTATCAAGGAACTACTTATTGAATGTAAAAATCCTCTCTCGCGTTCATATTATAAAGAAAGGATAATTTGGTAGTTTACACTTTGGTATTCGAGACAAAATCTTGAACGCTTTTAACGGCACGTGAGTTAAATGTACTCGTGTAGTTGAACTAGACTAATGACGTGGCATTCAAAGATAAAAGCTCAGAATTACGCGCTTTCCTACGAAATCGGCAAAACATACCATACGTAGTCCACCACCTCCACGTGACCATCACCAATCCTCACCCCCAAATCAACACACGGAAACTTTCCCTCAAACGCCGTCGTTTTTTACTACCCTAGAAACTAGAACTCTTCATTAATAACAATTTTAAGTAATCACAATTCAGTCATCTCTTTTTAGTCCTTCTTTAAATTAATTCTCTCTCTCTCTCTCTCTCTCTCTCTCTCTCTCTCTCTTTTCTGTGTTTTTCCAATTCAAAAAACACGAAAACACCATCAAAACCAACTGCGTAGCGTAATAACCCCAAAATTACATCATCGTTGCGGACATTGTTGTTTTATTTTTCTTAAACAATGGAAACTATGTGTTTAAAAACAGGGATAGTTCCCTCGATCTCAATCGGCGGTTCATTAGATACACGCGCCACCCCATCTCACGTGTCCACGGTGGCTTGTTCCGCCGCTGAGAAACAACCTTCTCAAAAATCTCTATTTTCTAGATTCTCGTTCAGATACCCATTGGAATCTCTATGGCCGAAACAACGTTGTTCCACGAATACAACGTTCAGTGGATTGTCCCTCGACGACGCCGTTTTATCGGATAACGGAGATAAGGAAAAAACCGTTAGAGATGACGGCGACGAGGCGCAGAGTGGAAACTAGGTTTTGAAGATTTTGCATGTGAAGTCTGTGTGGAAAGGGGAACAAGGGAATGGTGATGATGATGAAAGGGAAGGAATTGACAACGATCAAAACAATGATGATGGTGATGAGGTGTGTGATACTTGCGCGGTTGATAATGATGATGATGATGAAAAAGAACAGGATTTTCAATTTGATAGAGACTCATTTTCTAAAATGCTACGAAGGGTGTCTTTGGGTGAAGCTAGATTGTATGCGCAGATGTCACATTTGGGAAGCTTGGCTTATTCTATACCTAAAATCAAGGTAACTTCATTCAGATCTTTCTTTTAATTATTTATTTTCTTTTTTTAATATTGGCAAATTTGTGAAAGTGAGTGGTGTTTTTTGATAAAATTTTGAGGTCTCAGATCTATTTTGTTGTTAAGTGATCTGGATGATTTGGTTAAAACATTGATTAGTTGAAGATTTCTTGTGTTGTAATTTGTTTTGTTTATTTTTTCTCTTATCTTGGAATGAGGGTGATTTGGAATTGCTAAAGTTTGTATTTTTATTTTTATTTTAACATGTTTTAAAGTGCCTCTCTTTCTGGGTTTACTTTGTGTTGGGTTATGGATAGATGTATGCATTGTTTTTAATTCAAAAACCGTTGGAAGGTTTTAGGTTAAACTTGATGAGACACTGTGGATGTAATCTGAATCTTTTGTTGGAAATGTCTTATACTATAATATGGAATGTTCATTGCTTATGCGAGTTTTCACATTAATTAAGGAGTGGCTAACTGTGGAGGTGCATAGTAAACTTCCTTCACAAGTTACATAGTCCCTAGTGGGGTGATCGGTTTAATAAGAATTAGTTGGGTTTTTTTTCTTTCTTCTTTCTGGGCTTTAAGCCCCTTGAATCCACCCAAAAACAATGGAAATTTTAGAAGGAAAAGAAAAACAAACAAAATTTTCTCGAATTTTTTTTACTCTGTAACCCCTTTTATCTCTATATCCCAAAATACTAGTGAAAAGATTAAAATATTCTCGCAGTAGTTCCGAAAAACTTTTTTTAAGTTTTTCATAAATAATGAACTCCCAAACAAACTTGTTAGTGCATAATTTTTACTTTAATTTTACAAAGTGATCTAAAAATACTATTTTTTTAAAAATACTATTATTTTTACTTTAATTTTACAAAGTGATCTAAAAAAACTAATAAAATTTAATTTTTTTTTTAAAAAAATATGGGTGTGCATCAGAAAACTTGTCGATAAAGTTTTTTCGGAAACATGTTCTGTACCAGAAAAGTTGGAGAAAGTTTTCCGGTACACATTTTTCCATTCTGTGCCGGAATTTTTTTAGTTTTTCAAAAACATCCTTATGTATCGGAAAACTTGTAAAAAGTAAAACTCTATGGACCGCAATTTTTGAAAATAGTTTTCTGACAGTTAAAGTAGATTTTGGAAAAAAAAAATTAGGGTATTTTTGACTTTATAAGAAAATTGTGGGGTATAGGGATAAAAGGGGGTACGGGTCAATTTTTCAATTTTCTCCATTCAAGCTGGTTTCCACTTTCCCTCCACTCATCAAATTAATAAAAAACAATTGCTATTTTTTCTGTTCACATCAAACCTATTTAAATAAAATCTATAAATTTATCCAAAAAAATTAAAATGGTCCTCGAATTAAATTATAGATTTTCTTTTTCAAAACCGAACCACATTCCAAGGTTTTAAAACTTATTTATTATTTTTATTAATATAAGATAATTAATAACATAACATGTCATCCTTTTGCTGCTTCCTCAGTGTCTCATCATCTAATTCAAAAAGTTTTTGTGCTTGTTTCAAGTCTTCATTCACAGACAGCAATTCTGTACACCGGTTGAGTTTTAGCATATCCTACAGTATAGAAGAAGTTTTATGAGTCTTAGTCAAACAATCAAGATTATCATGAATGTGGCAGACAATTATGATAGAAGTGAAATCTAGTTATTTTAACTACTACCGCCAACCCGATCACCCAACTCAACCCGATTTTTATCCGTACCCGATCACTTTCGGGTCCGACCCAACTCAACCTGTTGAAATCTGCTTATATTTGGGTCGGGTAATGAGTTTAACAATTTGAACTTGTCGACCCGACCCGGTAACTAGTTATATTTTTTTTTTAAAAAAAATTGTTTGGCTAGTTCAATAGGGTTTCATTACTCTTCTTCTTATTTTGACTTCATCCACTTTATGCCTATACATTATTCAAGACTTTTTGAAGTCGCGCCGCTTTCCACCTTCTTCTTTTGTTCTAGAGGAGCTCATAACTGATTTTATACGAATTAGTTATAATAAGATATTATTAACAAGTGATTTTTATATGAATGTTGATGCAAGGTGTTCATGCGTCTAGGCTAAACACTAAACTCGTTTAATTTGTTTTGACATTGTAATCTCGTATATGCCTACTCATAAAATTCATATCTAATTTTTGAATTGTCTCTTTCAAATGAGCAATTTAATTTGAGTTAAATACTATTTATTTAAATGTTATATTTTGTTATAGTTTTACGTAATAAACGCATGAACAGAAAGCTTATGCTTATAATGAATTTAGTTTAAATTTTTTACATTTGTTAAATACAATTTTTTTAGTTAAATACTATTGATTTGAGTTAAATACTATTTATGAACAAAATTGATGCTTATATTTAGCTTACGATGAATTTAGTTTAAATTTTTTATATTTAAATCTATTAAACACTTTTTTTTAGTATTTTATTTGAAAATAGTAACTATAATTGATTTACTAAAATTGATAAATTTTCATATTTTATTGATTTACTGTTGTTGAATTTATTTATGTAATTGAAAATTGTTGGATTTATTTTTTTGTGTGAGAGGTTGATGAGTTTTTTAAAGAATTGCATAATTTGATTGAAATTTTATATATTTTCATTCAATATGTTTTCCTGTAAAATAAAAAAAAATAGGTTATTATTTATATATGACTCCCCAACCCAACCAGTTCTTGGTCAAGTCGGTTCGACTCGGGTTAAATTAAAAAATTACGGGTTTAGAACTTAACCCAACCCAAATATAATCGGTCGGGTCTTGGGTTTTATCAAAATCCACCCAACCCAACCCACGTACACCCCTACTGTACAACCACTAAAGGAATGGATAATTTATTTGTTCTTTTATTAACAAAAGTTTATATGGGCAAAGCTTCAATATTTTCTAATAATATCAAGGTGCATCTGCACCACTCAATGAAAAATAATGTTCATTTTAGTGCATCATGTGTATCTGGAAAGTTATATCTCATAATTTCAGGCCAAATGTAGGAAAGACTTAAGTTATATCTCAGAATTCCTGGCCAAATGTAGGAATGGTTTAAGTCGAAGAGGTGCTCGAGCCTTTGAGGAATCAGAAAACTACCCTCTGAAATGAGTACTCTATAATCCTTAAGGCAAAGCTCACTCAACCCAAAGTTTGATCAATGATGAGAGATCTAGTGCTAATGAAGTAATAATAAATTGTCCTAGTGCTTAAAAACCTATGGAATAGGGGAGGTGAGAAGTCTCAACAAAAATGAGGAATTAGAACTAGAAGTATATGTACGGCATAATTATTTATGCATTATGCATGAGTGGTCCAAAGGACAGTACCATGGTCAATTAAGTTTTAAGATGAGGAAGTTGACACTATATAGTCAACAACAGAAACGTGTCCACCTATTAGAGTGCCAACAGTGCCCATATTCATTGTTATCATATTTATGTACCATACAATTACCCTGTTGATGCAGAGAGTGAAGTGATTTAAGGTAAGATTATAGTTCCTAATTTGACAGATATATTACATAACCAAATATTGAACCAATACGGGTTATTTAGGATCAGGAAAACCCTTCTTGTGTGTTTACTGGTTTGAAGTTTAAGAACAATTAATATCGATTTTGGCTTATTGAAGTTAATGAAAATCCTACTTGAGAAAGAGTTTCTCGGACCTTTAAAGACCTGTATAAAAATTGAATTGGATAAATATTGACTGATGCTGGTAACAACTAACAACTTCCCAACAATTAACTTAAACCATCATTAAAGGCCACGATAATAACATGCCTATAATAAGCAATTGAAGACGGGTGACCAGAAGAGAAATTTCTAGCTAATAGAAGTGTTAGGCTTATGAATAAATAATTACTTACAAAAGATGTTTAACTAAGTCTAGTATTCTCAGTGTATAGAAGTGTTCAGTAAAAAAATTCTGTTAGCTTTTCAGGGGATTTCTTTTTAATTAACTTATTACTATATCTTTTTTTCCATTGTTGGAAGTATTTGAAGAGAATTACAGATAATTGTTCCCCAAGATCGCTATTCACAATTTTTATTAACAAAATAGTACCTTGCGAATCAGATAGAGGAAATCCTCAACTGATAGCTTCCCCCTCTGTGATCCAATATCTTGTGCTTTATGTACCTTGACAGAAAATCTTTGCATAAGGGCAAAAGCCAACGACTCCATGGTACTCGGACTGTGTTAAACAATTAAATACCTTAGGGAGATTCTTACCAGTTCTGTGACATATTCTACAACGATATCCTCAATAAGAGCCACACTTTCAGGAAGTGGCTAATTGCAGTGGCAAACAAGATAAAAGTTCAAATTAATATTTACAATTCACATGAAAAGAATTTGATTCGTAGCTAAATAATTTCATAACCTAAAGAACAGAAATTGGGCATACACAGTAGGAAAATCGAAAAGGATAGAATGACAATTACATTGGGATCATCTCCAAATCCATACATCATGTGCTTCACTATAGCAAACCAAGAAGAAGATTGGGTAAGAGAGATAAAAATAACAAGACTAAAATTTTAAAATTAGGAACAAAGACTCTTACATTCTTTTTGGAAAACTCCTCTTTTGCGCTTCAATGAAGTTTCTGATGGTTGGGAGGAAGCTGCTCTTGGTTTTGATGAGGTTCCGGCAGAGGAATTGCTCATTGTTGTTGGTTAATGCTTTTGCTGTCATTTCAGTGAGTAACTATAGTTAGAGGAAAGGGGAAAGTGAAAGTGAAATTGATCAAGGATGAAGCCTAGCCTATTCCAGATAAAAAGAAAGAGCAGCGAGAGGAGCATACTGGTTGATAAGCATCTGGAGGTATTGTGTTCTCAGTTATCTTTCAAATGATAAAAACAGTAAACGGGAAAATGGGCCAGCACACCCTAGACCACGCGGGCTAGCACCAAAAGACCATAAATTCAAAAACCCTCGAGTCAAAATGCCCACTTGACATGCGGGTTTGGGCCAGCCCAGCCCACTATTTTAAAATGTGTGTGTGTGACAGAACACAACTATGTTATTTTGAATATAATTTTCAAAAAATTTAAACAAAAACATTTGTGAGCCATATGCAAATGGAAAACAAGTTAAATTTACTTGTTAGTACTTCAAACACCAAAATCAGAGGCACAGAACTGAACCACATGAATGAAACATCATGTTCTGTCTTCTTAGATCAGGATAAACAAGATTAAGATGAGAAATATATTACGTGGAGCAAAAGATCACCAAGTTAAGAGAGGATTATAACCATGATTCTATAAGTGTTGTACTATCATTATACGACAGTGCTAGTCATAGCAAATATGAGTTCAACTAGCACCAAGAGAATAAAACTACTGGACTTTATGCTAGAAGGTAGAAGCCAAGGTCAAAACAATATTCTAGTAATAAATGAACCAACGCTTCAAATGGACAAGACTAAAAGCATACATCAACATACACAATTTGAATGGTTTTTCTTCTTTTCAAATGCCTTGTGACTTTTGCATTCTGACTAAGTATTCTTCTTTCCATCCAATGGCACTTTGTTCATTAAAACTACCAACTCCAATGAATTGATTCCGCTCATCTTCTTTTTGTCTTGTGCACCCCTTTTGATGTTGCTTTTGTTCGCTCTGGTCTTATAGGGTTAGAGTGCTTGAAGATTTCTCCTTCTGAATGTGTTGCCTCCTTGAAAGAAGTAGGTGATATTTTGCAGCCAGCACCAACAACATCAAAAGGGTGCACAAGAAAGGCAAGAAGATGAATGTGGTAATGGACATTGGAGTTGATAGCTTTGACAAAAAAAAAAAGACATTGGCATTGGAAGCAAAGAAGAATACTTAGGGTGGGTCTGTTTCTGATTTTTTCATAAAAAATCTAATTTTTTTAACTAAAAATAATTTTGTAGTGTTTGAAGAATACTTAGGGTGGGTCTGTTTCTGATTTTTTCATAAAAAATCTAATTTTTTTAACTAAAAATAATTTTTTAAAAATTATTGTTAAAAAATTCATTTTTTTTTGGCCTAAAACTGAAAAACTAAAAATAACAGTTTCTTTCTCACCTGCCATGCCATGTAGGAGTGAAAATAGGCGCGGGTCGACCCGCGATCACCCAATTCAACCCAACCCGATTTTTACCCGCACCAGATCATTTTCGGGTCTGATCCAACTCAATCTGTTGAAATGCTTATATTTGAGTCGGGTAATAGGTTTAACAATAGGTTTAACAACATGTTGAGGCATTTTTACAAACACCTTGTGAGCGAGCCTTTTTAAAGCATGGAAACAAAAGGGGTTGTTTTCCTGCACCCCGTTAGCCTAATCAAATGATTTTTACCTCAACAATTAACACAACAATGACAACAAACTAACCTTAGCATTACACATCAAAATTTTCATGTTTCCGTTAACGGAATTGAGGGGAAGGGGAATCCAAAAAAAAAGAAGTAAAAAAATCAGGCAAAAGGGTTTGTGGGTTTTATCCTCTTACCTGAAAAGAAACGTGACGAGTTCTGAAGAATTCACTGCTGAAACGAAGTTAATTCTTCTTTTTACCGGTTGTATTGTGGTGTGGTGTGATTGACTTTGATGTAATGGTTTGGTTACTAGAGTCTAAAAATACCGATGCTCTCTATTTATGCTAATTTACAATTTCATGGTGGGTCTATTTTGGGAAAATATTTTTTTTTAGGATTTAATTTCATATAAATTATGAATCTAAAGTTTTTATCCTGTTAATAAATTTCAAGGGTTAAATTGTTATAGGTGTTTGACATTTATTATATAATTACCTCTAAAAAAATATGGTTATGAATGATATCGATTGATGGGTAAAACTTTTTACATCTACAGTGTTTAACAATTAAATTCTTGTTTTATTTTACTAAAATTTATAGTAATTTTATTTGTTAGTAAGAGGTACGAGTCATTTAAAGTGAATAATTTATCCATATTTTTATAAATAATGAAAATATTTAAAAAGTAGTTTTTATTATTTTTTGAAATACATTTTTATTAATTAGTATTTCATATCCTCTCAGTGATAATAGTTCATTTCAAAAAAAAATTAATAAGATAAAATAAACACATATTTTACAAAATAAAATGCAAAGTATTTTCAGTTCCATTTAAAAGTTTGAAAATGTACTTCTTATAATTATGAAGTTTCAAAAAAATTCTCACATAATTTTAGACAAAATTATGTCAAGTTGAATAATGAGATGACAAATTATATAGTCTGTAATTAAATGTATGTGGATTAAATCTTATCATTTTATTTTCTATAGCATTAAAATATTGTTTTAAATATTATACCAAAAAAAGTATTACTTTAAATATACAACGTAAAATTAAAAAATGTAAAACCCTAAAAATAAACATATTTAATAAACATCTACAAATATAAACTTGGTGAGAAAAAATTTGAAATTGAAATTAATGGTGACTTTATCTGCTACAAATGTATGAGAGTTTAATGTGGCAAACCTATGCGAATTAAAAAGAAAATTTTGGGAGGGTTTTGCACTACTAGAAAATTGGTATTTTTCAAACAGAAACAATTTCGTTTGAACTTACATTAATATTTTAGACGGGCAAATTATATGAGTTAAAAATAACATGTGAAAGTCTTAACTACTACCAAAAAATAATTTTAAAAAAATGTTTTAAAAAATTATTCGAAAACATAAGATAAAAATGTGTGACTTATTATTGACTCTGTCATATTGTAGTAAAAAAGTAATAATAAATTAAAGTTGTTATTTAACATAAGAAAACAAATAAGAAACTTGCCAAAATTCAACAAAGAGAAAATAAAGGTACAATAAAGAAAAAAATTAGAGTGAAGAAGAAGAGAATAATAATAGAAAGAAGAAGATAAAAAAAATTAGAGAAAAGATAAAATTGAAAAATATAAAGATGGTTTTGTGAGAGTCTTTAGCGCCACAAAATTAAATTTTTCCTCCATGTTTGTGACAGGTTAAAGTAATCTTTATGATGTTGGTTAGAAATATGTGATTTTTTTATAATGTATTGAAATGATAAATAAAAATAATTTATCTGAATATAACATAAAAATATATATAAACAAATAGTAATATCAATCTAGATTAAATTTATTTTACTAGTTGTGAATGCATCAATTAAATTGATGCATGATTAAGTTTTACCCATTATTGTTTCAATTAAAATAAAATTAGATAAAAAGTTATTAAGAAAACAACCAATGTTCTATAAAATTCAATTTAAATTTGAATTTTCCTTTTTTAAAAAAGATTTTGATTTCATTTAAAAGCGTTAGTGACTAAATTGAGTTTTAGAGTTTCAGGAGCTAGGAGTGTAATTTTAGGGTATTGAGCTTTTTTTCTTCTAAGATTCAACCTTTTCATCAAGTAAGAGTCCAAATACAGCTTGCAAATACTTTAGATTTGAATGCTTCAAGTTATTGGATCTTTATCAAGTGCTTCTTTTCAACACTTTAGTTTGTAGCTTCGATAAATTTACGATACAAATGTATTGGAAGACAATAATTAGACATTCAGTATAATCCAAACGAACTTTGAATCTAAAGTTCATATTCCATTTAATTGTTTGAACTTAAGTCAAACTAATACCTACCTATATATTATTAGATCTCGTGATATTGTATGATTCACATCAAATTTCACTCACAAGTTAATAACTTATCTAATAATTCAATCCTTTAAGTTTAACTAATTTTAATTTTATAATTAATTATGACGTGGTGTGTTAACTTTCAATTATCTCAGCTTATCAATGTGTAAGTTTTATCTTCAATTATACATAGAGGTTCAACAACTTATACTCAAAGTCACAATGTATGACCAAAAAGGTTGCTTAATGTACTACTTAATTAAGCTCAATTACCTATCAATTTTAAATGAAAGTCAAACCACAAACCTTATCAAAGCTTGAATTCACAAGATTCAATAATTGAAACTTAACAATTGTGTCCCAGTATAACCTATTCTTAAAGTCTATCTATACTGATATCAAATTGAAATTTAGCGTTCGGAAACCAAGAAAGGACTTTGCATTATAAGAAATTATTTTCCATCTTGTTCACTGTATTCAATATATATATTAAAAAAAATTGTATTAAAGATATATATACTTTCCCAAACATAATAAACCTAATTTCTCATTTTGAGATAAATAACATTGTATCCTTGATAAAAAAAAATGCAAATCCTCACAAATACCAGTATTCACAGTCTTGTTAAGATTTTTTTTTAATAGAAAAAGCTTGATTCAAATACTAAAATAAAAACAATAAAATTATATTGACTATGAATAGTGACATTCTTTATCCATATTTTAATATCAACATTAATGATTAAAAAAAACTCAAAAACACAATAGTGATACACAAACATTTTAGAAGTCGTGAGAAATAATCAAATCAAAATTTTAATCATAAAAAATTATTTACTAGTGTTCGTTCGCATCGACTATATGTGGTCGCTAACATAACCAAACCAACCACATGTTGACAAGCAGGGCCGTCTTAATATTTTTGGAGGCTCCGTTCGAATATCAAAATTGGACCCCCTAAAAGCACAAAATCCTAACATCAAGATTCAAGATCCTAACATACTCACTCGGGGAAACTGGGTATTTATTATAGGCATAATGTACAACAATAAAATTTAAAGTGTTCAATTTATAAAATTAAGGATATAAATGCAATTTTTCAAATATCAAAATACTATAAAATATAATTTGGGATCCTCCCTAATTGGAGTATGTGTCAATATTCTGGTTGCATAGGTTGATTGTCGACTTTGTTGGAAAGTCATATTTAAGGCTGGGAGATGTTGATTTTGGTAATAACCTCCATAAGTTCCCTTACTCAAAAGATGGTATCAACAAAACGAATCATTTGTATCTGAAAACACTGCACATAGTTGAAAAAACAAACAATGTCACACCACAATGACAAACAACAAAACATCGCTCTCAACAAAATCATAAATAACACACAAAAGAAAACTAAATATATGTAGAAAATCATTTATTTAAATATAAAAAGAGATTAAGTCGACGGAGTAATATTAGATTAACCTATGGAATTTTTTTTTTTTTCTGTAATATCCTCTTTTTTAATTTTTTTTTTTACAAAATACCCTACTTTGAAACTTATGTATCAAGATGTCCTACTTTTTAAGGTCTCCGGGAGGTCACGTGTTTAAAATGCGACCATGTATTGTTTATTTTTTTAGGTCATTCAAGAGGTCGTATCTCCATGATGTTATTGGTTAATTTTTTTTAAAATAATTGGTAATATAATAAAGTAATACATTAAATATAATTAAAAAAACTAAATTATATTAATAAAATCCAACAAAAACACATTAAATGTACAAAACTACAAAATTGTCTTCCCTCACCTACATATTGAACCATACATTCCATATTATGACCCACGATCACTGCACCTACAAACCTCTACAGAAGTTCCACATTATGGTCCAACACCACCCATGTACATACCTTTGCATAAATGTCGATTCTGTATTATGTTGCTTCAATGTGTTAATTACAATCCTTCGGTCACCCGACATAATGCAATATTTTTTATAATTCGTTTGAAACTCATTGCACAACTCATGAGTCAGCTTTTGCTGTTTTTGATTCCATGTATATCTCTGAGGCTCAAAAAATTATATGGAGACAAGTGAGACTAGCTCTAATCCACATACAAATTATCAAGAATTTGAGTCGTATACACCTGCAATAACTGAGAATGATGATGAGGAACAAAAATGAGAATGGACTATAACAATTTCAAGTCGTTCAAAGAGCTAGACGGGCTTAGCGATCTCCTATATGTGGGGATTCAGGACATTTATATGGACATCGTTAATTAAAAATCTGTAGTTTTTATTTTTATTTTTGATGTATTTAATTTTTTTATTTAATGTGTTTTGTTGAATTTTATTAATATAATTTAGTTTTTATTATATTTAATGCATTATTTTATTATATTTTTAATTATTTTAAAAAAATTAAACCAATACATGGTCGCTTACCTTCTAAAAGCCCTAAAATAATGAAACCATTATATGATTGCATATTAGAGACGTAATCTTGTGAAGACCCGAAAAAGTAGATCATTTTAGTATATAAATTTTAAAATTGGTATTTTGAATTTTTATTAAAAGAAATTAGGTTATTATAGAAAAGAGAAATTCTAAATCTATGTAAAAAATTATTTATTTAAATAAGTGATTAACTTGAAGGAGTAATTTTAGATAAAAAAAAAAGACCTAAATCACATTTGA
>JBBPBP010000001.1:7144914-7170414 GCA_037974735.1 Cicer chorassanicum | reverse complement strand
TAAAGAAGAGTATCTATACGAGCACGCTCTCTCTCTTAACGTTTTACAAATCTCATTTAATAAAATTGTATTAAGTAAATAAATATTGTTGAAATGTAATGATAAATAATTATTGGTGAGATTTATTTAATAAATTTTTTTAGATGTGAGGTCTATTTAATAATTGTTTTTAAAATATTTGAATAGGAAGAATTGAGCGTTTATTACATACTAATAATGTGACATATTTAGACGTCAAGTAAAAGTACCACATTATCATTAAATTATAAATCAATAGAGAAATTTCAATATTATTAAGTAGATATTTATGATAGTGTTGATGGTCTCTTTAGAAGAAAAAAAGAAGTAAAAGTACCACATTGTTAAATGGTATTATAATGGTCTTGTTAGGTTGACATTGGTATCGGTTGGCAGATGACCGTTTTCGTAGTTGTAGAACCTAACTTAATAAATACGTTATTAATGTGATTATGGAATTTTCTTTTGATGACATATGATTATGAAATATATTTAATGTTTTGCTTTCCATAACGTATTTATTATGAAGATAGAGTATTACGTATTAGAGAGGATAAAGTATATTATATATATATATATATATATATATATATATATAGGTCCGGAAAAATTATTTATTTATAAATTTATTTAGTTCAATTGATAAATATATGTATTTATTATTATAAATATTATGTATATCGTGTGAATTTTGTTATTTTTTTATAGAAAAAAAGTTTATTTATTTATTATATACAGAATTAATTGTATTTTTTTTATTATTTTATCATAGTCATCAAAATAGTTCTTTTATTAAAATTGAATTTTTTGTTATTATAACTAAAGTGTTTGGACTTACATGATTAGTAAAATTTATTTAAAGACAAATTTTTTTTGGATGACTCAAATTCAAAAACTATATGAAATAATTTTTGGTCAAACTTTACTTATCTTTCTACAAAATTCTAAATTACTATGACTCTTTCTCTTAAAACTTATAAAGTTAAAACAAAAAAATTAAAATTTATCTCTTTTTAATTATCACATGTATTATAATTTTAGTTCCAAAATATTTATTTTTAAATCTAAAAGTTGTAATTTCTCTTTAAATTTACAAGTAACGAAATAAGCCAACACTTTTTAGGGTAAAAAACACCATTTTATGGGTCAATAATATAAGTTGGAATAAAAATACAATAAATATAATAATTAAGAAATCAAAATGTTATTTTTTAAATGTGAGATTATTTTTTTAAGTGTGATAAAATAGTGGACAAACAATTACAGTTAAGTCTTATATTTATTTCCTTGGATCCAGGGAAGGACAAACATGGGCTCGTGTCCCTCCCTCTCTTGAATTATATATATATAATTTATTTAATTCCAATATAATTTTAACAATAATGTAATAGTTGGTGTTTTTTAAGAAAATTATATCTATATCACACTCAGCGACATATTTGCAAAAATAATATCTTAAAATTAGTATCAATATAATATTAATAATTTTTTTTAATTGTACTATATAAATATAATTAACTTATTTTCTGTTGATTGTACTTTCTAATTAATTTGTGTATTGAATAAATAAGTGTCATTTATTGTGAGATGTATAAAGTAATATATATATAACAACTTTTTAGATCGGTCTCTCACTTAATAGTTTTTCGGATCGGTCTATGCTCATTGATCTCAAATATAAGCAATACAAAAATTATATTTGGTGGTATAAAATACTATAAAGTAAAATTTGCCTAATTATATCATATTTAGTGATGTGATTCATAAAATAACATTTAATTAATGTATATTTTATTTTTCAATCACTTTTTTTACTCTCATTAACTATTCTAATGGGGGACAATTTAGGAAAAACAATTACTTTTTTTTTTTCAGGACTTTGATAAAATTAAATAAAATCAACTATTTTTTCTCTAGGATGTTAAATGACTTTTTTCTTCTTATATATAAGCCTTGAAGAAGTATTTTTTTGTGCAATCAAATATCACTTGTACACAGTTGCAAATACTTTTAATTTTAGGGTGAATAAGACAATAATAGATAGTAAAATTTGTCTTCAAAAGTTTTAATATTGCTATCTAAAATATTTGATTAAGTTAAGAGAGACAAATAATCTCATTCAAACGCTCTTTAATAGATTGAAAGAAGTATTTATACTTTATTTATATTTATATTATTTTACATATAGACATGCAGTAAATGGTTTGTCATTCGATTACAATTATATATTACACAAATCATCTAATTTTATTAATAAATAAAACATTTCTATTAGTTGGGGGTAAAAGAGTTTTACTAATAGTGTATACTAATTGGACTCTTATATTTATATCACAGTAAGTTACCAAATTGCCTATTGAAATTGTAATGGTTGATTATTTATTTTCCTAAATTTTAAAAATAGACAGATAACACTCTGAAATTGAAAAACATCGAGCAACATATACCCTCCATTAGTTTGCTCTGTTAATGAGATTGATGTGGATATTAATTAGTTATGTGGCGAACCCAAATGTTAATCAACTTATAACTTATTGCCATGCAAGAGATGAATTAATTTGTGTGATTTTTGAAACAAGTAAAATAGAGACTATTTTTCCAGATTTTAAAAACGAAATTGAAACTCAAATTATTATTATTTTAAACTGAAATTTGTGATTATTGCAACAATAATATATCTTTATATATAATTCATTATTATTTCATGATGGACAAAGTTGACTCATTAAGAAATGAAGTTGGACTCTTGGACAAACTAGCTTGATTATTTTAGTAATAATATTTATATTTTGTATTTTAAATCATTGTTATAAGAGACATTAATTTGAATGTATTGATGTAGCGTTGTTGTTTGAAAATATAAATATTCAATTTTGGTACATGAAATTTATAACCCGTAAACAAATCTATCATTAAATGATTAGAATTACAAACAAATTAGTTTGTGAGACATATTTTATTATAAAAATAAACTAAATATAGAAATAAATTATTAAAAGTTCATTTAATTCTATAAATATCAATTAATAAATAATAAATGTCAATTACATCATAAATACAACGTAACATCGTCAAGATAAGCCTCGATTACATCATTTAAATAATTCTAAAAAAAGATTAATAAATATTTATACATCTCATAATATAAATAAAAAATTTAAATATGTATTTAAAATTTGGACTCCATTCATATTCATATTATAAACATAGGATAATTTGGTAATTTAGGCTTTCGTATTCGAGACAAAATCTTGAACGCTTTTAACGGCACGTCAGTTAAATGTACTCGTGTAGTTGAACTAGACTAATGACGTGGCATTCAAAGATAAAAGCTGAGAATTACGCGCTTTCCTACGAAATCGGCAAAACATACCACACCCCTCACTCTCACTATCAGACACGTTGTCCATCACCTCCACGTGACCATCACCAATCCTCACGCCTTAAATCAACACACGGAAACTTTCCCTCAAACGCCGTCGTTTCTTACTACCCTAGAAACTAAAACTCTTCATTAATAACAATTTTAAGTAATTACAATTAACTTACCTCTTTTTAGTCCTTTAAATTAAATCTCTCTCTCTCTCTCTCTCTCTCTCTTCTGTGTTTTTCCAATTCAAAAAACACGAAAACACCATCAAAACCAACTGCGTAGCGTAATAACCTCAAAATTACATCATCGTTGCGGACATTGTTGTTTTATTTTTCTTAAACAATGGAAACTATGTGTTTAAAAACAGGGATAGTTCCCTCGATCTCAATCGGCGGTTCATTAGATACACGCGCCACCCCATCTCACGTGTCCACGGTGGCTCGTTCCGCCGCTGAGAAACAACCTTCTCAAAAATCTCTATTTTCTAGATTCTCGTTCAGATACCCATTGGAATCTCTATGGCCGAAACAACGTTGTTCCACGAATACAACGTTCAGTGGATTGTCCCTCGACGACGCCGTTTTATCGGATAACGGAGATACGGAAAAAGCCATTAGAGATGACGGCGACGAGGCGCAGAGTGGAAACTGGGTTTTGAAGATTTTGCATGTGAAGTCTGTGTGGAAAGGGGAACAAGGGAATGGTGATGATGATGAAAGGGAAGAAATTGACAACGATCAAAACAATGATGATGGTGATGAGATGTGTGATACTTGCGCGGTTGATAATGATGATGATGATGAAAAAGAACAGGATTTTCAATTTGATAGAAACTCGTTTTCTAAAATGCTACGAAGGGTGTCTTTGGGTGAAGCTAGATTGTATGCGCAGATGTCACATTTGGGAAGCTTGGCTTATTCTATACCTAAAATCAAGGTAACTTCATTCAGATCTTTCTTTTAATTATTTATTTTCTTTTTTTAATATTGGCAAATTTGTGAAAGTGAGTGGTGTTTTTTGATAAAATTTTGAGGTCTCAGATCTATTTTGTTGTTAAGTGATCTGGATGATTTGGTTAAAACATTGATTAGTTGAAGATTTCTTGTGTTGTAATTTGTTTTGTTTATTTTTTCTCTTATCTTGGAATGAGGGTGATTTGGAATTGCTAAAGTTTGTATTTTTATTTTTATTTTAACATGTTTTAAAGTGCCTCTCTTTCTGGGTTTACTTTGTGTTGGGTTATGGATAGATGTATGCATTGTTTTTAATTCAAAAACCGTTGGAAGGTTTTAGGTTAAACTTGATGAGACACTGTGGATGTCATCTGAATCTTTTGTTGGAAATGTCTTATACTATAATATGGAATGTTCATTGCTTATGCGAGGCGATTGATTTTCGGCTTATAGTTTTGCAACAAAAAATGTAGACAGGGGGTTCTGTTTTGTACCATTTGCATGAGATTCAATTGTATTTTTTGCAATTGGAATTTGGAAACATATATTTTTTAAGTTCTGTTCTTATCATATGTTTTGAAAATATGAAACCAATTTAAATTTATGGATTCGGTAATTTAGCCAGGGAAACTCTTGAAACATTATGGTCTGCGTTTTGTAACTTCATCGCTAGAGAAAAAGGAATTGGCAGCAAAATCTGAGAAAATTCCACAGGAAGTTGAAAGTAAAGAGAAGCAAGAAGAAACAAAGGAGGCAAATAATGGCGGATATAGGATAAGTGCATCAGCTGCTTATAACATTGCTGCTTCTGCCGCCTCTTATCTTCATGCTCAAACAAGGAGCATACTTCCATTCAAATCTTCAAATTCGATGGCTGGCGAAGGAAGCAATGAAAGCCTTCACAATATTAACATGATGAATACAGAGGTGGCGTCTTTGATGGCAACTACTGATTCAGTTACAGCAGTGGTTGCAGCAAAGGAGGAAGTAAAGCAGGCCGTTGCAGATGATCTGAACTCAACTCGTTCATCACCCTGCGAATGGTTCATCTGCGATGATAATCAGAGTGGTACAAGATTCTTTGTTATTCAGGTAAAATTAGTTTTTACACGTTTGCAATATAAATTATACTTGTCGATCGCAGCTAGTAAGTTGTTTGTCAGCGCTCAAATTTGATATAATGTTATTTATTGTTAGGAATATCTAGTTGGGTTGTATATAGCTTGTGATATTTTAGAGTGGATGTAGTTCACTGCCAATTTTTGATGTATGTTTTCTGATATGCTCTTTCTCACCCTTTCTTTTTAAAATAAATTTATGTAGGGTTCGGAGTCGTTAGCATCTTGGCAAGCAAACCTACTTTTTGAGCCAATTAAATTTGAGGTAATTGCTGATATTGCAGATCAAAGTTTTTATATATCACTATTGTTAATGTCAAAGGGGGAAATTTTGCTGTTTACACTTATGATAAATAAATTTGAATCTCCTTTAAATCGTAATGTGTATCTAGTTAACTATATCCTGAAAATAAGCTAATGATGTACACATTTTTTTTTTAATCTAGGGCTTGGATATCCTTGTGCACAGAGGTATATACGAGGCTGCAAAAGGGATATATCAACAAATGTTGCCGGAAGTTCAAGCCCACCTAAAATCTCGAGGTTCTCGTGCAACTTTTCGTTTCACCGGACATTCTCTTGGTGGAAGCTTGGCATTACTAGTAAATCTTATGCTCTTCATAAGACAAGAAGTACCGCTCTCATCTCTACTTCCCGTGGTAACTTTCGGTTCCCCTTCCATCATGTGTGGAGGTGACACTCTGCTAGACAAGCTCGGTCTACCACGAAGTCATGTTCAGGCAATTATAATGCACCGAGACATAGTACCACGAGCATTTTCTTGCAATTACCCTGATCATGTTGCGAAAATCTTGAAGGCTATCAATGCGAACTTTCGAAATCACCCATGTCTCAATAACCAAGTAAAGTCCTGCTTATCCAAAAATGTTTATGTTTTTTCTTTATTGAATAGGCCAAAAGTTAATCTTTTTCAAGTTAAGAAACACATTCCATATTAGCTTATGAGTTGAATTTTTTATTGCAGAAGCTACTATATACACCAATGGGGGAACTATTAATTCTACAACCAGATGAGAAGTTTTCTCCAAGCCATCATCTTCTACCACAAGGAAGTGGTCTATATCTTTTGTGTTGTCCTTTGTCAGAATCGAACGACACAGACAAGAAGCTCCGAGCGGCGCAGTTGGTCTTCTTGAACACACCTCATCCACTGGAGATATTAAGCGATCGATCCGCATATGGATCTGGAGGAAGCATACAAAGAGATCATGACATGAACTCCTACTTAAAGACAGTGAGGAGTGTGATTCGCCAAGAACTTAACCAAATCCGAAAATCGATGAGAGACAAAAGGCGCAAAGTATGGTGGCCTCTTGTATTACCGCGAAGAGTAGACACCGGCATTGTTGTTGGGAGGTCTATGGTATCGGTCAAGATCGGTCAACGCCAGTCACCTTTCTCTGGCATGATAAAGACAGGAAGAGAGTCCTTGAAGAGGTTCAGTAGGCTTGTTGCATCTCAACATATGCATTTGTTTGTGTTGCTTTTTTTCCCTGCTAGGATGTTAATCTTGGGTGCATATAGCTTAATTAGCCTTAGATGAATTTATAAAATGATTCATTATTTATTAGTATGAGGGAGGGAAAGGGAGTATAAAACAAGGGCACATGGTTAGTTGAATGTTAGGTGATTCTTTATTCATTAATTTATAAATTAAAATATACTTGTGTTTCTCATGAATCCTGCTTGTAGAGGAATATTCCTCAGTTATTAACACGTAAATTTAATTAGTTACTAGTAATTTGTATTCAAGTGATCCAATACTTTAATAAAAAGAGCTGGGTTCTTAGTTGGTTGAATTGAGAACTACCAGAAAGTGGGAGAGATTTTTATAAGTATTTATTTATTGGATCAGGTTGTCTCATTCAAGAGGAAAAGTAAAAGACTGCATGTCCTTTTTTAGCAAGATATACGTGGACACCATTAAAAGTCTCACTTTTTTTTTTGGTTACTCGCCTAAAATGAAAGTTTTATTTATTTTCTTACTATCCATCAATTTTTTGTGTTTAAAGTTTGATTGATAAATAAATAAATAAATAAGGGTTAACTAAAGAGTGTCTTGTTAGGACTCACATTTGAGTTTTGTACACTTCAAATATGATTCTAGTTTCTCATCAAATAAAAAATAATTTGCAAAATATTATTATTGTTAAATATTAATGATTTTTTTTTTTTTACAAAAATGGATTTACAAAAATATTATAAAACAAAAGGGATATTTTATCAGCAATAACACGTTGGGGCCAGATATGAGTCATCATGCGTTACGTTGCATATTCTAGATAGGGACGGTTTTATTATTTCTTGAAAAGGTGGAAGATAAAATCCTTACTTGCAAGATAGATATATTTAGATTAAGAAAGACAATGCCAATTCATGAAAACGATACAGATTCTGTTGGTTTCGTTGTTTAATCGATGATTCTTTTATGCACATGTTGATTCACATGTCAAACCAAGAAAGTACTCGACAAAATGGAACCAGATTCTTTCGTCCACTCAACAAGTTCTAGTCTGCATTATAAGGCTAGTTTTTTCACTCTCAAACAAAACATTCCAATTTGCTTGCTCCAATCTCCATTGCTTATCCACTCAACAAAGAAAACTTTGTCTCTCTACGTTTGCAGGCATTACTTGACTACATTCCACGTACACCAGATATGGTCAAATAAACTGCGTTTCCTTCTCACACATTATTTGAGGTGAATGTGTGATTTCGCGTATAACTTTTATAAAATTATAGTAATTCATTTTGATTTTATTACTCCACCTTAAAATCAATTATAAAGTAAATAATTTGTTTATGACAAAACTATATTAGTGGTCCTATAAATTTAGTCAATATTTTAAAAATGTCCTTTAACTTTTTTTATTTTATAAATTAGACAGATTTTTAGTATTTTTAAATGTCAACAAAGTTTAACATTATTTGAATTTACGTAAAAAAAAAGCGTTAAAAAACAAATGTGTACGTAGCAAGGCTTATGTGACCGTTGAAGTAATTAAGATTTTCCAACCTCCAATTAAAATACTGGTCGTTTATGTGTATTAAAATTTTTACCCACACATTAAAAAATATAATAATTAAAAAAAAGAGATATATTATTTATTGATAAATTTTTACTATTATTAGTATAAAATATAATAATATTTTAAAATTTGTGTGTATAATAATCATTGAAAGGTAATATAAGAAAAAATAATAATTAAAGTTGTATTAAAAAATATAAATGACATTCATTTTAGACAATTTTTATTGTTATTAAAGTGACATAAGAAATATATCTTAAACAGTTTTTTTAAAGTTTTAGCGACAGACGTGGTTGTCTTTTCAATACGCAATTTTCCCTTTACTTATTTATTTATTTACGTTTAAAATATACTTTTGCCTCCATAAATTTTAAAATCTAACGATTTTAACTCCTAGTTTTAAAATTGTAATTTTAACCTTTTAAATTTAACCCTTTGTACAAATAGTTGATATCTCTTAATTTTGACATATGAACAATGACGAGTTTTTTTTTAATGATTACATGCAATATATATAGCTCACTTTTCAAATTCCAACTCATTTATTTATTTTTTTAAAAATTGCCAACTTTTTTTTAATATTGTCACTTCATTTTAAAAAAAAAATACAATTGTCAAGTGTTCTTTTTTGTTGGCAATTTTTTTAAAAACTTGAAATTCCTAATATAATTTTAACCATTTATATTTTATTTAATATTTGTTTTGGTCTTTTATATTTTCTTAATTCATTTTGGTCATTTTTATTTTGTTTTAGTCTTTTATTTTTTACTTAATAATCATTTCAATCTTTTATGTAAAATTATACAAGTTTGTCGTTTTATTAAGGACTAAAATCAATATTACGTAAAAGATAAATAGTAAAAAGAAGTAAAAAAGCTTAATTGCAATTTTAATCCACCTATTTTTATTGGTTCACGAAATTGGTCCTCTATTTTAAAAGTAGACAATTTTGGTTTCTTCCTCTGATTTTTTAACTAAAAAATGGCGACATAATATGTCATATGATACTAGAATAATTGACACCCATAAAATCCGAATAAAACACCGTAAAAACTTAACTTTCAACTTTAGAAATTTTTCATATTTGTAATTTAATTAATGACATATAAATAATCAATGCATCTAGATGATTTTATATCATGAAATTGTATCCCACGTTATTTAAAATATTTCAAATTATCATTTTTAGTTCAAAAAAATCTGAGAAAGAGACCAAAATTGTCGACTTTTAAAATAGAGAGACTAATTTTATAATTTGGTAGAAATAGAGAGACTAAAACTGCAATTAAAGTCAAATAAAGTAAAGATAAATGATTAAAACGAATAAAAAAAGTAAAAGACAAAAATTAATATCAGATAAAAGATAAATAACCAAAATTATATTTTAATTAAATTTAAAAAAATGAAGTAATAATATTAAAAAAAATGAGTTAACAATTTAAAAAATAAATAAATAAATGAATTGACAATTTATTTTTTTAAAATAAAAAAGTAAGATGTATATTTCACGTAATCATAGATAAAAAATTATAACGCCTCGTTATTTATCTATCTAAACAAGCTTAGAAAAGTGAATTGAACTCGAACTCTCAGAAGATCGAGAGCAAATACTTAGATGATCAAATTCCTTGAATAAATAGTTTAATTTAATGATGATGCCTCGCTGCCTAAGAACATTTTACATGGTGCGCTTTGCAACATTTTTTTTCTTTCTGCTTTCGATCGATTGATGAGTCACTATATTATTGCTTGGGTTGTCAAGATTCAAAATACCGATGGTTTATTGGTTGCAGTCCAAAGCTGACTGTAGAAATCGTTCATATTCACAACCATATATACTAAGGTGCCTTTTAACATGGTCGTATGTTAAATGTGCCGGATCAATGTTGGTTCTCTATCGGATTTTCGTTCAGCCGGCTAGAAATTAGGCCGGAGAAATAGGCAAACAGAGTCGGAGTTTGGCCAATTGTTTTGAGGAATCAATTAATCTAAGTAGTAAGTGACTTATTGAGTTTTAAATTATAATAATTCATTTTCATAAATCTATTATTATTAATTATTAAGTATACAAAATAGGTACACATTTCAATTCAATAATTGCATCCACTTAAAGTACCGCTGTCTTGGACGATTATTATACTAGATTATGTGCATGCTGTCCACAAGGTTCATGTACAATTGGAACTCTCTGGAGAAAGATTGAGCCAGCCTATGTATGGACAGTGCTCACGTGGGCCAATGGAGGGTGCTAGTTGTAGAGGCTCGATTCAAAGTGAATAGTTAGAAAGCTTGGTTTTGTGGCATCTCCCAAATTTTGGGGTGGCAAAGCGTATGAAGCAGTGAGTTGGTTTTTTTTTGGAAGGGATTATCCCTGGCTTAAAGCTTATGTTTTTCAGTAAATTAGAGGTTTGTTAGGATTCAGAGATTGTTGTGAATTGTCTCGAGGATAAAATAGGCCTCAATGTAGCTTTACACTATTTTATGGATTTTTAACCCAAAGAGTAGCAAAATGTAATCCTTCGCAATACAAAAAAGAAATAGACAGAATTTGCATGTAGTTCTTCTATAAGTACTAATCATACTGTTTTCCAATTAAAACACGAAGATTACTCTCCTCAAATTCTACCGGAAGCAAACTTCCGGTCGTGTTTTTTATCTGCCAAAGTAATGGTTTTCGCTAGTTTTGAGCATATTAAGGTGCTGGGACAGAATTTCCCTTATAACATAACAATCGACTACTTTCGCAGTCAACTCCTAAAAGCATGTCCAACCACAACTGATTTGTAGTTCTCAAATTTTTTTAAGTAGGCCAACCTAAGCCATGTCACAATTAGGAACATTGACTACTTTTTATTCTAATTCTAATGGTATTTTAAATAAATACTCACAATGGACCCATTTTTCAGATTTTTTCCCCCACTTTTCAGATAAGAAAATGTTCTGTATTTTACCTAAACTCAGTTCATGTAAGTAGCCTGTATGGATGGAATCGAGATCTCATGGACAGAAAAAACTGTTCCCTTCCTTCAACACTCTCTTCCAACGGTTAGATCCTGATGTTTCACTTCCATCAGACCAATACATCCACTCCAAAAGACGCCTTTTGTGACGGTAGTAGACATAGTCTTCCAGTACAACAAAAGGGCAACACAGTAGTATTGGGAAAAAAGTGATGAAAGAATGCGTGGTAGAATCATTGCTTTGAATGCTTAAAAGAGTGTTCCAATACAAAAACCGCTGAGAAATCCAAGTTGAGAGTTGAGTTGATTATTCTAGTGTGTCCAATTTCACAGCAATTCTAATCACAGTTTTAGACCCATTGCTGCACCTTTGAATAGGACACACTTGTCGATCACCGTTAAGTTTATTCTCCGTGTTAGTTTTTTATTAGAGAATAGTATGACCAATACCTAAGTAATAATTGTATAAATGTTTTATCCAAAAGAAAACCAGAGAGTAGCACATTGAGTAAGAGCAAGTGGGTAGCTTATATAATTTATACCATAATGTTTGTTACCTTTGACTACAGAAAGGTACAGAGACTACTTATTTTATTCATGTGAATTAAGGTGATTACATTATGTTTGCACGGCAAGACACAAGATACTCTTGGTAAACCAACACCGAGTAATGCTTTGCTAGTACATTTCACAAATTGCACATACATTCTATACTTCTTCTACATGGCAAGAACTAAGTAATTTGCAGACAAAGGGAATACAAGGTGCTCAACCATCTCTATAGAATGGGAGGCAAAAACTGAATCAGAGATCAATTTTACCTGCCAAGTACCAAGAGTGTATCGCAAGACTTCCAAATGACATGATATTGGCAAGGGAAGATAATCCATGAATCATACCAAACTTCTTGTTCATCGCTGCAAGCTTTGGGTTTTTCTTTGCAACTTCAACATTTTTTGACCACCCAACTTCCTCTCCAATGTTATTCTCTCTCTCCACTTTATGCCTTTGTTTCATCAACTGTATCGGATCAACTAAATGGTTACATTATTTACAAACAATAAAAATGAGCAGCAACTATCGGTGGCTCAACAACATAAAATGTTGTCATGATTAAACTGGAGATATGATTAAGGCTATGTTTGAATTGAAATTTGCAAACTTATGTTGGATTAAACCTCGTTTTGCAAAACATAAGTTCGGCAAAAAACGAGTTTGTTGTAACGCAATATATGGTTGGGTAATTTTTACTCAAACATATATTTGACAAAATGAAATTTGTTTAGATGATACTAATCAAAAGTACTTCTACATGTGTAATTACCGAAAAGATTATGAGTATTATAACATAACATAGTATAACCGGTATATGGAAAATGGTAAGCGAAATTTCCCCAATGACAAACAAAAAAAGCATCCGCCCTGTTCCTTTTGGGCCCCCCGACGTTTGAAGCCCAACTTGGTTTAGCTAACAAACTCATTTAATAATTGAAACAAAAAGCAAATTCAATTTAGCGTGAAAATGTAATTTTGCTCCTAAACGGTTGTTGTCAATGTTGAAGAAGAACAATGCTGATGTTAGATGCACTAAGACTGTTACATCAGTGCTGCTGTTAGTGACAGATGCCAAGAAGAAGAGTTCAATTATGCAAATAAAAAAAAAATTGACAGAATCAGGAGAAGGGATCAAGCTTATAAGCGATCCCAACCACTCAAGGCTTTAGATTTTTAGTGAATATCTAAATTGTTGAAAGTGCATGAGATCGAAGAAAATAAGAGTTTGAAAAATTGATCTTGGTCTTTGCTAGAGCCTAGAATCAGATAACACAAGTTAGAGTTAAACTCCATCGCTAATGAAAACATTTAGTGAATGCAATTCCTTGGAAAATTCAATTTCATCCCTCTGATTACCAACTACATTTTAAGGCCTTATTTGATTTGTTTGCAAAAATAATATGCAAACATGCTTATAGAATTTTGACATGGCACGATGACATGTCTGCAATCGATTTTGTCTTCCCTCCAAACAGAAAGGTACCACATTGCACCACTGTAGAATCCAAACATATTCTACATATGTCTAAAAGCAGTTTTTAACTTATTTTCATAAGCTACACATAATAGCTTAACAGCTTATATATAGAGGTTATGCACGGCTTTTCTCTTCTGTATTCAAAGCTACTTGTAAGATGAACACTCTTATTTGATCTGCTTAACCATACTCAACCTAAATTACATGAATATTTGAGGGGGTATTCTAACAAGCGTAAAAAACTAAAAAATATAATAACCTCATAAAAACAGTGAATATCGGAATTGTTGGGAGAAAAAAGAGAAGAAAAATTACCTCAATGGTCATTGGCGTAAAGACGAACAAATTAGCAAGATTGAAAGCAAGGGAAGAAAGCAAGAAGCCAAGTTGGTATTTTTCAGTTGTAGATGAAGTTTTCCACGGGTGAAGGTAACCAAAGGAAGCCACTGCAACGGCGATACAAACACCAACCATTGAAAAATAAGCCGGAAACATTTTGCTCTGCAAATTACCAAACTGATGCCTAGGCAAATTCCTAAATCATCACAAACATCGACACAACAATTAGTAATAATAATTACAGATTGAATGAACATATAAACATAATTAGGGGAAGTTAATTGAGAGAAAAAAAGTGCGTACTTAAACATAATGATCCCACCGATAAATGTTACCCATAGAGCCGCGCCGAAAGCGATGGAGAAACCGAGGAGGTGAGCTAGTTTGAGGTAAGTTGAGAGAGCGGTTGATTTTGATCCGAATGTCTCCGGTGAGAATATAACTCCGACGGCTAAAAAGACCAACGCCGTTATTATCGGAGCGGCTCTACCCATTGATATTGAGTGGTTCTGCTTCTGTCGAAGGAGTGGTTAGGTGGTTGAAGTGTTGAAGCAAGCAAAGCAAAATGCTTTTTTGTTAATAACTCAATTGTTTCTATCTACTATCTACCCAAACCATCAAATGCATAACCGGTTTTCTGTTGACTTTCTTTTTTCTAGAATGTTCGGCCCAACTTCAATTAAATTGGGCCTGGCCTAGGCCCATGTAATTTTAGATTTCATTCTCCCGCCACTAAAATCAAAGGGATGAATATTAAAGCTGTTGTCCAAAAAAAAAAGCGGAATAATAAAAAAAAGAAAATTAAAACCCTTCCTTCACCGCTTAAAACTGCACTTGTTACCATTTCAAGTCTTCCTGAAGAAGATTATTCAAAAAAAGAGGTCTTCCTGAAGAAGTTTGCTTTGTATTTGTTTCTTACTGGAATTTACAAATTCAATTTTGTTCTTCTCAAATGATGGAAACGAGTAACTCACCGCGAGTGTTTCGCGGTGTTCATTTTGTTCTATTTGGTTTTAATCCACTCACTGAAAGCAAGGTTTTATCTCTTTTCCGTTTTTGTTTTTGATCTGGTAGGTTTTTCTTGTTTATTTAGTTAATTCGATTCATTTCTGTTTTTTTTTTTGTGTGTGGTATATAGATACGATTCAAGCTTGTAAAGGGTGGTGGAATTGATGCGGGGAAGTACAGTGGGAATTGCACGCATGTTATTGTTGATAACATTACTTATGTGAGTTCAATTTCCCTATTTCTTTGTTCCTTTTTCCTTTACATTGACTTGATGAGAGTGAACTGCGTGTTGCGTATAGGACGATCCTCTTTGTATTGCTGCAAGAAATGATGGAAAGAGGGTGGTTACTGCATTGTGGGTTGAACACCGTGCTGATCTTGGGACGTGTGTTGATGTTAACTCGGTTTGTTTCTTCTTTCTTTCTTTCTCTCCGTTGCTGTTTTGGTTGGAATGCATTTTGGTGGTTTCATGATTCATGAATTCCTGCCACCGTCATCATTCGTAATGTAGATTAGGTATTTATCAAATAGTGAATATTTTACTCAGACTATGTAGCATTAGTTGCATGGTATATGTCTGTGTCTCGGTTCTATATAAGCTCATGAGGAGATTGATGAGATGCAACGCATAGGATTTCATTTTAGAATTACTATAGGACTAGTAATTGATAGTGAAAATTGGGCTTTAAAATGGGATTTGTATTCCCTGCATTCGTGCAGTCTTGTATTTACCGACTTGGATTGTCGTATCGTATCAAGTTCCGTTCTATTTCGGACTTGATGTATGTAAATCCGAATGTAGGCCTTCTGATTTTGAATCGACAATGATATTGCATGACTGCGTCAGGTATGTGATTCTCTGATAGCATCCAACTGAAATGCTGAAAAGTGGATAAAAAGTATTGTGTAGATGAGAATCTTGAGTTGGATACATAAGCTAGTGAGTAAAAATGATAAGATTAGGAATGAATGTATTTGGCGCATAAAGACTTAATGAGAACAGTGGAACAAATGAAAGGTATTATAATTAAAAGAGGAAAGAAAAACCCACGAAAACCTGTGGTAGAGAAAATTCTTCACTCTAAATGAATTATTGGAGGTTTAGTCTTAGAATGGCGTTGTTTGGTTCTTGAAGCCAACAAAATTAGATGGATAGGATTGGTTAGGAATTAGTAGTAGTACTACTATACGTTTTTGCACTTTTAACATTCCACATAAAAAAGGTTAGATATGATATGATTGAAGTTATTCACACTTAAATGATTTATGTATCAAAACATAAGTCATGATATAAATAATTTTTTTTCATATTCAGTGTTGAGAAATTTCTTGAACTTGTACAAGTCATTCTTAGAACTAGTAGCAGATTTTATTCATGTGTTTCTTTGACTTTGTTGGATGAATTTCTGGACGTGTTACCTTCTAAGTGGGTTAATTTTGTTTTCCGTTTGTAGGTTATGTACAGACCGCTTAAAGATTTAAATGGAATTCCGGGTGCAAAAAATTTGACTGTCTGCTTGACTGGCTATCTACGCCAGGATCGGGATGACATAATGGTAAGCATCTTTTATACTTTATCATATTGACTTTGTCCAGGAGCTTATACACATTGTGATGTATCGGTACTTGACTTCACCATAATTTATTTCTTTAGACAATGGTTGAGCTGATGGGTGCACAGTTTTCTAAGCCGTTGGTGGCAACCAAGGTTACTCATCTTATATGCTACAAATTTGAAGGTTTGTTAATCTTTGTTCTGTATAGACTATTGAAGTTTTCTAAGCTGTTGGTGGCAAACAAGGATACTGCTTTGTTCATGTAATTTCTTTGACTTATAGACTATTGAAGTTTTCTAAGCTGTTAGTGATTACTTATCATTTTCATTAACTTCGAGAGATGAAGTAGGAGAGGCGTAATTTGAAAGACAAAATTTGTGGTTTACCCATTATTGATGTATACAAATATATTTTCATTTCTTTTAAATTCTTCTTCAAAATTTGACTTTCAATATCAAAACATTTATTTATTTTTGCCATATAGGGGAGAAGTATGAGCTTGCCAAGAGATTGGCCACAATAAAGCTAGTTAATCATCATTGGTTGGAAGATTGGTATGTATGTCTTTTTTTGTTTTTGTCTCTTGGAATTATGAGGCTTATCACTTCGGATGGTTACAGATGAAATCTCATGAGTTTATAAGCTCTTACAAGTGGTCGGTTCAAATTACAACATTTTCCTTTGTTTTCTAAATCTAACTTGCTGTTTATTTCATCAGCTTGAAGAATTGGGTGCTTCTTCCTGAAGAAAAATATTTCAAGAGGTTAGGCATTGTACCGTGTTAAAGTTAATTATCATTTACAATATGTTTTTATCACATTGTAGCATGCTATAAAAATGTTGCATTTCACCTATAATGGTCATAGAGGTTGAATGAGAAGGAATATTCTTCTCTGCTTGCATATTTATCATGGACACTCCTGTATATGGAAACTGTTAACAATTTGTTGTGTTAATGGATGAACTTGATAATGATTGCGGCAAATAATCTTAAGACATGATATTTTAGCTTAGGTTTAAATATAATTTTGATGTTTTATCTTTTACTTAATATTTGTTTCGGTTCTTTACCTTTTTTTTCAATTAACTTTCGTTCTAAGTATTTTAGTTCTTATCACAATCACTATAAAAGCTATAACAACATTTGGTCATTGAAATCCTTCTAACAATTGCTAATATGTATCCACCATAATATTCTTTCAAAAAAGCATCTATTTAACTTAATAATAGGTTTGCACTTGCAAAAACTCTTGCATGCTTTGAAATAAATGTAAACCTTTTGAAATGAATGACATTTATTAGAAACAACTGATCCAAAATTAGACCTCAACAATTCATGACAATAATCATACCGTTGTTTGAAAGGGGTATGATTAAAAGGACTAACATTCATCATTTATAAAAGATATAGGACACAAATGAATTAAAAAAAAAGATAAAGGATCAAAACGAATATTTTGTAAAAAATAAATGACCACAATTATATTTAAGCCTTTAGCTTAATTGAGTGGAATATATGATTATAAAATGACATTTGCTTTGACCAACATAATAATGTCAGGATGCATCATGTATAATGCACAGTGTGCTTATCCACTCTCGTATTCTTCAAGATTCCAAACCTTCAAGGTGTTACTGATTTATTCGCTTGCAATGTTCATTGCCATTTTAAAAGATGTGGGAAATTTATAAAGATGCACTTTAAAGTGAATTGATTTTAAGGCATTTGAATGAATTAATGCAACAGGCCTATAATATGAAAATTGAAAGTACAGATGATATCTTTGTTTGAAAGCTTTAAGATGTGATGCAATCATTCTTTTTGCTAAGATGTCATAATGATTACATGTTTATTTCCCTTAGCTTTTCCATGTTATCCATTTCAACTAATTACTCAACTTTTATTCATTCTCAAACAGTGCTTTTGAACTGGAGATGGAGGAAGAGGCTAAGGATTCTGAGGAAGAGGTTGAGGATTCCAAGCTGGAGCAATGCAGGGGAAGGAATAGAAGCAAAAGTCCCCTCGGTTCTAAATTTGGTACAGCTGTGACTCATGGATTGTCAAAATCTTTAAGAGAGGAGGCATCAAATGCCATCTCAGATTCTACTGGTCCACAGGTTTTGCCAAACACCAATAAGGATAAAGACTCAACTACTACACCAAATAAGAACAATTCTGATCAAGATATAGACTTGCATAATATTGGTTACTCAAAGATAAGCCGCCAGGTTCCTGAAGTTTCTTGGCATTCTACATCGCGTCAGCCACCTGAATCATATGTTAAGACCATTGAGTCTAAGAATGCTAATTTTCCAAAGACAAATTCAAATTCACCTGTTCAAGGACCCAATCTTCAGGATGACACTTTGGAGACCAAGAAGTTAAGTTGCTCGAGATCAACTTCTGCAAGTGCGGAAAGACTTGCCCGTTCAAATGAGAAGCTTGGTGCTACAAGTTACTCTAGGAAGAATCTAAAGGGATTTAACTTTTCAAGGGTATTAGACGAATGTGAAGACAGAGAAGGCAACAACCTTGAATCCTCTTCCACTAAGGCAGAAAAGGGAAGTGAGGGAATCAAATCTGCCTGTGTTGAAGGATCTGGGAAAGAAACCGGTGTTATTCAAAAGGGTCATAAAAATAATTTATTGCCTCAAAAGAGGACAAATGAAGCTGCTTCTACCAAATTAAAATCAAGGAAGACCGCTGCTAATGCAAAATTGTCTATTGAAAGGACACCACTAGCAAATGGTAAATCTCAAGGATTAAAAGCGCCATCTGTGGTTGATGAGCCACCTGTGTCTGATGGATATCTTTCAGTTGACAAAGATGATATAAATAACTCAAACACTTGCTTGATCTCTAAATCTGCAGCTTCTACCTCCAACACAGTGGCATTTGATAAGCTTGTCTCAAGAAATTCAGAGTCTGCTCAATGTGATAATGCTTATCAGAATTCAGCACAAAGGGCTGTCCAGAGCTTAAGTAAGAGTAAAATTAGTGGTGAGGCTGATATAACAGGTTTTGGAATGGGAAAAGGTGATAATGAAGCAAAGCAACTTAATGTCACTACAAATCTTGGTTGTTCATCACCAGGAAAGAAGTCAAAGAAAGAAGGATCTACTGGTCTTGATAATTTAGATTTAAGCAATGAAGAAAGCAATAAAGTGATTAGAAAATCACCCCGCAAGAAGTCAGTTGCCAAGAGAAATTTGGGTTCTAGACCCCGAAAAGGTGTTACTACTAAAATGAAAAGTTCAGTTTGCTTGAATAAAACTGCTCAGCAAGATGAAGGTGTAAGTTCTTCCAGTGGAAGCCAAGAGATAGAAATTTCTGGCGATAAAAAGCATCAGGCATCACCCCAAATCCTTGATGTTAATAAATTGATGGAGCAAGAAATGGTTAGTGAATGTGCAGAAGATGCTGGTGGCAGAACTAATATTTTGGATGACGAGACAGAGGCTCCAGATGACAAATGTGAGTATGAGTTGGGAATGGCTCCTGATGAAGAATTGGTTAATCTTTCCAAAAAAGTAGACACCTCAACAGAAGAGAACTTGGAAGAAATTGACCATGTAAAAAAATGTGAAGAAGCAATGCCTCCTAAAAAAGTCACAAATGAAACTGGAAAACAGAAACTACCTTCACTGTTAGACCCAACCTCAAAGTTAAAAGAAAAGCATCAAGCAAAAAAACGCCCTGCAAGTAGAACCAAGAAGACCACAGTGACAAAGAAATTAGTGAAATCTGAAGTGGCAGTATCTGAGGAGAAGATTGATAATGCGGCAAGGGATGAGGCAGAGATAAATATCCTGAAAGAAATGTCTGTACCTTCTGATATAAGTGAGAACTCGAATGTACCAAGAAATAAGTCACAAAATTTTATTGAAGAGGAAAAGGAGAACAGACCAAATGATAGAGAGCAAGGTTCAGTGGAGGGAAGAAGTGTTGTAAATCGAACTACTAAATCTAGTGTTACGCTAGCAAATATCACGTCTAAGAAAATGAAGAACAATCCATCTATATCAGGATTTAATGTAAAAGTAAAAACTGAAGCCACATGTTTTATATTAAGTGGGCATCGCCTACAGAGAAAGGAGTTTCAACAAGTAATCAAGCGTTTGAAAGGAAGGGTTTGCCGGGATTCGCATCAGTGGTCATATCATGCGACACACTTCATAGCCCCGGACCCAATAAGGAGGACAGAGAAATTTTTTGCTGCTACTGCATCAGGAAGGTAAGGAAAAACAAGCATGTTGAAAAAAATTAAGTGCGTATTGCAGACTGTGTTTCAAGCATGGGTAAACTAGGAAGCTGTAACCTTACACGTGTCTGTTTTAGAGGGGAGGGAAATATCTTACTTTGAGAGCAGGAATGCAATTCATCTATCAACCTCTATCTTTTTCTTATCATATTCCCTATAAGTGTTTTAAAAAGGAATAATAGTCAGCTGCCTTCCGTCAATGTAGTTTGGCTTTCTTCATATAAATGGTCTAACTAATCTCGGGTTGAATGCAGGTGGATTCTTAAAACTGATTTCTTAACTGACAGTAGCCAGGCAGGAAAGTTCATGCCAGAGGAGCCTTATGAGTGGTACAAGAATGGTCTCAGTGAGGATGGTGCCATCAATATGGAAGCTCCAAGAAAGTGGCGGCTGGTGAAAGAAAGAACAGGTCATGGTGCCTTTTATGGGATGCGTATTGTTGTATATGGTGATTGTTTTGCCCCACCTTTGGTATGTTTTCCTTTCAAACTTATTTCATATGTTCTTTTCACCTTCATATTGGAATGGGTTTTCCGTTTGATGATGATGCATTTTGTCTTTCAAATACTAGTATTGATGAGTTTTCCGTTTGTTTCTTATACAACTTAATTGTTTCACAGGACACTCTAAAGCGCGTGGTAAAAGCTGGAGATGGAACAATATTAGCAACATCTCCACCTTATACCCGCTTTCTTGATACTGGGGTCGACTATGCCATTGTTAGCCCTGGTATGCCACGTGTTGATTTGTGGGTCCAAGAGTTCTTAAAACATGAGATACCTTGTGTTGTAGCAGACTACTTGGTCGAGTATGTCTGCAAGCCTGGGTTCTCCCTTGAAAGACATGTATTGTATGGCACTCATGTTTGGGCAGATAAGTCATTCGCAAAACTTCAAAGTAAGGCAGAGGAGATTATTGAGGTAGTCATTCCTGCTCCTGCTGAGGATTGCAATGATGGTGATGATGATGTAGCTTGCCAAGTATGTAGATCCCGGGAAAGAGGAGATGTCATGCTCATTTGTGGTGATGAAAGGGGTTCCGTTGGCTGTGGAATGGGTACCCATATCGATTGCTGCGATCCTCCGCTCACAGCTGTTCCTGAGGAGGATTGGTTCTGCCCAAATTGCATTAACACCCAAAAATGCTCAAAAAATCCCAATAAAAGGAAAAAAGGAGCATTAACTTCATCAAAGACCAAGTGATTTTGCCTACCTGGTGGGTTTACTCTAGCTGTTCTTAGATAGCTGTCATAATAATTATGTAAAAATCCTTTAATATTAACGAACTAATGTTGATTTACATGTTTGGGCAACACTTAATGGACTCTGATAAAATAGTATATGAATTTGTAGGACTCTATCAAGTTAAATGCTTATGACATGACAAGAAAATAATTCATTTTCAAAATATGTAATCCTTTTCTCAATGAAGGATTGTGTTGTGTTATTATTCTTATTTGCTCAGTTACATGTAAAAAATTAAATTTGGTTTATGCAACATATCGAACTAAGAGTATTTCAAAGTTCATGAATCTCTGTATGCTGCTGTGCTACTGGTAAATGATGTAGTGAACATGTCAAATATTCCCATGTATTTTTAATATGTGCACAAATGGTTATGGTTATTTTGAGTGATTATCGTCTTAGTAGACCATGGAAAGAATATTGTCAAAAAAAGTTTATGCAGAGTCAATTACTCCATCAATTACAGATAATTGTTGTCCCATGTATAATATTTATATATGTGAAATATAATGTGTCCATATTTGTATAATAGATATATTTTGTATGATTGGCCCTTTGCTACTAGAGGGGTACGACTGACGTACTAGAACACGTCGTTTACTGATTCCAAAATTAGTTTCTTAAGAAAGTTATTTATTCACTCATTTAGATCAATAGTTAAATCCTAAAGATTAAGTGAGAGTATCTGTTTTTTAAATTGATTAAATATTATAACTCATTCTTGAGTGGTCCATAGGTTATGAAAGTTTGGTTGTTGAATGTTCTTCAATGATCATTATATTGGTGAGAGTGATTTTTAATTCTAGATGGTAGAATCAAACATACAAATAGTATTTGGTTCATAAATTACTTTCATTCAAAAAAAATACATCTATATTGTAGATAGAAAGATTTGGTAGAACAATAGGAAGTACACTCTCAACTCAATAATAATGGTTGGAGGTAAATTGTGATTTTAATTTTTTCCACATTTGATTTATTAATCTTGACTGTTCTTTTGTTATATGGAGCTAGGATAATTGATAATCATTTTGCATGACACCGTCTACACAAATTATCACTTTACAACTATAATTTTATCAAAATATATATTAATTTATATCACAAACGCAATCAAATTTGATGTAACACTCTCTAATAAGATTTTCACTTGATAACTTAATTTCAGTCATCAATTGAATTGTCACATAGGTATCACATTTCTCCAATATCAAAATTGAATTGTCACATAGGTATCACATTTCTCCAATATCAAAATTCAGCCTAAAAATGCATAGGTGGGTAAAAAAAGTTTGATATTTTAAAAATTGAGGGACCAAAATTGTGAATGAAATCAAATAGATGGAAAAAAATGAATTAAGTCTATAAATTACAAATTATATTTAAACATAAAATTTACAATATACAACAAAATATGAGGTGATTTAGCTGATTTACTTAATGAAATTGGTTTTGACTAAAAAATACAAAATATGAGATGTGTGGAAAAAGATGAAAAATGTGTGGAAGTATTAAAAATGGTAAAATTTGATGTCACTGAGGTGTATTTAAAAGATAAAGGGGGTATGCTTATCGTTAGCCATGAAACAGGCAATAGAGTTAATTTTTCAATAATGCTATTCATGTTTATTTTGGGCCATGCCTGATGTTATAGACCCTTGCCCTAATATCTTGGCCGAATACAGTGGGCAATAAACCCAGTCATCAATGAGACAGGTTCTAACATCTTTTGTGTCCAAATTGTTACATCGCACAATTTTTTTTTTTAAATCAGATTTCTATGTGCATATTTTACTGCATTGAGGGTTTGTAACAATAAACCATCTTGGTAATTTTTTTAATATATCTAAAATAATTTAATATATCAATAAAATATCTTAAAATTAAGATTATCTTATAAAGGTAAATCTTGGGTTCAGCCTCATGTGGATATGCTTAAATGTAATTTTGAATATAATTATGTAAGAATTGATATGTGTCTTCATGATAATTTTATTAAAGCCAAGAATTGGATTTATAAACCAAAGCTTGAAGTTGGAGAGGTAGAAACTATGGGACTTAGCATGTCTATTGCATGGATAAAGGAGTTGAATATTGCTAATGCCATATTGGAACTCAACTCAGAGTTAGTAGAAGACGGATTTAATAAACTAAACTTAATCTATTTTATTTTGATTTTATAATTTATGATTGCATTATTGAGATTCCATATTTTTATCAAAACTCATTGATTGAGTTCGTCATAAGACAACTAATGTAGTAGCTCATGTATTAACTAGAGTGGTTGCATACACCGTTAATTCTCATATTTTTTATATTATGACATTTTAAATGATATTATATAAGTTTATTTCCTTAAAAAAAAAGTAAATATGCATTGCTAGTAGCTCACCAAAATCCTACCAGATAGAGTATGAATTGGCTGGCTCCAATCCATTGATTATTTTCATACCCATTCTTAGTTTGACTTGGATTCAAGTCCAATAGCCATCACCATTTGGAAACAACTAAGTCTATGTTTTATTTTATTTTATTGACTCTGTCTCTTTGATTGAATTTAGAGCTTTTACTTTCAAAATTATATTTTAATCTAGTCAAATTTTTTTTGAACTCACTTTTTTTATAAATTTATTCATACATATAAATTAATTTATACCCAAAATTGGATAATTTTTTTTTTTTACTTAATTGAATAATTTGATAGAGTAGTTTGATATGGTAGTGACATAAAAACCATAGAGCATGAGTTGTAAAGGAAAATTGTGTTATCTGAAAACTCAGATCTCAATAAAAAGCTCTCATTTTTTTTCATAGGAAAAAAAATTCCAACGATATTCGATTCCCTATGCCACAACAATACTCAGAAGGAGAAACGCATTCCAATTTTTGAGCTTTTCTTTTGAGCTTCATACCTTGATTCCATAACATCATTATGTAAATGAATAATTAGAATAGATAATGTGAAAAGAATTTGTCAGATATTTAATCCAACACATGGTATGCCACAGAGTTTTGACAAGAGAGGTCTTGATTAAGACCCTACAATACATAATCTATGATTGTTTTGAACAGAGATGAAAGCATCACATTGTGCAACTGGCATACATAGATTGTATCTGTTCACGACTTTCCTCCTTTCAATGTTCCCTTCCTTCAAACATCACGTGTTATTTTTACCCTCCCAAACATCCATCTCTTATGCTTCTTGTGCTATTAGCCTCTTTCTTTAACAATATATATCACTTAGTTTAACAACTAATATCACTCTTGTTCATTGTATATAAGATAGACTGTATCTATACGAAGTAATAAATTATTATGTTATCAATCAATTATAACTATTAAATTATTAATAGTATTTGATTTTTATTATAAATATTTATAAAATTAATCACATAATTGATTATAATTTTTAAACTGTATAAATTTTTTATATTAACGGTGCATCAAAATTAAACTCTAAAAAACACAACCTATTATAAAAATAGATGTTTAATTAATAGAAGAGTAAGCTATACAAATATTCAATCTCTTCACTTTTTTTTTCTTCAGAAAACTTAACAAATTTTTATTAAAATAAATGAGTG
>JBBPBP010000001.1:7093544-7125665 GCA_037974735.1 Cicer chorassanicum | reverse complement strand
TTTTTTTTAATATTCATAAGGTTCTATTTTAGCAAATGGTTTTCACTATTACATCTTTCTACTAAACTTTGCTAAAATCTTGATAGAATTTATGATAAAGAGAAAATATTTAAATAAAACAAGAAAATTTGTAAATTTGTCTTTCGCTTTCTTTTTAATCAAAATATTTGTCCTTGATTTTTTTGGTTCTTCATCCTAAATAACTTTTTTTAACCAAAAAGAAATAACTTTTGACCAAGAGCTTTTGCTGGCCAATATTTTTCACGAATTGCAAAGAATTTCTTCACTGACATCAACTCTCTTTAATAGATCTTAATGAATATCATCATCCACAATAAATATTCTTAATTGAGTGGATGGATTTCTAGGTCTATTAGATCTTTTGTTTTTTTAAGATTCTTAATTATGATCACTTGTGTGCTAAATGAGATTGATAATTTTGTTTCTTGATCTTTTATTTTTCTTCTTTTTATTTATTTATTTATTTTTTTTATCATCTTCAAATACTTTGTTTTGTTGTGTTTCAATCACTACTTCTCGATTTTTTTTTTACCATCTTTTCTGAAACTTGTTGATAATCTTCTTTTTTAAGATAATGTTAGTAGGAATTTAAAGAAGGAGAACACATGTTAGTAGGAATTTATATACATGAATTGCCACCCGAACAACATGACATTATTACATCCAACGAGTGATTGATAGCACCATTTTAATAAAAACAACATTCCTCCCACTTTTTGTATAAATAAATGCATGATAGATAAAATAAATAAAAATGAATGGTAACAACACTGAAGTTTGGTTCAATGTTTTATCCTCGCATGCAGTATAAAAATTAAATACTGCATTTGTTGATCACCCGTATGCCATTAATACTGAACAACTTTGTTTGTTGGTAGTAATAGTGTTCATCAATTCATTGCTACAGAAGGGATACAATAAAACCCTGCCAAGGACAATGCACCCCTGCTCTGTTTCTTCAAATGATGTGTGGTTTCTGCAAGCTTTGGCAGTAATTAATTAAAATAACTTCAAATTCTTGCATTCAAATTTTAGTTCATTAATTTGGCATGTTTGATTCCTCTACTTCCTAGCTAGGCACCCTTCCAATGTAAATTTTATTTGAAAAATGTAAAATGAAAATTTAGGGTACTTATTAAAGAACTAAATGAAAATTTTAAATTATAAAAGTTAAAAATTTGTTCTTTTTTATGCAACATCTATAGTTTTAAATTTTCTTAACAAATCTTGATATACTATGGCTATTAATGGGACTTGGATTTGTTGTGGTGAAGTAAATCATGAAGTCTTCTTCTTGAACAAAATTATGTCACGTTAGCTCTTCTACCAAATTGAACAATACATTTCAATGGTATTCCTTCCATTTGTAACTCCCCACCAACTTTTAAGATAGTCGACTGTTCCACAAACCAAAACGAGTTTTTTTTAATGCATTTTGTTTCCATTCCCACACTTTTTAAAAAACTTAACATAAAATTATTCATCTCGGGAGTGCTCCAAAAATCAAGATACATAATTTTTTTGTAGCCCAATGTGTTTGACTTAATTATCACAACGAAGACACTATTGTGGGTGGAAATAGGTTAAATCAGACCAAATTTTGAAAGATCTGAGTGTGACGTATGATTAATTTTTTAGACTTAAGTCTAGCCTACGGTCTATCATAGACTTTATTTTTTTTCGGGCTGACCTGACTTTTTTTTAAAATTTTGACCTGACCTAAAAGCCTATTAAAAAAAACTATTTCACATTAAAGTATTTAAATAGTACATTTTATAATTTTTTTGAATAGGCTAATCAAGGCTTTTTATATATCAAGGAAAACTAGGATCCAACTATTTATATATCAAGGGAAAACATAGACGCACCATATGGAATTTGCACCTAGGATCCAAAACACTAGCAATAGTCAGCAACATATTACACTTCCCCCAATATTTGTCAAACTTTATTTTCATCGGACCTACATTTTTCTAACATAAAGAGCTCTTCATTTTCAGCAACCTTATCAAGTATTTGTTTAACCTTCAAAAGTTTTGCTAGATACAAATTTGCAATCGGATACTCACAACCTACGTTTAAAATAGGAGTTATATTAAACACTTCAAATAATAATAAATTGACCTAACAAAGTACAAAAATAAACATTTGAAATATTATCTAAGATCACATGAGTTGCACGATTAAATACTTCTAATAGCTTACAAACTTTCTCAACTTTGTTACATTTTTCAAGTGAAGGGGCATGATCATAATGAGAATATCTTTCTTTGTAGGTTGCAAATGCAATCTTAAATTTCAAAACAGTTGACAACATATTAAATGTTGAATTCCATCTTGTTGGACAATCAATGATGAGTTTCCTTTCTTTCAAGTGCTTCTGCTTAATCACATCACAAAAGGCATTTAGTCTTGCATCGTTGTGGTTCACATATTTGATACTTTCACGAATATTGAAAATGATATCATTAATTTTACTAAAGCCATCTTGCACTAACAAATTTAATATGTATGCACAACAACGAACATGAAACAATAATTATCTTTAAGACATCTTAAGCATGAATTATTGTAAGAAGCATCATTAACATATACTGAAAAAACTTTAATTTCAATCTCCCAAGTTTTAAACCATTTATATATAGCATCAATACCACGCCTTGGAGGGGGCACTTTCACAAAACTAAAAACTCTTTTTTGAAGATTCCATCCTACATCAATGAAATATCATGTCATAACCATATATTCAACTACTTGACGGTTAGATTTCCACATAGTTATAACTAATCTTGCTCACACTTTCTAAAAGTTTCTTCAAAATTTTCTTCTACATTTCAAATAGTGTGAAACAATATATTATTGTTGTTTTATAAGCAACCTTATTAAAATATGGGTTTGCATATTGGAATCCCCACATCCAAATGTTGTCATCGACAACTAATAAAAGTTTACATTATCGTTAGAGTATATAACACCAAGACTAATAAAAGGGTTACTTGAATTTAATAGCTAAAATGGATTGACGGTTGTCTTATTTCAGCAGTTGCTGCAACTTCTTTTTATTGCAAGATCTAGCATGTCTTTTCAAATTACTAGTACTAGTTGTTGATTCTTTAGTAGTCAGTTTAATTTTACATTATCTGCAAACAACTTTCTTCACACTTTTAGAGATATCAAGTTCATCAAAATCATTATAAACAAGTGATGTTTTTTCCCTCTTTCTCCCAACAATTGGACCTTTGTTTTTTAGAGGAGTGTCATTTTCATTTTCTTGTGTATTGTTGAAGCAATATACTGTTGAAGTACTCCATAAATTCATCCAAGTATGACATCAACCCCTACAAAGTCTTGTAATAGTTCAACTAAATCCTCCCAAACAAACTCGACTAGATTAAGTAAAATAATATAATAATATTATTACTAACTTTGAGATACTTCTAAAGAGACCACATCTATTTTATGCATTTCATTACTATTTTTTTTTTTTTTACAAATTCACATGTTGTTGTGATCTCAGATTTATTTTAACTTACAAAACCTAAAATTAGTGCAATTTCAATGGAGTTTCTAAAAGATTTTTTAGGGATTTTTACAAAGGCTTTACTAAAGGAATACAAAGATAAAAAAAAATTGAAGCAATAAAGATTGAAGTCTTACCTCTACCATAATTTGAAGTCTTGAACAAATTCAATAGAACTTTTGTTTGATCTGCTTCCTTTAATCGGTGTTGTTGTTTACAGAGATTGAGGGAGGTGTAAATTATAATTGTTAACAATAAACAATTAAGGTTTCTAAACTTTATATTCTAATAATATATATAAAGGTAATAAATAAATAGTATTGGTTAAAAAAAAAATTACCCTAGGACCTCACAGTTGTGTGAGTTAATTATGATGAAATTTATCATATTTTCTAATATCAAAATAATAATAATAATAATAATAATAATAGTAAATATTAAATTAATATATATAAGGCTTAATAGACTTTTTATAATCTTGAATCTCACCCATTTAAATTAATATATTTATAAAAAAACATGAACTTAATTTTTTTATTAAACATATCAAATCAGATCAAACTTAAATATGTCAGACTATAAGCCTCTGATAGACGGTCTAGTCTATTCCCACTTTTAACGGTTATGAGTGGTTTCAGTGACAATTGACGACAGTTGCTTGATAATAATTCGATAAGTGTGTCGAATCGACCAAATAATTTAGTTAGAAATTAAAGCATTTGCATGGAGATTGTATTTCCTTTTATCGCAGAAGAAAAATTTATATAACATAGTAAGTAAATATAAAATTTAATAAGAATTTGGTTCAACAAAAACAACAAAAATATATTTTGGATAATAAGGTGACTTTTTTTTTTCTTTTTGATTAGTGTGAAGAAAGGATGTTCCACATTTCTTACCTTCCGTGTACTCTTTTATTCGAGCTTTATTTAGTCGTTGTCTTAGTTATGAATGAGGTATTAAAAAAAGCGGTTAGATTTCAAATCTCATTGTTACTTTTTAATGTGATTAAGACATTCATTTAAGCAAGTAACAAAAATACAATTGATGTTTTAATTTAGACATGAAAAGAAAAGAGGAAGGAAAACCAAACAACACATATAAAAAAAGAGACCATTGATCCTTCAAAGTTTTGTTCTCATCAAACCCAGGCTCCGGAAAGACACTGGTTATAAAAAAAAATTACATTTTGTTTGGTATTTAAAATATAAAATATAGTTATCGTTTATAAAAGCATTGAATAAATAGCATGAACATATTAAAGTTTGCGATGAATTGAGAAGACAGAAATGCGTGCATATACAAACCCAACTAACTAGAAATTGCACATGAATAAACAGACGTACGTAATTAGCAGCAATTGTATTGGTGCTGTTGTTCCCAGCTCCCACAAATTTGGGACCATTGTGGACCCATCCAAAGGTAATAGACAAGGACAAACCTAGGTCTACATAGTTTGTTATCTTTCCTTACACATGGCTGCTACTCTGCTTGCTGGAACAGCTAGCTAAGTGGAACCAGGTTGTAACAAATTTTGGGTCCATCATTGTGATCGATGCTATGTTTCATTTTTAATTTTTTTTTTTGGTATCAATGGATGAAATGAAATTAAGCTTATAAGGCATGGGTAATCCAAGGGTCCACTTCTTTTATGTCACATACAATTATGTTGCCTACCCTATATCCCATAAATCAATCATTTGATCCTAACCTTCATTTTAATGTCCCCGCTACTCTATCCACTAGCAATTCCAATTCCATCTTTAAATTAAATAACCTTTCCTTCGTCCTTTCTTTTATTATTATTATTTTTTTTCCTAGAGTCGAGACATTTTTGTAAGATGGTACATTTGTAAGATCATATGGGTAGGTTTGTTAAGTCTGTCTTTGTTTGCATGTAAATGAAATTGGGCCAGGAATTATTCAGAGGGTCCTTTTTTATTTATTATCAAAGATAGCTAACAATAACTCGTTTTGGTATATTGATAAAAAGAAAAGTATCATTGAAAAGAAATAAATATAAATATCTTTTTAAGTATTTAATAAATCATAATTTTTTTCTTATCTTAGACTGTGACATCATTTTCTCACTTTAAATTTTATCAAAAAGACAAAAATAACTAATAACATCGATATTGATCTCTAGGTGGCCGATCAAAATTGAATTGTCTAAATTTTAAAGTAGAATTTGATTTTTGTTCAACAAAAAATTCAATCTTAAAATTTAGATCATTCAATCTTAATCTAACGACTGTGACTGTACCTACATCTGGTCCAACAACACGAAGTATCTATATAAGTTTTGTTCTGCCTCTGCATGTTACACATGCTATGTTTCAGTTTCTTAATTTTTTGTATTGAGAAGCTAAGTTTTACAATGTGGCATTCATCATTGCTTGGCCATAGGAGATTCCATTGTTTAATTTTTTTATTGAGTACTGTTTGATGGGTGGAGCCATTATTGGTGTTTCTTTTTTTTCCTTTACTTTTGGATCTACCCTTTGTTTCGTTTTCATTCTTTTCCTATTATTGCCAATTATTGTTTTTATTATCCACAATATTTCAACAAGTAAAGTCCATGGTCCTTCATCTGATGCAACTGTCTCAATACATATCAACTAGTTTTTGAATCATCATTCTCTCCCCAGCTATTTGTTTGTTAAGAAGTGGGAATCTAATCTATGTCGATATCAAACGGCAACAAAATAATCACATGCAACAGAGCTTTTTATAAGTAAGAAAATATTGTAATAAAAAAATTGTGTTTTTATATAATTAAATTAAAAACAAAATTGAATTCTTTGTTAGTGTTTATAATGCATGATTGATGAATTCCAGCAGCCTCAAAATTTAAGGTTTTTTGTATGTGCTGGATGCCACATATTTCTTCACATTTCGAATTTATTATTCATTTTCCTATGATTGAATTAGTTGGTAATTAAATATATCACATACTTATCTAGCTAGCTAGAAAACTTGAATTATGTGAGATGGTTACATATTTTCTTATTTCTCCACATACAACTATAAATTAAGGAAAAAAAAAGTGTTTTGATTTTTTGAATATATTAATATCAAAGGGGACCATTGCTAATGTGGCTGCATCGTATACCTAACTGTATGCGGGTAGAAGATTAAGAAACCTCATTATTGGTGCAAAGCAAAAGAAATTTAATTAATATTTTAGATTATAAAAATTAATTCGCCAAACATTCTTCTTAGGCGAAAATGGCATATAACCGAACTATTTAATTTAATTATTGCAATTGCATAACTATAATACCGGCCAGAAGAACAACCCAACAACAACAAGTGAACAAATCCAATTAATATTCTAGAACTATATATGAGATAATATAGGTAGTTGGAGGCAGAGTAGCCTTGGAATTCCCGTGAGTTTGTCACATTTTAGAGGGTACGCATTAATTGCTTACACAACCTTATACTATGATATGAGGTACTTTAGGTATGAATATGTATAATCATTTAAGGAATCTCACCCTCGATTAGAAACCTTTGTAATTGTAAATTTAAATAAAGATTAGACAACTAATACGGATTAAAAAAACAGGGTCGTATTATAGAAAACTCTTCCAATCTCAGTGACATGTATGTATAGCAGGAGGCAGAGTGTGACGCAGAGCACTAAAGATTCTCATATAATTAAAATTACGGTTATTGTTATAGGATAAGGTTTTTCAAATATTTCATTTCATTTGCAGTTTGTGAATTGTGATGCACGTTTGTCTCTAGTATTTTTCATTAAGGGAACGTTGTACAAGATCCAATACTAATATTTTCCTATTTGAATCACCTAATGAGATTTTGCATCTACATCGTGTCTTATGGTTGCTAGAGAAGAGAGAATAAACAGAAATAATAAAAATAAAAGGATGAGAGAGAGAAATCAAGAAAGATAAAGAGATGTAGAGAATACTATATACATTGTTACATCTTATGATCCTAATCCTCATTTCTTAATTCATTTGACGACCCAATATAGTAATAGCTGCAATATCTTTAAACAAATAACTTTCATTAAGAGTGCTAAGATTTCTTACTAATGATTAATCAAAAGAAAAAGAAAAAAAAAATAATTCACAAAACATATTTGACTCATTATATATACATTTGTTTTATGAAACTCAAATATCAAATACGTATTATGGGTGCGATACGATACAAATATGCTGGTATATGAAATTTTTGAAATTTATGATCCAATATATTTTAAATATGTTAACAAAAAATTTATTAAAAATTTTTTGTTTATGTAGAATATTTTTAATGAAAAGAATATTGATCATTCATCATTAATATATAACTATAATGATCATCATTTCAAAATATTTTAATTGATGTGTTAGGATATCAATAAAAGTATCATTAAAATAATTTAAAATAAATATTGGTTTTATGCAACAGTCAACAATTCAAAAACACTTTTCATTGTATCTTCACTCAATACCATCAATCATAAAAAATATGGTTTCTAAGTTTGGTTCATCAAAATACAACTTTTACAATTCAAGAATTTTAGCTGAATTGTATTCGATTCTAAATAATAATTGAATAAGAAATAAAAAAGAAACCGCAATCAGAAAAACTCTCAAGACAAGTTTTACCTTCTTAAGTCTCAACAAAAAAGTAATTTTCTCAAGACAAAGCCCTCCGCTATGCCATCCATTTTGCTTAGAATCTCCTCAGTTACAACAGAATCACAAAATGGCAAAAAGATGAAATATTATTTTTTTATATAATTTTTTTTATTGAGAGTAGAAAATGAATGGAAACCCTAACTTACAAAGAAAGAGATACTGCAAATAATATCTTCGAGCAGGTGCTATTTTTGTTTCTTGTTTCTACTAATGCACTAAACATCAAAGGTCATACCTGTTTAAACAACGAACGACGAAAACGACGGGTTGGTTGAACGACAAACAACACATTGATAGAACGACAAGCACAAACACGCAAAGAACAAACAAAAGTCGAGTTGGTTGAACTACCAATGGCAAATGGAGAATGATAGTTTAAAGATGAGATAACGACTAACATGAAAATGACGGTTGTTTGAAAAATGTAATTTTCTAAAAGTGAGAAGCGTGATAGAAATATTTTAATATTAAAATTATGAAAGAGTTTATCAATCGGTCATTTAAAAACTACGTAATGAAAAGTACAGAAAGAAAGAGTCTTTTAATCGATCAATTAAAATTAATGATGTGAAAATTTATTTTTCAAAAAACACAAACCTTTCCCATCAATCTATTGTACCACTGATGTGAAAATTAATTTAATATTTGTTAAAATTTTAAAAATGCCACCGCATTCACTTTTCAGATCATACCCTTAAACAACCGATGTTAAAAAGCTTTGTGGAATCCTTTTTTTCCACTATATGTGTACTCGTGAAATATATTAGAAGTATTGGATAATTGATGTAGTACGAAAAAAGAAAGGTTGTTTTTTAATTTTTATAAATACAACAATAAGTGAGGAATACGGAAAGGATACTTGACCGGACATATGGTAAGAAATTGGTGCAATTTGAATAAACAACTCTTATATTTGTGCGACTGAAATTTTTATATATTATTTTAATATTTTTTTTTTATCTCTCTATATTACATCACTATTAGAAATTGGTATTTAGGTTTACATGAAATCCTTTTTCTTAAAGAAGTAACGTTAAAAAAATTGTTTGTAAAAGGCATTAGGATCGATTTTTTTAAATTATGAATGTACTAATAAATAAGTTAGTTTTATATACACAAAAATAACTAATCATCCATCTAATTGAATGTCACTGTAGTACTACTTTAATTTGTTACTTTTTAAAATATCTTAACAAACATCTCTTAAATTTAATTATGATATCCATTATTAAATTAATTGGGTTTAACTCTTCAGAAATCAATTATCTTTAATTCTTCGGAGGCGAAGCTATTTATTGACATGAAGTAGCTTTGATTAAAAAAAAATGATTTTTCAATAGTTTTATATTTAGTTAGTCTAATAAAATATATTTAATTATCCCAAATAAATTTATTAATAATAAAATTAAAAGAAATAAAAGGTAAAGTATATTATAACTTAATTAATTATTGTCAAAATAGACTCAAAATTAAAATTAAAGATGATTTTTTTTAAATTTAATAGTTTATATTAAAAAATATTATTAATATATAAATTGAAATAAAAAATTAATTAGCACGTAGAAATTATCCTGTAACCTGTTCTGCAGTAAATTTAAATTGCGTGGTATTCGAGAGAGTTTATCCATTGTGGTTTTATCTTTTCAAGGCCTCTCTGAAAAAGCTCAGGGAACCTCTGTGGGATGCACGTGTCTTGTGGATTGGACTTCATGTGGAGATGCTGACCCATGTGCACCTTTGCCTTTGTCACCTAACATAATATTAGTATGGAAAATGCTAATTAATAAATTAATTATTTGATAATAAATTATTAATAATACACTAACATGTATACATGCTTTGCTTATGTTACTTGAATGCATCAACAAGGCCAGCTTAATCAGGGTGTGTTCTGCTGCTTATCTGAACAAGTCAATTAATTTGTCAATAATGTATCTCTTACCAAAAATCATATTCAAATTTCATATACCCTATAGCTAATTGTTCTTTTAATTAATAATTTATTGCTCAATTTTTTCTTTCCTTGCTATCAATGCATTTATATAATATGTTTCTGATCGGTCAAATTAGTTTTTAAAATACGGGCATTGTACTACATGTGTCAGTAATGTGCCAATTAATTCTCTGAATCTGTATTAAATTAAACTAGATCTGTTTGCTGATGAGACATAACCGTTTGGGTGATCTTATTAATACTAAGAATAAACGGCTTACAAGGATAAGTTGGCAAACTATATATATTTTTTCCATTTTCCTTCTATAATACAAATAAATGACATAATTTTAAAATCAGTTTTTATAAAGCGCACTAAATTAATATTAGTATATATTTCAATTTCAACGGAGTTTATCTTTTTTCCTGAACAAAACAGAGAGTAGGCACTAACTAAAGAAATGTAAATTCTAATAATTGGTTGAAGGAGTGGGAAAATTAGATCTGCAGGCTCCCAAAAAGTGTCAGCTGGCCCCTAGACTTTTCTATCCTTTCCAAATTTTAACACATGACTATCATTTTCAAATATATCATATATTTCCTTTAAGGTTAAATATAAATAAAAGTAAATTAAATAAAATTTATATATTTGATTTAAATTTAATTTTTTTAATTAAATATATCTACTTTATTTTTTTTTACTAATTTTCATTTATATGTAAGGTTGAAAGGAATATTAAATTTCAAATGGAAATTCTAATGCATGCTTAAGACATTGATTAAAGAATAAAAAGTAAGGAAATTTTTATCCAAAATATTTTTTTTTGAAATCGTTAATGTATTAAACGTCATGATTTAAGTTTTTTTATCAAGAAGTTATTTTTTATTTATTCATGTCATTAGTCAGTTAATATGATTTTGAACAAAGGTTTGCGCAACATAATTTTTTTTATTTTTTATATTGTTCAAATTATATTTCGATTGCGTTTGAAGCTATATTAAATATATTTGACTATAATTTTCAACAATATAAAGATTGAGATATTACAACTGGTATTTAAAGTTAAACACTGGCCGGAATATTAATTGACCAAAAGAAACCATATTCGCGCATAAATTAACATGAGAATACAATTCTATAGATTCACATTTTCATGGTGTGTGAATGCTATCTGATTTTGTCCATGGCCACAGCTAAAGTCAACATTAACACGATGGATGGCAGGCTTGCCAATTGGGTCAATTCAACTCATTTTAATTTTTGAGCTATTGATATTTGACAATTCTCTAATTGGTTCTCATTACGAGTGATGATTCACTATAACGTCTTCAAAAAAAAAAAATTCAACATTTTGAATTGACATAAATTTAACCAGCCTTGTGTCGTCTATATAAAGTCACCATTTGCAAAAAATTATTTAAAAGAAAATTAATTAATTTAGTTTAAAATTGAAATTAAATATATCACCTTTATTTAACTTGTTAGCTATGCCCAAAAATGAACTTTTAACTATAGGGACATTAAATTCTACATCTAAAGAAAAGACCAAAAATTAAGTCATGTTAGATTTACTTCTTCTAGATATATCATATTGGTACAAAACATGAAGGGAACATAGAGTCTCCCCAATAATTGGAAACATTTAAGAAAAGGTAGACATGAAGAAATGAGATCCCTCATGGGCTGTACCCTTTTTTCTTGATAGTTTTGAGCCCCCCTTAAAATAAGTCAGCCTTTCTTAAAGCTTTGTCTTTGAATATATAATCATAAGTAGTTGTGATCATATGAAGAGATTAAAAAAAAAAAAAAGATAAAAATTCTCTTTTCAAGGAGCTATGGTTTGGTTGCTCTATTTTCTGTTCAATCTCTCTCTTTTTCTTTTTTTGTTGTAAGAAATTAAAGATATTCCTCTCAAACCAATCCTATCTTAAAGCCATTACCACCACTACTGTTTGATGGAGCTTGAGTATAAATGTTAAAGTAGAAACTTGAAAGCAAAGTCAAGCATCCATATTTATATTGTTAATTAAGTAAACAACATTGTGCTGGCCGATACATGTTATTCATTCACTTTTAACTTTGTATTGGATGAGAATATTTTTTCAGAGATATGAAAGTAAAATTAAATGGTTTTATTAATACCATATCCGCATATTGCATATAGTTGGGAGGCAGTAAAGCAAATGGGCATATTTTTGTATGGATTTAATTCGATCGATTTTAATAATTTTTATATTATCAATCAATTACAACCGTTAGATCATTTGATATATTTGATTTTTATCATAATTATCTTTAAAGTTATGTTAATAAATGACTATGATGTGTTGATAGTGTCAATTTTTTTATAGTAAAAATATATGACAATTAAACTTATTAAATTTTATGATATTATTTTATGTGTGACTCTAATGATATTATTCAATGAAGTTCCCTCTTTATTGCATTTTGAAATTGTTCCTATGATTGAAGGCCATTTTGACAAGTGGATTTCTTCATTTCAGCTGAAAACTACATATCAAATGTTGAATTTGTGATTCCAAAATTTTGGAACATTGATAAACTAATTAAATGCTATGCTTTGAGCTGTTTATTTTTTATACTACTATCAACTATCTATATGTCAATATCAAAGCCTTTATTTCTACCGATAATTGGTTGATTCCAGTGTTATAGGATTACGACACCTTAAGTAAATAGTTAGGAAGTTGATCACTAAATCTTAGGTATCGACAAAATTTATTTAGGAGAATAGATTATTTGGTAACTATAAGATGATTATGAAAAAATAGTCTTCCTTTCTAAAAATTTATTATTATTTTGTAATATTTGGACTGAGCTTTTGTTGGCCCAGCACATGCCAGCTTTGGTCATCATTCATGAGTTTGGAAATGGATCATTATTGGTTTACATGTCACGTGATTGTCATTATATAGCACTTCTCCTTGTTCGTGGCCAACAAGTCCTGCTATAATGCTATTCTCCTTATTGTTTTGTTTATTCTTTCTAAATTAGGAAAGTTTCAAAGCTGTTCAATTATTCATATAAATAATAAGTTGAATATGAATAACCACATAATGAAGTCTAATTATTGTTATTTTCAAATTAAATCAACACGTATAATCTTTTCAAAGATAATCATTATTTTTTAGACCAGCAAACTTACAAAATTTGAAGTAGAATTAGAACCTCTTATACAAAAGAGTATTATCTACACATTCTCTTCGCCCCCACGGACCTAACATATTTTTAGCAGCTCAATCTTCTTGTGTCACAAGTCTTACTATATTCCACCACTTTTAACATATTGAAATTTAATTTTAAGAAATAATATCATAGTGTAATAAGATAGTAAAATATAATTAGATATTTATTTATAGAAAAACATATTTACAAAAAATAATTTGGTTTTTAATTATAACGTGTTTGGTTACACGTTTTGCTAGAAAATCACCACAATTTTGTGAAATGAAATATTTAAACTTATGTTAACCGCACGGTGACACTGCAGGAACAAATTAGTCATTAAACTCATAAATAGTTTCACACTTACCACACTTCTTCTAATCTTTTCTATTTATATATTTTACATTTAATAAAATATGATTTTTTTTTCCCTTATCAGCAATGTGCTTTCTTTTGCTTTTCTGCATTCCAATTTCCAATCATAGCAATGGGACCACATTTTTGTTGAAAGCAATATATAAATTACACTTTTCTGAATTTGGCTTAAGTAAAAAACTAATAACAGTTAAGAATTCATATGCAACATAACATAATTTGAGTATCATATCAAAATCTGTCTGGAAATGTAGAAACAAGTAGCATTGAAATCAAATGGAAACAAAGAAACATACTTTTTGTCAAAAAAAAAAAAAAAAAACTACATTATCCACCCAATTATAAAAAATGGATGAGTAACCGACAGTAAGATTGTTGAATTTCTTAACTAATGTTCTAAAAATTGAATTGCTATTATATCATAATAATAGCAGTTAATAAGATTTGAGAGTCTTTCCTTTCACCCCTGATACTCTCGATTGGTCGATCTAAAAATATTTTTTTAGTTAAATTAATCAATCCAAAATTTATTTTGAAGGTTTTTGAGTACATAGATGTGAAAAAAGAAATTCCCATAAAATTTCTACAATTTTCTTTTAATATTCGTGATGGACTACACAATGATCCATGATGCAGTCTACCCAAAGCAAAGTTCATGGACCAGGTTATATTTCCAGGCCCATAATTGCATAAAGCAGTACAATAAGCCCACTGTTATGCGTGAAGAAAAGAAAAGAAAAGATGGCAATGACAGGCATGGTGCATTAGACAATAATTATTACATATATTAGTTGGTTAGTTAATTATACTACTAGTTAGTTGATTATTTTTTATTAGTTAGTTTTTTAATTAAAATTATGTAAGTTTATATAATATTTGATGTAATTCACTTTCTCAATTATTAATATTAGTCAATTTATTTTTTTCCGTTTTATTTTTATTAATAACTTAAATAAAAAATCGTTGTTAAAGAAACAAGAGAAATCGTGTCACATCAATAAAATGTGAATCCCATTCTTATTACCAATCTTACAATTACATTAACAGAAAAAGAATAATAATCCTAATGTCCTTCTATACTAATAACAATAAAAACAAAAAATATGGTGGACAAAGTAAAGAGCAACATGAGAGAAAATTGTACATTTCCTTAATCCGTTCTCCATAAATTGCAACCAACCCTATTACTTTATTTGCTTATCATTGATGAATCAATCTAATATGAGATTATTTAAGTGTTTCCAATTCATATACTATATGGATGTATCATACAGTAACTTTACTAGATATTGAGATTATTTAGCAAATTTTCTAAATGCACCCCCCAGGAAAAAAAAATTCAAGTCTTAATAATCCCAAGTGTTTGTGGTTGAAGTGATACAGAATGTTTAACATCACCAATATGAATACTATGTTCCCCCATTGGAATTCTCCTAGTCCCAGACTTATCAACCAAACTCAAAACCTTACATACATGAATATTAATCTGCACTCTTTGTTTAGCCTTAGCAATAACATGAACTTTCTCAAATGCCACTAGTTGCTTCTTTGGTGCCCAATGACCATTACCTTCGGGTGGTACTGAAAACACCAACAAAGTGTGAGTACCATCTCTAGAACCAACGTTTTTAATATCAATTTCAAGGCTAATTGAAAGCTTGCCACATCGTGTATGTGTCACTCTAATTGCCTTGTTTGAAATGTTTGAGTTGTTGCTATGGCGGTGGCCATCAATTGGAACTGTTACCACTTTTGGTGCAGTGGCTAATGTGTGAACAAAGTTGGTGTAAGATAATCCGTAACCAAATGGATATATTGTAGGGCCGTTGTAAAATCGATAAGTTCTGCCAGGGTACCCTGTGGAGGGGCTTGATCGCATTGCCATGTTTGTCATTGCCAAGTTTTGAAGGTATTCTTGTGGGTACCATGTCATAGGTAACTTACCTCCTGAAATTCAAACACAATATTCTAATTAGTACTAATACTAATAACTAATAACACTTACTTTTGAGAGAAAATGGAGGGTTTACTAAGAACCTGGATTAACAGTTCCAAACAAAATATCTGCAATAGCAGCACCACCGGCTTGACCAGGATAACCAGCCCACAAGATGGCTACGATTCTCGGATCATTATTTGCAAAAGTTATATCGATAGGCCCACCAGACATTAAGACCAAAATGATTGGGCCTGTGGAGGCAGCTGCTACCTTTGACACAAGGTCTTGTTGATGTCCAGGAAGAAACAAATCAGTCCTATCTATAGTTTCAGCTTCAATTGACTGGTCTAATCCCATCACTAAAACAGTGGCATCTGCTTCACGGGCCGCATCTAGAGCCGGCCCAAATTGCTTATCATTACTACACGCCACATTTGTACAACCGAGTTCATGAATAGTCTTTGCATATTTCCCAATTCCTTGTAATGCGCTTGTGTATGCACAAGCAATGCCTAATAAACAAGAAAAAACACTCAACAAAATCACATCATGAAATCATTTGTAATTTTTTTTAGAAACGTTTGATAGATAAAGTTTACCAGCATAGTTGCCGATCATGGTGACAGTAGCATTAGAATTGGGCCCAATGACAGCCACGGTACGATGAAGCTTTGTGGAGAGAGGCAAAGAAGAACCAATGTTCTTAAGAAGCACAATCCCTTGTTTTGCGGCTTCTAGTGCTAGCTCTTGGTGACTTGGGGTGCACACATCAGTTGGACCAAGGTTACCATAAGGTTGAGCTGATGCTTCACCATCAAACATTCCTAATCTCATTTGGACTGTAAGTGTGTTTGTTAGAGCACCGTTCACGTCATTTTCGCTTAATAGGCCTTTTTTTACAGCATTTTCGGTATGTAGTGCAAGGAAAGGCCCACAATCCAAATCCAAACCTGTATCGTCATAACAAATATCAATCCTCTTTTTTTCTTCAAAATGATATACTAATAATGTTGAAGATTAATGTGTCATATTAATTAATTAGATAACTGGCCTGCTTTAATGGCATCAGCGGCAGCTTCTTCTGGCGTTGATGTATAATGTTGGTTAGTGTAAAATACTCCAACAGAGTCACAATCTGATACAATGTACCTATATTGCAGCAAAGCAAATATAAAATAATTTCATTTTACCATCCAATAAGTGTTTGGAATTGTTGACACTATATTGTAAACTTAATTACCCATCAAGATGCCATTGGCCACGAACTGTTTTCTTTAGGAGATTAGAGTCCGCACAAGTGGGGACACCATTAACTTGATTGTAAGAACACATGACACTCGCTACTTTCCCTTCCTTCACGCACATCCTAAATGGCACATTGAACGTGTCTTCTATGTCTTGCTTGCTAACCTAGTAGTGCACCATATTGAAGATCGCTAAATAATTAAGGTTCTACTGAAAATAATATTATGCGATCTTCTTTATCTTTTTCATTATGAGTGTGACTACGAGCATATTAGAAGATAGAAAAAAGCCAAGAAATAAGAAAATACAAGTTCCAAGTGCACATCCACCATAGATCAATACATATAAGTTATTAATCATAAACATTAATGGTAATCTACAACACTCTTTAAAAATATAAGTTAAGGTTATCTTGATATTTGCGTTTGATATAATGACTCATTGATGTCAGTTCAACGAGTTGAATTTTGAATGATATATTTATTTTCTTACTTTTATATCTATCGAGTTATTGTCTCATCCACTTTTCAAAAAGTATCAAGTAAATTTTAAACACTAATCCACGATGAACTACCTTAGTAATTACCGTATGAAAAAGAAATACATAAATGATCTATAAATAAATTTTACTGTAGAACACTTTAATACATAATTCACCATTGACTAATAATATTTAAAAGTCGCCTAAAATTTTAATTGCGACAGACGATAATATTCAAAAATATAACTTAACAATTGCTCCAAATCGGTTGAAGGTCAAAATTTATAAAACAAGGATTTTGAGATCTTTAAAAATTAATTAATTAATTATATATATATATATATATATATATATATTTAAACATTAGAAAAATAAAATATTTAAATAGTAGAATAAGCAGATGGTTTGACAATTATAATAGATCATGTATGAATATTGTCGACGATAGAATTGACACGGAGATATCTTGGATTGGCAAAAGTAGTGGAGTGGAGCATATGAGGTACATAAAAGTAGAAAGCTTATGTGAGAACTGAGAAGGGTATATTATGAATTAAAAGGTGTACATACTACATACCTTTGCATTAAAGTGAAAGCGATCCACACCGTTCCAATGATCAAGGTCATAAGCCGTAAAGTGTTTACAAGAAGCAGCCACCTTCAACCGGTTACCGTCCGTTCCCTGTAATCCCCTCACATAATTGGCCGCATATTTACCTGCTACCATTGGATCCTCACCGGGAGTCTCCTGTCCACGACCCCATCGTGGGTCTCTAAAAATGTTCACATTTGGGCTCCAGTATGTCAGCCCACCCATTCCTCCATTGTACATTGCCCTTGCTTCGTCTGAAACTACCCGTCCAATAGCTTCCCACAAGGAAGCATTGAATGAAGCAGAGGTAGTAATGACTTGAGGGAAGCTAGTTGCAGCTGGGAATTGGCCACCAAACTTAGTTCCTGGTCCCACATTTGAAACTCCATGAAGTGCCTCTGACCACCATTCATACCCTTTCATCCCAACCCTTGGAACTGCTCCAGCATTGTTCACTAACATGTCAACCTTTTCTTCTACTGTCAACCTTCCAATCAGGTCTTTCACTCTTGTCGGTATAGACACTGATGCTTGGCAAAATGGCAAGTTCTTTGTGGAGCTGTTTTTTGGGTCACATGCGAAAGGCTCACGTGCCTCGCCACACAGAAAGAGAATGAGAAAGACATGAATTGTCATCAAGATTGAGTCCATTTGGTAAAGATAATAAGAAATTAATGTAAAGTCTAGAGGCTTTGGTGGCTTGCATGTTATGGTTATGAAATGGAGGGAACAATTTATATAGGTGAGGTGATGTTTCTAAATGATACTATTTGATGTTGTTAAGTTGTAAGGGATATGCTTAGAAATTGGGTTTTCAAAACCGTTTTTTAAGTTGAGCGTGACTCTACTTATAAATTTGTAAACACAATTTCATATATAATTTTTTTTTAAGAATAAATTTTTTATAGTATTTTTACTTTTTTGTTTAGCGTTTTTAAAAAAAGAATTTCAAAAATAACACTTCAAATAAAAAATTAATTTAAATAATTTATTTTAAAATATTATTTTAAGTATTTCTTCTATTTACTACAATCTTTTTTAGATAATGAAGTTTCAAAAAGTGATTAAAATTCATTTTTGAAAGATATCATTTAAAAAAAATGTAATTTTTATCATGTTAAAATATTTAATAATGAATATCTCAATTATTGAATATCAAATTTACTTTTTTAATCAATAACAAATAAATTTAAAATAACTTCTACTATTTTTAAGTAAGTTATTATAAAAATCATTTTTTTAAAATATAAAGTCAAAATCACTTTTTAAAAATCTTAAACAAACAGGTTCATATCACATTAAGTGTAGGACTCTTAACACACTTTATTACGCTAAGAATTGGATATCTGGAGTGTGACATGAGTAGATCGATATCGTTAACCTTATAGCAAATAGCATAGTGGATCTTAAATAAACTTTTATATCAACTTAAAAATTGAGTTTTACTTAATTCATTTCAACAAAATCGAATTGTAATGTGAGGACGACCCACTTATAAACTTATAAATACATTTTTAAGATATATGAGGTGTGTACACACACTTACATGAATTTAAACTATTAGATTAAAATTTAACAATTTAAATTTTAAACTCCGTTATTTATATTAAAAATAATCAAAATATATTTTAAGATTTAAAACGTTTGACCTTAATCATACGGTCGAAACGTGTGTCACTACGTGTAATTAACTTCAATCTAATCCAAATTTTGGATAGAGTTAGTTAACACTGGACCCTTATTGGATTTTCCATTATATGTTTATTTTTTTAGTTTAATTTAATTTAGCAAGTTGTTTTTAACAAATGAAGCAACTGGGCTGGTGAGATTTCAGTAAAAGTTGGTGACTAACAAATTACTGACAATTTAAATTAACAACCGAGATGCAGTCTACCTGCCGTATGCACTTCTTGAATCACAAGCATGTTATTAACTAATTAACTTTATTTGACCTTTGTTTGTTTGTTTGTTTTAACTTATACAATCATGTTGATCATAAAAAAAGTTTTGCAATTGTTTAATTTTGAAACAATTTTTAGTTTGTTGTGATTTCTAATTTTAAGTTGGTTGCGAAATTTATAACTTTCCACACACACCTTTTAGAAATGATAGAGACTCTTTAGCATTAGGCACTCTCTACTCTACTATTAGAGTTTGGATATTCTTTGGCAACTATAATGGTGCATGTGCAGTCATTTAAGAGCGGGTGAATTTGAATTTAAAGAGTTTCATATTGTTAACAAAATCATACAATTTTTTGAAGTAGTTAATCTAAGCCATTGGTTTGAAATCTTACGGTTTAAATTACAGATTTTCTAATTAATTTTAAATAATCTCATTTATTAATTTAAATTAAATAAATTATTTTGGTAACTATATGACACAATTATTGCTCCAATTTATTTCCTTCTATGTTATTGTTGCATTGTGGATCCTTCCATAGTATGGTTGCATTGTGTAGCTACCATAAGGAATGTTAATCCAAATGCATCATGCTCAACTATCGTCTACCATTACTCCACATCTTTTCCATCACTCATCTCTTGAGCTACTCGACCACCCTTTATCATAACTCGTCATGACTAATTTCACGGCTATTTAACATTTTTTATGTGTCGATTTTTTTTTTTTAAATAATAGTCAAAACAAAAGATCATAATGTAAAAACTCTAGAATCGGATAAAAATCACGACCGTTATTTAATGACAATCAAAGAACAACATTGTGTGAAAATTGTTATAACATATAAATTTCTCTCAAATTATTCATGACCCTCAATAGACCTAAGTAAATATTTGAACTAGATATCACAACACTCTAATACAAGAGCATAAGAGAAAATAAAAGAATCACCTACAAGTGAACTATATTGGTTAAGAATTAAAATGGGTTAGAATTAGCCAAATGAAAATTAAAATGACCAAAATCTTAATTCATTGAGACTATTTCACTTATTGGATGAAGCACATTGGCTAAGAATCAAAATGAATTAGACTTGGTAATGAGATCATCAAAATTTTAATCAATTGAGACTATTCAATTTATTGAATAAACTATATTAACTAAAAATCAAAATGAATTAGAATTATTCAAGTGAAGACCCAAATGACTAAAATTTAAATCTATTAAGACTATTTCACTTATTGAATGAACCACATTGCCTAAGAATTAAAATAAATTAAACTTAGTCATGAGATGACCAAAATCTTAAACAATTAAAACTATTTCACTTGTTGGATGAACTACAACTACTAAGAACTAAAATGAATTGGACTTAATCATGAGATGACCGAATTTTTTAAAGTATTTCTAATTAATGAAAATTGTAATGAAAACTAGAACCATATATATTTAACTTTGAATTCCTTCTTCTTTTACAATTTTAAATAATATAAAACTATTTCAACATAAAATATTTCAAGCAATTCTAACATTATTGTCGTCAAACAAACATAGCTATTTCATACTATCTACCATTTGTCGCTACTCGATGTCTCCATAGTTTGAGAGTGTGTTGGTACGATGCACTTATGTTTTTTTTTTGGTACATATGCACTTATGTTATTTACTGTATGTGTTTTTTTACGGGTTTTTGCTGTTTTATAATTATTTATAATCATTGTTAATTAGTTGAGCTGTTAACATTATTATTAAATATGTTGAAGCTTGAATAACTTGAGTATAAGTCACACATTGTTCAACAGAAACTGATTGAAAAATCGGAGACATGAAAAGAAAGTGGAGTCAAGTCTAGCGGAAATTACAAGGGGTTGTTGGTTAATTCGCTTACAAGTGATGTTCGGATTTGGAAGAGAGCCTCTCGCTGGATCAGCTCATTTCAAACCAAAGTCAGCCATGGTCGGGGATATCTAAAATCTACTGGCTGAAGTATAATTTCATTGCCAATAAATAGAAAATAATAATAAAGAGGAAAACATTGTTTTAACAATTAGTAGTAACGCAGAAAAAATTGGGAGGGGTTTCAAAGTTTCAATTGCAGATGGTAGTCCTTATAAAATTTTATAATTTTGATTTTAATTTTTATAAAAATATTTGTTAACTTTTAGTCTTACGATTCTTATTTTTTTTTTTTAATCCTTGATTTTAGTTTAACTATTGTTTATTCTTTGAAATTTTGAATGATTTTTGCACTAATATGTATAACATTATAATAAATTTTCCTACAAAAATTTAAATTTTTTTAATAAGCGATAAAGCGATAAATTAAATATAGATTTTTAAGAATAAAAAACTTAAAAATTTATATTTAATTTATCATTTGTTAAAAATATCAAATTTTTTGTTAGATAGTTGTTAAACATGTCTTAGACATTACTCAAAAGAATTATTCAAAAAATTAAAAGATATACAATACTTAATTTAAAATCAGGGACAAAAAATTTTATAAAATTAATAATTAACGAAACTTTTTATAAAAATTAAAATTAAAATAATAAAATTTTATAGAGACTAAAAATTTATTTAATCCTATAAAATATACAAAAGAAAAAACTTAAAAACATAGTAAAAATGATAGTTTTGGTTCAAAGTCCTTGTCTTACTAGTTTAGGCCTTGACCAATCTTGAGATAAATTAGGGGTGTCTCCCTCCTTTTTGGGTTTGACCCTTTTTAATATCTAAAACAATTCCATGATTCAAATGATACTCATTTTAAGATATGTGATTTATAATAAATTAATACTTAAAAATTATCTAAAACTCTAAAAAAATTTGGTTGATACTTATTTGAAAAAGTTAAAAATAAATAAATATAAATGTCTTAAAATTTAATTAGAGAATAAAAATATCATGAACTTTTACTTTTAAGGAGTAAAATATTTAAAGATCTTGATTCAAAGAGGACATACTTTTTAACTTATTAATTATTATAATATAAATAAATAGGAATTGTAATATACATGTGATATAAGATGTAGTAATTTTTCTTCATAATTTTGAATTAAAAAAAATACTCATAATTTAATTAATGAGAAAGCATTTGGTATATATGTAAAATGAAAAATTATTATTTTCTCTTAGTAATGTCATAAAATTGGTTGGTCCAACACATATTTTACACTTAAGATGAATTTTAAGATAAGACATTTTTAAAATTCATAATCATGCGTAAGATTTAATTTAACTAACAAATATCGATATTGTTAAACTTTATACTATGTTCCGAGTTCAAACTTCGAACCTTACAATTATCTACAATTTTCTTTACTATTCCACTAAAAAAATTGACTTAGCTCCACCTCACCACACATGAAATTTAATAATTAATTTTTGCACATGAACACTTGGGAAACATGGAGTAGCATAAGAGCAAAAATCAATGATCCAACCCTTATGATTCTGACTTTGCTAAATTCAATTAAAACAAAGAACAAACTGAAGAAAGGGCTTCAAAGTTTCATATGAGCAGTTGGTATTCCAAAATAAGGAGCTCACTTACTCCTAAGATAAACATGCAATAAAACAAGAGGCATATTCATAAACATTTTTAGACATAATAATACACCGCAAAGAGCCTAATCAAAATTAAAACCAATTCGAAGATTTTAAATTACGGTTTGCAATCGCAATTGAGTTCACAACACAATATTATGGATTTTGAAATCTTTACAATAATATTACAAATACAATTTAAGTCATATTCGTCTCTAACTTCTCACAATATAAATGATTGCATAACCACAACTGCAACGCAACCGCGATTTAAAACCACCCGGTAGTACTAAAAACTCTTGAGAAACAACCAATGAGTATGTTTTTTTCTCTCAACATTCTTCTCCTTAATAGTATCCAAACTTGGCTTCCACCCCTTCCCTGAAATCTGCCTATTCAAATACTCAGGCCTCCCTTCCAATATCTCCGACGAAATCTCCGAAAAATCGCATCTCTCTCCCATTTCTTCCTTCCCCTTAGCCACCACAGGCTCCACAATTTCACTTTTATGACATAAACTACTAAACCATGGAAGAAACTTAGAAGAACACAAAACATAATTAGAATGCAAAACAGAGTTAACCATCAACAGAACGCGGCGAGTTTCTTCACTACTTAATCCAATAGCCTTCCCTTGCTTCACTGGAATCATCATATATATCTTGTTCGTGTCTAGCTTCTTGTCAGCAGGCAATGGTGTTGGTCTTTTCTGATTCACAGCTGACTGAAATTCAACTACTACTTGTTGTGGATGTTCTAACATTAGTTCTGCTACTGTTATTTGTTCAGCAAATTGATGAACTGAACCATCTAAGAAAACAACTTTACCTGTTGAATCGGAGGGACGAAATGATAATTGGTTTCCCATCTTAATGAATTATGTGATTGTGAATTGAGTTAAACTATATAATAAAAGGTTGATTTGTGTTGTGTTATATTTGTACCTAGAAAAAATTGATGTTTTGTTTGTTAAACTGTTCCATCTTGTGACGCATATAATGGTAGTGGACTTGGTAGTTTTTATTTTGGCTGCGTCGTTAATAACTTTGGTATCAGTTATAACATCACTTTAGACTTTGACTTACGGAAAATTAATACCACATTTTTATTTGTTTGCTTAGCGGAATTATATTGTAACAGTTGTTAATGATAGCTAGGATAAGTGATTAAGATCAAATCTAAAAGGGGCGCCCAACAGGAACACTTTCAACTAAAACATTAACTAATTTGGTTATATAGATTAATAACTCATTTGCACGCACAGTTTTATTTGAACACTCCAATTTCGAAATTATGTAATTCTAATCTAACCTTATAAATAATAAAGTGACATTTTTAATTTTTGTCGGATGGTAGCAATCAATAAACAGCATATGCGCATTAACTGCATTGGATGTATGTATACCATTACCTATATTGTACGCTATTATTATTGATATGATGTGCAATCAACGGCGTGAATTATGAGCAATTGATTTCTTCACAACCTTTACCTCGTGGGAAAATGGCACGGGTTATGCCACATTTCAAGGAAAAAGTTTCTTCAAATTTTACGGTAATATTTAGATTTCGTCGAAGTGTAAAAAACCATAAATTATTATAGGAACTAACACAACCATAATATTTTTAGATTTTTTTTTGTTATCTTATTTAATGTATCTAAAACTTTCTATTTTGTAAAGCCTAACAAGAATATTCTAAATAGTAATCATCACCAAATGTTTTGGTAAATATTAGCATGTTAGTAAATCAGTTAGTTACTACTATGATTAGTATAATAAAACAAAAAATACATCAAACTTTATTAATATTGTTATAAGTAAAAGTTAACTAATTTTAAATTATTTAATATTATTATTTTTAATATATCATTCATCTAATTTAAAAATATTTATTGCATATAGTTAAATATTTGACCTTCAAAAGAGATTATTTTGTAAATTTAATTTATATTTTACATTAAATCTTGTAAATTAATTGGATAACTTTATAATAATAATAATAATAATAATAATAATAATAATAATAATATCAACAGTGCCGTTTTTCAATGATAATCATGTTTTGCTTTACAACTTTTATATTTGAACACTCTTACTTTCCATTCGCTTATTTTATCTCTATTTTCTTTTTATCACGTCATCAATATATCATATCTATCACATCACATAATTATCTTTATTTCTTTCTTTTTAATTAGTGGTGTCAAATGAATATTTGAATGTCAATCCTACAGTCTCTCAAATTATTGGGCCTTGATGTATTCCTTTAGGCCCAAATGGGAGGAATGCGGTCTAGCTAGTTCCTCTTCAATCTCATCTTTTTGGGTTGGGCTTGAAGGCCTAGTGTTAAAGTCCATTAAAGTCAGACACAGCCACATATCAAATAACTCGCAGACACCTTTAACTTCAATTGTTGGTGCTACACTGACTAAAGAGAGTGTTCAATCAAAATATGTATAGTACTTTTTGAGCTTTGAACTAGATCACGTGCTAGTTATTCTTTGAGGACTTGAGATAGCTGATTTTTGGTGAACCTAATTACTAGTATTAAGCATTATCTCTATTACTTTTAATAGGTGGATATGAAATTATTGTTAGAGCCTTTCATCTGAATTTTCTGGTATGTCATTTAGTGATTTCTAACGTTGCACTTTCATCTCTATTTGGAGACTCAACTTTTGGAAGCAAAGAGGGTACATCTGAAATATCTTAGACCGAATTTGTGGGCTTTTTACATTATTATTACTAAGACTATTAGATTTATGAAGCAAATAAGTACAACATAAATAATGATTTTGTAAAACATAACAAGGAGCTACTTTTAAACTCCCTTACTCTAAAATTTAAACAAAATACATTCATTTTTGTTAATTTAGTTTCTCTTATATTTGAGATTAGAGAAAGTAATATCCAACATAAAAAGTGCAAGATATATACATACACAAATTGTAACTGTACACAAGAAGACCGGACTTGTGTACTATTACTTTGGTCTTAAATATAAACAAAAGTGGACTAAAGAAATTTGATCTATTAGATTCAAAATTTAAACAAAATATATCAATTTTTTTTAATTCAAGTTTATTTATATTTGAAATCTGAGGGAGCAAGTAGTTTAATCAAAGTGGTTTTTGAGATGGAAACCAAATTCTTTTATGAGCTATGGTTGCTTGACAATTACAACAGGACATTTGGCATATTTAACACAGTGATCACTTACACTTCCAAGGAGTGCCCTGCAAATAAGCAGCATAAAAGTTAGTTAAACGATAATTTGAAACTGAGTAAAGAATATGTTAAAAACGTTACCTTTTGAAGAATCCATAACCATGACTTCCCATGACTAAGGTATCGGCCTCTAGTTTCTTTGTTGCGCTGCAAATAACATTCTTAGCATCTCCAGTCCCAACTACTTTCTCAATTTTGATCTGCAAATTAAATCCCAAATACAGATTGAAAGAACTAATTATAAATATACAAGAGGCAAACGTTGGAGTGAGGATGAGTTGACTAACATTGGTAGCGTCGAAGTTTGTGCAAATAGCTTCAGCTCTTTTCATTACTGAATTAGCTAATTCCGTACTGTATTTTTCCAAAGCATCAATTGTTTCATTGGAAAATATATACCCTGCAATTCAAATAGTTTAGTAACTACAAAATAATAAAGAGTTGAGTGTGAAGAAATGAAGTGAAACCTGCAGAATCCAAGGAGTAGACAGCAGAAGGTGGCTTAACATAGAGTAAAAGAAGCTTGCTGTTGTTGTTGGTATCAGAAATAAGGTTGGTGATGGACCATGAAAGTGCAAACATGCTCTCTTCACTCTCATCAACAGCAACCATAATCTTCCGCTCTTTCTTTTCCATATTTATGTATGTAATAATAATTATTGAAGTTGTGTGCTTTTTAATTGTAGATAATGAACAAGGAAGCGAGTCAGGAAACAATTATATAGAAGCTTCACTCTCGTTTTAACTTTAAACCCGTGGCTTCTTAATTTCTCCTTCTTTTCAAATTACTGCGGTTTCAACTCACCCAATATTTTTCTTGAATGGTTTCTTAAATTAATTAAAACATTAATACGTATACATATTTTCTTATTTTTAACTTTAACATAATAAAATAAAACTGTCACACTTGAGAGCAGTAGAAGTACCCAAAAAAATATCCAAGTCAGCTTCAGAGCTGGTCTAACACTCTAAGATTAAGGGCTATCTAAATAAAGTTTTAGGTTTTTAAAAGAAATAATTTTTTATTATATTATAGGATTTTAAAACTACTATTAATAAATTTTTTATCGACATACAAGTTCTGTTAAAATTAGTAGAACGAACAACCACACAAAGTCAAATAAATGAGATATAATTCTTCACAGTAGCCCAACGTCACAATTAAAGAAAGAAATATACTACATGAACACAACATCTAACGAAACATTCCCCTCATATCTATAATAATTTGCATAATAATCAACAATATTCAAACATTTGAAAGGATTGGTCCACCATTGATTATGTTCAACACTGAAATTTTTGACTTAAGGTTTAAATCATTGCTAAGATAAAAAAGTTTGACACACTCAACCAAATGACTCAAAGCGCATTCTTGTTGTTTAAAAATAACGTAATTTATATCTTTGATTATACACATGCAGACTATTATAGTAAATTTTTTGGATATAACTCGTCTGATCAAGATTTTTGGTATTTTATGCTTAAAATATCTTAACATTAGATTAAAATTGAACTGTACAGATTTATTTGATATTTTAAATTATAAAAAAGAAAATAAAAATCTGTAATTTTTATTGTATGATTTTAATTAAATGACTAACAATGTCCGAATGTATAAACATTTAGGTTCCTCCTTGCTTCACGGAATTAAAATTCGATTATTTTCAAACAATGCCACCCCAAAAATATCTTTATTTTTTATTTTTTAGTAGATAGAAATATCTTTTTATTTTGTCTAAAATAAAAATTATTCTCTCCAATGTACGTACAAGAAAATAAAATTATTAACGGAATATAGCGAAATTAAAAAAATAATAATAATAATGAATGGGACTCAATACCGCGTCTTATACATAATTCAGATGTGCGTCATTGTCTGAATTTAACAAGCCAGCGCAGTCTTTGTCAAGATGAGTGGCACTCTGTTTCTATTTCATTGGGTACACATTTTCTTATCCATTTAATGAATGGTTAGAATCTATATGCTAACACACGTCAAGGTAGTATTCCAAAAATTGCCAAGTGGCCTTTTTTTCAAACCAAAAGAAGATATAATATCTAGCAAGAAATTCTTCCCAAGACACCAAAAAGTACTACGTTTGTTTGGAAATCAAGGTTACATTGATTTTTATAAAACATCTGCACTTCTCAACTTGTAAAATATCTATTTTGGAAATACGGTCTTGTGGACTTGCGATCCAAACTTTGTATTTTTTACTTTTAATTTTGACGTGGCTAGACAAGATAATTGAAAGGGTAGGGAGATTCTACTTCTTTCACTCGTGCATCCTATTAATCGGATAAAATTTACATGTATCTCTATTTTTTAACGGATATAAAATTTGGATCATCAATAATGTTCGAATTTCTCCACTAACATCTGCACTCATATATATATATATATATATATATATATATATATATATATATATATATATATATATATATATATATAAATTGAAAATTATATTTATTATAATTAATATAATAAAATATTTATTATTTAATAATAATAAAATTAAAAAATATGTTTTATAGAGATGGAGTTATAATTTTGAATAATTTAAAAAAATTAGTATATTCAATATATATATATATAATTTAAAAATTACAATAATATTACTAGTTGGGTGCGGTGTGAGGTGGATATCAACACCCCAAATCTATCTCTAAATTTTAATTTTAGAAAAAACTCGCACTCATGTACGCATCCAATCAAAACAGATTTTTTCTACCTAAATTAAGACGGTTCGGATAGGTAGCCGCAGATGCGGGTTATGTTGTCATTGCTAATACTAGTTGATCAAAAAATCTATTTACGGTAAAATAAAGTATAAAAATAATTTATAAACACACTCTTAAACCCACCAAAACAATTTTTAAATAAAGGCAAAACTGTAAAAACTTAAACAACAAACAATACTTTGAAAATGCAATCATGAGAAGATAAATAGAAAAACAGATAACAACTATATTAATAAAAAAATAAAAAATAAAAACAACAAAATGACCAATATATATACACTACTTATAAAATATATTTATGGACTCACAACATAATTTAATTTGATTCTTAATTATAATGTGTCGAATATTCTAAAATCATGAGAGATTTAAACATCGCATCTCCACCTCAAAATCTTAAGATATTACATATAAGAATAACATCTCTTATATATCTAATATTTAATTTATTTATAGTCGATGCAAGATTTAACCACTCATACTTTAATTCAAACATTTCTTTTAGTAAAAAAAAAATTATTGTTCTTCGTATAATATGTGAATGAGAAAATTTTCCCACTGATCTCTTATGTATTACATTAATCAGACAGCAACTTAAACTAGTTTCACCCTTGAGCTTTTTTGTTTAGCAAAGAAAGAAAACAAAATAATATGTACAATTGACTTATGTGATTGATAGAAACATATATACCAATATATAGGGGTAACTTTTTTTCCACCCCTATATAGTCTAAACCCTCCAAAATACACATCTGAATATCAAAAGTATTATTTTATCAAAATACATATTTGTAAATCCAAGAGACTATTGAGGTGGGAGAAGAAACTCTCAATCTGAATTGTAGGTGTCTAATTGTGTAATGGACATCCAATGATTCTAAACCAAGTGAATGAGACAAGAGCCCAACTCAAATGTGGGAGACATCCCCAATATCAGCCCAGAAATTAATTTGCAATCAAATTCTGACATATTAGCCCATACGCTCCTTTCGAAATGGGAATTATATCTTACATTCTTACCTTTATTGTAAGAGCGTTATGTCTATGCTTATGGTTTACCTTACATGAAAGGCTCTATAATCTATCATCTATGTCTATGTATATATAGCTCAACCTTCATGATATTTGCATGAACTTTGAAGGTAAAGCATCAATATTCAATAAGGACCTTCTCGTTTTCATCCTAATCAAAAACGGTTAAATTTACAATTATTGCACGGATGCGTTGCTCTCTTATATTCATTGCAACACATTTTTAGGCTATAGTGTACATATGTCATAGCTTAATTAAACCAAACTCAACATAGATAGCATGTCCTCGATCTAATTAAATAATTTCGTTATCAATCACGACCAATCTCTGTGTAAATGGGACACAAATGTAATACGTATAAATGTTATATTCTATTTTTTTAAAATGCTAAGGTATTGTATTTGTTTTTCAATAACATCAAAGTCAAGAACGTACAACTAGACCATTGGCACATGTCCAATTAAATAGTCCCAATTTTTTTTTAGTATATTTTGAAAAATACACCCCACCAGTGTGAACTTGTTATAGAGTGATATTCAATCAGGTGTCATCACACACCACTAAAGGTTAAAATTTTGAATCTTTGATGTTCGGTTATGTGATTTACTGATTTTAAGAACTCAATTTGTTTGATATGATTGATTTATTGATTTTAAGAACTCGTGTTTAATATGATATTATGATTTTAGATTTTAAGAATTCATTATTAATTATGTGTGATTCACAATGGTACTAAATCATTTGTCGGTTGTCTATTAGATGATAATCTATTATTGAATCTATTAGATTTACGATGAAACTCATTACTAATTTATTAGATTTATTACTAATATATTTCGAAAAGAAAATGATAGAAGGATAACTCTTTTTAAATAACAAAAAATTTAGTATCAGCGTGAAAGTATATTTAAATGTTATTTACAATTTATTTTTTTTAATGAATTTAAATAAAGTAGTTTGAATTTTTGATATTTCATTTATTAAAAACTTAATATTTTAAAATAACTTATAAATAGTACCTCTAAAAATATTAAAACCACGTTACCTAATAAAGAAATGTCAAGAACACCATATGCTACCTTTATTTTCATGAATTAGTAATCTTAAATTTTTGTTGCATGAAGGATGTGCGTGGCTTTGCCCGAGAGCAATATTTGTATTGTCATACCATAAATTTAATTTATTTAGATACACAAAAAAAAAATTATACATAAAAAAATAAATTTTAGTATTATTATAATTATTGAAAAAATTAAATAATTATATATATATATATATATATATACACTTCAATAATTCTGTATTTGTAATTGTAACTACACAAGAATTATTTTATTATTATTTGTGGTTGAAACCACACAAGAATTAATATGTTGTTGAGCTAACGGCAATACAATGATTTAGTATCAATAGAAGATTTTTACTGGAGAGATCTATCATTCACCTCAGATATATCTCCTACTCCCAAAATATATAAAATGATAACTTTATCTTTTATTACTTTTGATAAAATAAAAAATTAAAATTTTGACATTTACATCCAACCTTAATAAAGAAAAAAGTTATTTCAAAATTCTGATTTAATCAAAAATCTTCAAAATAAAAAAGTGAATAATTTTTTTTATAATTTACAAAGGTTTTGTATATATAGAAAGTTTCAAAAACTATAATTAACAACAACGGTTAATACAAAAACTAACACCAACAA
>JBBPBP010000001.1:7056168-7069992 GCA_037974735.1 Cicer chorassanicum | reverse complement strand
GGGGGGGGGGGGGGGACATGCGTAGGTTAGGAGAAATGGAACTTTAAGTCTACTCACCTTGTGGTCTAATCTAGTGAAATAATACAGCAGCTTATCTCTGATCTCATGATCAATGTGGGGGTGTTCCCATTGAATCTCAGGATCATTTAGTTCCCAAGGACTATGCCGATGATCTTCTGTTGGATCAGTATCGTACTGGACCTGAAACCTATCCCAAGGACTGTCAGGGAATTCATCAGATTTGGCCTTCACTGCAACGACTTGACCATCCCACCAACTTCCACCTTTCCCGTCTTCATTCCTCCACCATACTGTGCATTTCTCTTGGGAGGACCAATTCCTGTTCATGGCAGCATCATACAATGTTTTCTCAACAACAAAATCAGTGAAGTTGATCAAATCGGGTAAAGTTAGTTTGAACGATTTTCCCCATGCATATGATGAAGGATCCACAAATTTAAGTTTGAGTTTGCAACAGCTATCCCCAGAACCTGGGAGCTCCGCATACTCAAGCTCTTCAACCTTGCAAATTTCGATAGCACTTAGTCCTTGAAATAATCTCCATGGACCTGATTCAGACATAGCATATGACTGTATGTATTCTTCATGGCCCTGCAGATAAAAAGTGCTCAAGAATATAAACCAAGAAACATATTGCAGAAACTTGCATTCCAAAGCAAAGTAGATAGTATGATCTATAAGGAAAAAAGTTAATCCACAAAATAAACTACCTGTCTCAAGTATACAACTTCATCACCAAGTTGAGGAATATAATGGTAACAATCCTCATGCGCTGACAGCATTAGCCATGACAGCTTTTTAACATGGTGATTTGGCATACTTCGAGTTAAAATACTAAGATCATTGGCAATATACTCATCAGGCCTGTTTCTAGCAGACCTTTTTCTTTGGTGAAGTCGATCAAATACTTCGATAGAAGAATCGTCCCGACTGGATGTGCCCCTTGAACTTTGTCCCACTCGAACTTTAAACCTTGTGTTCATAGCATTTGGCTCCTCGGAAGTTGTTTTCATCCTAATTGACCGCGTTCGACGAACTGGATCGCTGGCAGCATTAGATAAATCAAATCCTAAGCCATGCTGATTGCTGAAAATCGAAGCATTTTCTTCCAGATCAAAACCAAAACCATTAGGACTGGGTTCCCTTTTATATGATTTATTCCTTTCATGGTTGTGATTATAACTTCTCTGATAAGAATAATCATCTTCCCCTTCTAGTGCTTCTGTTACTCGAGAAGGCCCTGAAAAAGAGGGATTTCCAGAAATTACATCACTTTTAGCACCAATTGAATCTGCCTTGGAACAACCAAATTTCATTTTGCAAGAACTTTCAATGTCTTCTGGAGGCTGTTTCTTTTTAATAATTATTTTTGTTGGTTTAACAGGTGCTTTCATTTTGAGGTCTTGAGAGTGGCTTGAGTGAACAACTTCATGTGAGTCCTCAGTGCATTTATCAGATCTAGACCGGCCTTTATCACCACCATTGAACTTATCATAACCAGATGCTATGGAGCCATCGACATTTGGTTGATGGTTGTCAAGCCCCCAAGATTCCAGTGATGAAACATGCTCTTTATTAACCATGCTACTGTCAGCCTCTAACTTGCTGGTCATATGTTCTGATTTCCTGCAAAACATGGTGGAAAAAACATTTGATTTTGAGTTCGAAGAGGTTACCAAATAACTAAAAGGAAGCAGTATCATAAATATATTTTTAACACTTGTGTTAGACTTTACATACCCATTGGCATTGAATTCAAGATGGCCGTTAACTTCAGTATCATATGTGTGTCTTCTCCTTTGTCTGCTCTGATCTGTGCTCCCCTCAAGACATATGGATGTATCCGGATTATTGATAGCATTTTCAACTTCTGTTTTATCAACATTTTCATTTCTGTTGTGACTTTCCAAAAATTTAGCATTAGTAGCATCTGACATACCATACGTAACTGGGCACATAGAACTTGCATCTGGCGAAGTCTTTTGAACACTTTCTAGGGGTTGGGATCTGGAAGACTGACATAACATATCAGCATGATTCTCACATGCAAATTTTGGGTCCTCTACAGGTGCATTCTTCTTAGAATCACGAAGCGAAAACTTAAGAACCAGTCTCGGTCTACTTTCAAGATTTGCCTGAGATTCAGAATATGGAGGTGGCTTGGATGCATTGGCAGACTCTTCCAATAAGGGTTTTTCAAGTTCTTCACACTTAATACGGATTTTTCTCTCAGGTTCACTGAGATTTTCTGAATCTTGCAAACCGTCTGATGATTCATCTTCAGAATCATTATCTTCCTCATCCGTAGATGTTTCACCAATTTGAGAGAACATATTACGAGCATTATGTGCAGCAGTTCTCTGGGGTCTTGATGTCTTAGCTTTGGAAGATTTCTTTTTTGCTGATTTCGAGCTTCCTTTGGATTTCTTAGTTCTTTGATTTCTAGAAGTACTACCATTACACTCTTCCAAATTCCTTTTCCTAACACGCCTTCCAGAAGAGGCCATTCCCTCAACCTGAGAACACTATGATCAGATGACAAGTTATAATTAAAGATTGATCAAACAAAAATAAAGACACTACTTACTCCAACATTATGTTTCTTCCTTGTTGATCTTCTACGACCATCCCTATTACTAGAGTCACCTTCGCTGTATTCTAGATCACTAGAAGATATGGCACTAACAGTCCCTTGCTCTGCAGCACTAGAGTTATCCTCGTTCACATTGTATTCAGAGTCATTATCATCACTTACAATTTCATATTCTGGCTCCCATAACAAGGCATCCATAAACTCTGGTTGTGGCTCAAGCATTCCTTCCAAATCAACCAAAGGTATCTCCTGGTAATCCTGACCAACACTAAAATCTAGACCGACAGCATATTTTTTTATCAATGAAGGACGCCATTCAATGCCAAGAGCACCGAGACGACGTTGCTGGAATTGACTCTGATAAGGTTCTGGATATGGCACCATACCTGGTAATTAAATAATTTATGATAAGAGAAATTTGCATCCAGATAAGGGAGTAAGAATTTCAGAATAAGAGCCACAACATACTAGAATCACATAGAGGTTCCTGAATGTTTCTTCGGTGCGGTGGAAGTTGAGTTTCCTACATCAGGTGTGACATTGGTTTAGATTTAGATTGTCTTGGAAAGGCAATAAATAGACATTACATTTATCAATATAACTATGATGGCAAAATAAAAAATAAAAAGAGCACAGTGATGACCCTCAACCTGATCAAGAACATTTCCCTGAGTATCCTGAATGAGGGGTCGATAATCACCAAGGAAAAACTGCCATATAAATGAAATGGACAACAACATAAATTAACTTGTTATAATCTCTCTCTCTCTCTGTATGCAATACGGTGATATTTGACTACCTGATCATATTTTGCATCCTTCTGGGAATCGCCTTGACCTGTACTCAGAAAATATATCTGTCCAACATCATCTGAAAGTACGATTGATGTTCCATCCCTAAAATGAACACAAAGGCATATTTAAATTTTATAATTACACATGGTCAGAGCTCTTGATTCATCAAAGATGGACACTGAAGAAAGTAATGGAAAAATACTTTCATGTTTTATTACTACAGCCTTAGGTTGTTTATATAGGAAAAGAAAGTACAATAGTAACCATGACAGATATTGACAGAATCATAAAAATAAAAATAAAGAGAATACTATAAAATCAAATCTGATTTCTCGTTTCTTCAACAGACACTATAAGGCATAATATCTGTGACATGGAACACTCATCATCAGCAAGGTGAGTATAGAGTCTACAGAGTTTCTCCATCAATACACAAAGCAGCAAGCATAGTATGATGATGTCGAACCAATCAATATACACATCAAAGAAGGTATCGACTGAGCATCCAAGTTGATCTATGAAATTATAGGACTGTGTCGACCTAGTCCAATGTTAATCAACATATTGTTGTTATAGTCCTTGTAAATACCAACGGAGGTTCGGACAAAGCTGAGTAACATTTTACAATTGTAGTGATCATTTTAGAATATTGATAATGTGGGGGGACTAAGTTGATATAATCCTACAATTTCAAAGATTAAAAATTGGATATTTATTCGATCTCAATCGCACATCAGTAGCTCACTGTTGGTATTGGTATGGATCTAAACAACTACTATTCATGACAACAGAGTAAGAATATTTGTTGGTCAGATTAATTAAGAACAGTGGAAGCTAAGAGTTTTGTCTGGATAGGAAAGTATAATCACTTTTGAAATGTAATTATTGGCATGTTATTAAAAACTACTCCTTTTGTCCTATATTTTGTGTTGTTTCACACCTCTAAAGAAAATGACTAAGTGTACTAGTTTCCAAAATAAAATAATCTTCCTTGACTAAAAATTCTTATTAATAGTAGCTGGTGGAATAGTTAGTTGGAAAAACTAATTAATGTAGGGGTTGCTGAGATAAATACAAATATGCGTATTCTGAAGAGAACACTTGATATGAGACGGAAGGAGTATGTGAATCTACATGAAAATCGGGGCATCCCTTCATTATAGAAACGATGATAGAATCCTAACTTGTGTATAAGCATCAATAAGGATGGTTGACTAGATGGAGGATAGTCCAATGGTTAGAGGTAGACTAAGGAAAGCTATATGCCAAATCATCAACAAAGATGAGTAAATGCCTAAATGGTCTATCTTTTGACCTAATAGATTGGTTAACCCATGCACCTCACTTTACCTAGAGGGAAAAGACATTGTTGTTGATGTTAACATCTAGAACCAATTTATTAACCTAAAGAAAAATTTAAATTTGTAATTTCTAAAAATAAATTATTTTCAATGTAATAGTACTTCAAATGACAGTGACAAAATAACCAAACATGACGGCTACTATTGCCACAAACATGTGTCTAGTTACTTGAACAAACAGCTCAAAATGGGCCCATGAATTGCCTGCACAAAGCCCAACAGGTTCTTGCATGAAGGAGGAACTTAGATTGAAAAGAAAAAAAGTTATAACTCTTTGCCTGACAACTTAAGCATACTTGCATGGCATGAAGATCAATCAAAGGGATTACATGCAACCGGTTTAGAGCTATGTAATCTCTTTGCCGAAGACAAATCCCACAATAAGTGAAAAGAAAATACAAAATACATTCATTAAGTATTACCAAAGTATGGAACAAATCAAAATTTTAGTGCGTAAAAAGATAGAGATAAACATAGAAATTATTAAACGTATATTGTATAATAATAAGAAACTGAAACTTTCAATTAATAACAATTATTATGTAGACACTTACGGAGAAAACTTTCCATCAACCAACCTAAAGCGTCCAATTTCATATGTCCGAATAGGTATGCCCTCCCATATCTAGAAAAAGAACATAGCAAAAAGCATAAATTATTAGTTAATGTTTTACAAAGAACATGCTAGCACATATCTAGAAAAAGTATATGAGTATCAAAAAGCATTAATTAATTTATGTTATCCGAATAATGTGTTAGTACATAGTAAGGACCAATAAGAAAAGAAGCTTACATCCCACACAATGGTTCGGCCATCATACCCAGCACTCATAGCTATCCGAGGGTTGAAAGGATGAACATCCAAAACATAAGACTGCCAGCCAATGAAAACTCAGCATTCAATCACATCACAATAGAACTGTGAGTATTCAAATTACGACAAAATAAGAAGTAGCTAAAACTTAATCCAATAAGAAAAGTATGAGTGTGTATGACAACATTTCAATTTTATGTTGGTCCAGAAAAAAAAAAATTTGAGCATGTTTACTGATGGAGCAAATTAGCGGGCATATGATATAGGGTGTGTTTGTTTAAGGTTTTAGGGATTCCCATGTTTAGTACGATGCATAATTACTTTATTTTACATCCCATATTAGAGTGTGCAAATCTTTTTTCTCCCATGAAAATAAAATAACTAATAAATATAACTTCCTGTTTATATCCATTTATTTTTTCTATTTTTTATTTTTAAACTAAACAAATTTCAAAAAGATTCCTAGGAATGTCAAATACTTATCAAATGCGGTTGTGATTTGTTCTTGGAAATAATATTACCAATAATGGGGTTCCAGGTATAGTATTGCTGGGTATATAATTCCCTACAAGAAACAAGTGCCCTGAAGGACATGGGGAGGGGGGTTATAGAGGGTAGGGTAGTGCTTACAGATTCAGTATGACCGGTCAAAGAGTGCACTAAGCTGCCATCAACTGCATTCCAAACGCATATTCTGCAATCTTTGAGATGAAAAGACAAGTCCTCAGCTAAAGCAAGCAAGAACCTTTCTCCACTATGAAATTACTTAAATTATATATAAAAAATATGGAAAGGTGCTGCTATGTTGCAATTGAATGCAAAGTCAAAGAAATAAAGATGTCTTATCATGATATTCTAAGAACGTAATGCTCATGAGTTGCCTAATGTACTTACTAATCATACAATGTCAATTGCATACTAAACCAAGGACCCATGAAACAATATATTGAATTGTCATATAAGTGAGAGCAGCAATCAGTACTACAAATTTAGCCTAATATATACAGGTGCTCCTTGACCACTTTAGTCTATGGGAAAATTGATTTTCTAACTAATTCTGTAATATGTTTTTCTAGAAATGGAAAGAGTTAGTATATCAAGGACAAATCTGTAACAAAAATGGGTAAATTACATCAAGAGATGTTCTCAAAGAATGTGAAACAAATAAAAATCAAATTGTAATAATCACAGTAGAAGTTTAACTTTGAATATAAGGTGTCACAGATTTGAAAATCTAAGTAATACTAAAAAATACAATACGATATACTGGTGTAAATTCATGCCAACACAACAAGCCTTTCTCCACCGAAGCGATTGGCTATTTGCATTAAACAACATCACAATGCCCCATTATAGCTATTAGTTTGAACAAGTACATTACCCATAATAGCTGCCAGTACAAAGCGATTGTCCAGACTCCACACAATCATATTGACACCGCGAGGAGTAGGTAGAAATCTCTGCCTCGGGCCCCCTCGTGGAGGTTGAGGAGGCAGGGGAGGTGGTGGCACTTTTAGATGATAAGCACGAATCCAACGTCCTACTTTTCCCTGAAATGGCAATGGGAAACTTAAAACATAGTTTGCACAGTAGGCATTGGGGAAAAGTGAAACTGCACGTCATAAAGATGCCTAAATATTTCTGGAAAAGATATAATGGAGAAAAATGACTTCAAGGATGAAATAGACCATAGTTCAATGGCAAAATAATATTAAGGAGCTCACATGAGATCTACGTGATCTGGGAACCCATATAATTGCACTTCCATCACGAGAGCATGTAACTATGTTATCATGACAATACCTGAAAATGCACAATATCAGCATGCAAAGTGGTTAGGAATGACAACAGGGTACACTAGTTATATTAAATAAACACTAAACAAGTTCAACAAAAATAATAATAGTAACGAAAGGAAATAATGATTAAGAAAGTTAATGACCAGAAATTTCTAAACTTCAGTGTATTTTCTTCTTTCCAAGAATCAGATGTCCAAATTTTCGAAGCCACGGCGCAACCACTGCAAATAGAGGTACCGAAGCGAAGACAGTAAGATTCATCCCAAAAGAAAAAATAGAACAACACAATAAGGAAAGTGTAGAAAATATTTTTGAATATTATTTACAGTTGTGAATAGGATACAAGTCCTAATTCGTTTAAATACATTATTCTAAACCTAATGGGTCTAACCGATGGACCGAATACAATTATTACTAATAATTACAAATATATGTTATATACAACAGAAAGATATAACCGCAACGGCTAACCTGAACTGTACATAATTAACATCATTCTCATGACCAGATAATAAATCCATCTCATGTATTGGTAGCTCTGAGTCATCGGTGTTAGGCTTTAAAGCACTCCATACCTGTCAATAGCCGTATTTTTCTCGAATCTGAATAGATGCAATATTTGAACAAGAAAAAGCCAATTGTATTAATGGAAGAATATGAAATATCTGAAGAGTGCACCAACAAGCGTACCCTGGCAAAAGTATCAGAGCTACCAGTAACAAAAACAGTTCCATTTGCATTATATGCACAACAAAGGATTTGAAGGCCTCGTTGAGCATTACTTGAGGACGCTAGGTTAGCTGGTGGAGCATTTCCCTTCCCTACAAAAATTTATAATTCCTCAAGAAATCCAATAATGAATAAAAAATTAACCAAATAACACACAAAAATGATAGTGAACAGGTAAAACTTGCAAAATTTTGGTCTGAACCAGATATGATAACTCCATTCATAGTTCTAAAATGTGGTATTGGATTGAAATAATATGTTCAAAAGCATGATTTTTTATATTGTATTTAGATTTATTAGAATCTACTTAACCCAACTAAGCATAATATATAGTAAACTAAAACAAATTTAGTATGTAATAATGCCAAACTCAAATCAATTCCAATCTTCCAGATCCAGTCCTGATCTATTGACAGAATTAGAATCGATGATCTAACCAGTTATAGCATCTGAAGGTCGTGGTACGTAAATGCGTGAATTTTGTGAATTTCTTGCATCCCATATTCTACAAGTTCCATCATCTGATGACCTACATATCTCATCATAAATCATAACAGTCAAGTAACAAAATAAGAACCCATATTATTGCAGACTATGAGCATTAGAATGCGAATTACACAACACACATGCACCCGGGGGATCAATTTTAAAACCAAGAGTAACATTTTACATGATAATTTCATCTAGAAATTAACCGTTGGATTGCAAGTTTCTATAATACATATAGATTGTATCATAAATTTTACATTAATAAAAAATTATTTAATACTTCGTTGGCATAATGCTTCATCAAAAGATCAAAATATGATATGCACATTTAAAGTATATGCTAATAGGAACCAATTGTTTATAATAATATCTACCTTGCATGGGGTATGCCTCCCCTCATCTGATTTTTTTCTATCCAAACAAATATATATCTTATTAATTATTATTGTTCAAATTTGACTAGATTTTACACAACAATCAAGGTAATTGATAGTTACAGTTTAAACCAGGAATGAATAAAAATCACGAAGTTATTGAATAGTGTAAGAGAGTAAGTAAATACCGGTGTATGTTGACCCCTCTTTTATAACCAAGAAATTAAGATTCTTTCAAGACAGAATACACTTAGTAGATTAGGAAACATCCCCGAACCAAAAAAAGAGAGAGAAAGGACATTGTATAAGGAAGTAGGTGTCAACTTGTGTTATGGTTTGTTGAGTAAACTTTGCTATAAAAGGAGAAAATAGTGCAAATAGAGAATGGATTATATGAAATCGACCCTTGCAAAAAATTTAGGATTCGATTATTTGTGTACGAAATAGATTTGCGACGAGACATTCAAGCTACAAGAATCATATATAGAAAGGCAATAATGGGGAACTGTAACTCTTAAAATGAACTTACGATAGCAGATGGTATAAAGCAGTGGGCCTGGGACTAAACGCAATAGTATTCACAGCTCCAGTATGTCCACGTAAAACTGATATTGGCATCCCATCAGGTAAGCGCCACTGTTGTGATGCAGATATCAATTTACTTCCCAAAGGTTTACAGGATAGAACATATAAATTAAGAAATACTACTTACAACTCGAATAACAAAATCATTTGAAGCAGATGCCACCAAAGCATTGTTTGAGCTTACTGCCAAGTCAGTAATGTCACCCTTTGTTTTATGTAAAGACAAGAGAAGGTCAGATTATATTTAAAGGAACACAAGCTTATCAAGATTACTTTCATAATCCATACTCTTAACTCACTTCATGTCCACGACAACTAGCCAAACAAAATGCAGTTTCCATAGACCAAATCTTGACAAGACGATCATCTGAACCACTGATAATATATCGCCCTGATCCATCAAATATGGCTGCGAGATAGCACCAATTTTCTAATTTCATCAATCATAATTTGGCTATTGAAACAATTAGTTATATGTGTTTTAGAGGAAATTATTATCAGGACACAGTATTTAACTTAAGAACAAAGCTACTAATGCAAAAAGCATTGGAATCGACTTATATTGATGTCATGTGGCTTACATCTAATTAATGGCTTTCATGAGAATAAAAGAAGATCAACTCGTATTAACACATGCCCATAGAGCCACCATATTAATAGTAAGTTTAGCAGAAGTGTAAGTCATACCACAATAGACAGCCACTCGGTGACCCCTTAGCTTTTTAATATTTTGCATTCTTTCCACCATAGTAGATGGTCTGGCAATAGCATAACATGCACTGCGAATAGCTGGAGCACGATGGTGCTTTGTAAAACCACCTCCAATTTCCCTTAAACTTAGCCCCTGAACCTGATTAGCCTTCAGATGTGGCCAACGCAGGTAAAGTAGAGGGGACTTCACCTGCTTTGCAGTCGTTTTTCTATCAACTGTAAAAACACAAGGATTAAATAAACAGATATCCATATCTCATTCTTCCACATATGTTTGTAGTTAATGTTGGGCATAGGCTGAGTATAGAAATTACCAGGCATATTAATTAAAAATGTCAACAGAAGCGCCAGAAACTACACTTGTAAAAAGGGAAGACCATGAAGATATTCCGTTACAAATGCAACTATCAATCAGTATTTGAACATTTAAAATCCTGGATTTTTCCCATTTTATAAATGCTCATTACTATCTACCCAATGATTAACTCATATATATGCCCCATACCGGTCTTGACCGAGTGGACAAAAGATAATCACTGTAAAAAAGTGTATTTTAACGAAGCAAAGTTGATTTTGGGGTTTCACTTTTCAATTCTTACCAAAGCAGAAACTGAAACAAGGATTGATATAGTAATTTAGAGCTAGCCCTAACATATTAATACATCCCTTTGCAAATTTTTACAGAACAAGAAAAGAAAATCTTTAGTAGATAAGAAATATGAATAGATCACAAATTTCATAGCATTCGCATAATAGCCTAAGATTGCAAGACATTATTAAAATATTGTTTTCAGCGTATCTACGTTAAAAACTTTAGATCTTAGCTTGAATGACCAACTACAGAGAGAAGATTACTGTAGCATATCACGTACTATCAATAAGGGAAAATGAACCATCTCCAAGTAAAGTGGGAACATCCGCTGCATTAGGACTACTTCCTCCACATTTTCCATTCAAAGAATAGGCTGTACTCAGCATTAATTGCTTCAGAAGCTTTACCAGGTGATCCTTAGCTACGTGAGGATATCTTGTAGTTACACAAAATGACTCAATATTAGTCCCCGTGCAAGTAATATCAAGAAGCAGCCATTACTAGCTCATGAGAAAAGTTTATAAATTATGGTAGTTTCTTGCATGTTATGAACACAAACTAGCAGCAAATTCACAAGAATGTGTAAGCATATAAAATTTTTAAGAAACCTTCCCGTAAATAATATTTGCACAACTTATATTGTTTCAACTTATCTATCACTTTGAAAAATCAACAAAGTATTAATGCTGTTTCTGCAAAGTTATCCTAATCTGCTGGTTTCACTAAATAAAATGAGAGATAGCATTAATGGAGTGATAATAGTTTGAGTATTGTAATGAAGGCTAGCTTAGTGAAACTGTGAAATGAGATTCCACTTTCTGGTAAGTTAGGCTTCCATTGACTTAAACGAAGGATATTTTGAGAGAGAGAGAGAGAGAGAGAGAGAGTGGGAGGAGGAGGAGGAGGAGGCTGTTGCTAAAATCAAGGACATTGGAACTTTATTAAACAGCCTACATAATGAACAAAATAGAAAGGAAAAAGTTTTCAGTCAGATTCAGTATATATTTCTACATGCATTAACAAGAATAGTTCACAAACTTACTAAATGCCCATAGTTGTATAAACTATAATGAGAAAAAGAAATTGAGCACCAGATTCCTAACAATACTATGCCTCAGCATTTAAAAAGAAGTCGTATGTTGAATAGCTGCGCTTAAAACTCTAATCTTATTTACAGTAATAAATTGGCAACAAAAATACCTGTCTGCTAAATTGCCGTAGTGTAAAGGTAAAGAGATGCCATCGTCCTCGCCAGCATCGTCTTCACCAGGCTCACCACTTCTTGAAAACCAAGCATGATATCTTCTAGGTAGAAGCCGATGCTCTAAAAGTTCATTCCTGAGCTGAGCAAAAGACCTCTGGCATGGCCCGGCAGACAAAAAATGCATGATTAAAAAGTAAACTTCCCTGAGGTCTATATCCACATCAGTCTTGACAGCTTCCATATCCATAAGAGACCGTGCCATCACATCCTCCTGATTTTGAACACTCAAAGGTACAACACTCGTCGAAGATGCACCACCAGTCGAGGGTTTGCACTTCTTCGAATCCATGTTCGAAAAACACCCTACAAAACACCCAAAAAAAATTACTTACTGTACTACAAATTCAAAAGTAAAAAAAAAACCTTAAAAACAGCGCCGACACAACTCTTTTCCAACTACATCAAAGTCATATTGTTCACCATCATCATATCATAAAACTACTTCGGATTTCACAAGCAAAACCCATTTTCAATTTCGATTCCAAGAAATTCAAAAGAAGTTCCGTTCTTTTTGTTCTTATCCAACCATGGCAATAGAAAGATTATTAAATTATACCAAAACAAAACTCAGATCAATTCCAAATTCCAATCAAAACATGAAGCACAAGCAATGATCTCTCTATAACAAAAACCAAGCTAGCAAATTTCCCTATAGTTTGAAGAACAATTATGAAAAAGAACTAAAAACAATTCCAACAGAATAAAAAAAATTAAAGAAAAATGGAGAGAAGGGGCATTAAGGAAATACCTCTGAAATGGTTTGAGTTGAAGATTGTGGAGCAGCTAAAACAATAAGTTTAACCGCAAAGTAACCAATTTCCATTCGAAAAACAGCATTGATATAGAGGTTGAAGAGGTACAATACAATGAATCAAAAACTAATAGCTGTTAATTAATCATCACGTGTTAAGTGTTTTCTACAACTGGAAGAAAGGGTTTAGGGTTGGGATAATATTTTATTTAATTTTTGAGTGAAATAGAATCCAATCATAAATACAGTTACGAAAGGAAATCTCAGTAACTGCAAAAAAGTAATGGCGTTAACATCACTGACCTTATATGTTAGGATGAGTTTGGAATTAAATATGAAAAGAAAAAGAATGATAATTAAGATTGTTTGGGCTTGTTATGGAAAGGGGAAAGAAAAGAAGTGAATTCCCTTTATGTAGTTGAGGCTCCGATTCTGAAAGGATGAATCTTGCGGTGTTTGGTTGGTGTTCGCGACGGAGCTACGGAGGACGGAGTTAGATGAAAATGGAACTGATTTTATTTATTAAGTTTATAAATAAATTTATTTATTTCAAGGAAATCTTTAATTTTTTTCAATTTTGGTAAAAACATAAAATCATTTTTTAAGCATAAAGAAGCGAGAATGTGGAGTTTGGCTGTGATGAAATTTCTGAAACTTAAAATGACAAGTATATTCTTAATAGTTTTTTTTTTAAAAAAAAATGGAGTTTGAATTCTAGTTTAAACGATTTTTTATTAGAGTTTATTTATTTTTGTTCTAATTTCCAATTATTTTGGCTCTATTTCCCTAAAATCAGGTGTATAATATAAAATTCTATACTAATATGTATATTTATAGAGTTGAGTTAAGATCTATAACAACTTTTAAAATAAAGACTTTAAATTATAAAAAAGAATAAAATAGTGGTAACTTACCAACTAAACTAACATGTAAATTAATTTGTAACA
>JBBPBP010000001.1:7033560-7052051 GCA_037974735.1 Cicer chorassanicum | reverse complement strand
ATTTTATTATTTTGTTTTTAGTCTTTATGAAATATTTATCAACTTTTAGTCCCTTTAAAATTTTCGTTTTCATTTTTTGTCCTTGATTTTATACCAACTATTGTATATCTTTCGAATTTTTGAATGATTTTTTTGCATTAATATTTGGGACATCATAAGAAATTTCAACCTTTTTTGTTTAAAAATTCATATTTAATTAACCATTTGTTAAAAAATTATAAATTTTTGTAAGAAAATTGTTAAATATGTCTTAAATATTACTCTAAAAAATCATTAAAAAATTCAATAGTTGGTTTAAAATCAGAGACAAAAAATGAAAAGAAAAATTTTAAGGGACTTAAAATTGATAAATTTTTTATAAAGACTAAAAAATAAAATAATGATATTTTATAGGAACTAAAAACTTATTTAACACTAAAATATAATAATGGTTTGGTTCACGTCTCGAGTCATTGGTTTTGAATGTCGTGAAATCAATATATGAACCAATAGAGGTTGAGTTTGGTTGGTTTGGATCAATTTCAATCCGAACATAGAAATAAAAGTCAAACAAAATTAATTGATTTTTATTGCCACTATCAAATAATATATGTTGCATAATACTCACATCCACATGGATATTTATGGATGTAGATTCCACACAGTAAAATGTGTGATGTAAAGATTATTTATAAATAATTTAGTGAATACATAATGGTAGTCGTGATATCTAAAATTAAGAATCGAATTTGAGACATAATGCCTAACTTAACAATTTCAGCATTTTTCAGTTGAACTATGACTCAAAGAGTTTTACTAAGAATATTTAAGAATGTGGACAATTGTAAACCACAAATGAAAGAAAGTATTTTACGTCAAGCTTGAATTTGAATGCATCAATCATGAAATAAGCCCTACGACATTGGTAGTTTTTCTTGGAAATTCTGCTGCCTATAAAAAGCCAAGTTCGTTCATGTCAGGGAAGATTCCCAACTGCTGATTAAAGAACTAACTTAACCAACGGAAAATATCTGTACCCAATTGAAATAATTTGGGTACAATGAGCTGGCCTTGAAGCTGCACCAATTTCTAATTTTCTATACGTAATGACCAAGCTTGAATAGAACTAAAGTCTAGAGTCATGAACGGAGGAAACTTTCTAGATTCCATACTTTAAAAAATAATAATATGACACATGTTACAACTTACAAGAGATTTACAAAGTGAACAGAAAAGGAACCAAGTTGACAATCAACTGCCAAACCATCACTAATTCTACGAATACAACAAAGGTGTCTTTCTCTTTAGCTCTTTTTTTTATATTCTCAACATTGAACATGTATGTATGTATATCAGCAGGTACGAAAGGTCGACATGATCATAGTTTCCAGTCCAAAAAAATGTTTATGAAGACGTTGTGTTTTGTTCCTTGGTTTTAGCTAACTTTGCTTGTATAAGTTTGTCAAGTATGGGAGGCTCCAATGGAATTGGATCAAGACACCGCTCTGCAGTAGCAACAATCACCTGTGCCCAAAGAACATAAAAAATCAAATAGGCATAGGAGGTGCATAGAGAAGACGAGAAGCTAGGACCTAGATTAGTTTACAACAGTAAAACTAAAGGCAATATTCTCATGGGGAAGGAAAAAGTACAACACCTATTTGAAAATTTAAAGCCAAAGTAATACTATTTCTACAAACCTCATCAAGCAAGAAGTCGACTGCAGCTTCATCTTCAATTATTTCCCTTAAAGGGGTCCTTAGAAACTGGATATCCAGTTGAATTTGTTGGAATCCACTCCTGTTAAAAGTTTGGAGACGGACAAATTCTTGTATACTTTTCAGGCAGAATTTCACTATAGTAGTAACAACAGACTCCTGCAGTTTGTCGGCAAAAATGATATAATTGTTCACAACCAATTATCTATACATAATCACCAATATGTTTATATCTAAATCACCAATATGATAACCACTCAATACCTGCGTATATTCTACTTTTGTGAAAATTTCAACTTTTTGCTTGAACAGTTTTGCTAAATGTGTTTCCAGAAGCTGGCTACTTGCCCTTTGAGTATTTGACCTACCCAATTTCTCCTCCCGCAAGGGGTTGCTCCTTGATGATACACTACTTCCATTACTATCAGTCCTGCGGTGCTTACGTATACCTTGAGGCAAAATCTGTTTCACTTCCTTAAGTACAACTTCAAGCTGGAATGAAAAATAAGAATTATCAAAATTTTCCTCCAGTCTGCATCAATTAATATACTATGATCTTTGAGTAAATATATTCAAGACTTCAGTCCGTGCATTATAGTTCAAATAACTAAAATTAAGAAAGACTGATGGTCAATAACAGCGAAAACAGAGCGGTTGATATGAAAACACAGATATACCAACAACCTCTTGAAGAAAGAAATCAACAAACATGTGAACTTCTCTTGGCTCCTTATGCTGCGTAAAGTAAAATAATCTTTAGATTGCGCTTTCAAAAATAATCAGCAATCTTTTATATTTTAAAGAGGAGCAAATAACAGGCTGACCTTAACCCAATTAGGTGTTGTAAACCTCTTCTTCAGGATAAGTGAAATCCTCTGGGTTCTCATATTTATGTACTGAAAAGAATCAAACAGTATATGTAAATGCTGCTTAACTTTAAAATAGTTTTCTAATAATGCAAACATAAACAGTTGGAGAAAATCAAGTAGAGGTAGAATGAGACTAAATATCATCCAAAACCAAAGCATTAAAGGAACAGCACTACTTGTACCCAAAAAAAAAAAAGGAAGAGCGTTACAACACAAAAAACAGTGAAGTGAAGCTTGTCAGTTCCTTTGGAAATCAAGCTAGAAGTGTACCTTAAAAGAAACCACACTGGAACATCAATGCAAAGCCACATGAGCTATTCTATTCCAACTAAGCTCTAATGACAACAAAATATTCTTAAAAGTATGAGCATTTTACAACCAAATGCACCAAATAATATAATTCCATTAGATAACAGATTTTTACTGCTTATTTCAGTCAAAGTAACTGCATAAACAAATAAGAACTGCTCTAAACTCAGCACATCATCCAGAAATGCCAAAAAAATTGCTCCCGATCAAAGAGACTGACAAACGAGGTAAAAATAAACAGGGAGGTAACCTGGCCATGTTATGAGAGAAAGCAGACAACACATAATGTGACAAGTAGACAACTGAACCATTTTATGACTAAAATACTGTCCAACATCATCCACATTTTTTTCCAATAGGATTGTACTTTAACACACAAATGGACACTACTTAAAGGCCCAAATGGTGGTTCATATTGAAGATCCTCATTTCTTTTAAAACAAAATTATGATTTGGAAATGTGTTAAAATCCAGCTGAAAAACCCCAAGCACACTTTTAGGTATATAAGAGGAAGTCTGAAGCTAGTGGTAATATTAGTTCCAGATCCAGAGTCATGTCAAATAAGAAGAATAACAGGTGGAAGGGGAATTTGTGAGTGAGCAGAAGTTGGTTGCATAGGTGGGACCCATAGGGTGTGTGAAGGGTATGTGCTCGTCATTCTGAGGGAAGATTGGGAAAAGAGCATCTGGAATATCTTGGGTATTGATCGTAGCCAATGTAGAGGACCTGGATCAGCATTGCTCAGCATGTCTGTGGTGAACCGTGAACGTTGCAGCTAAGATTGTTCTTCCCTACCATCCTTTTACTACCCCTTTTAGTAATGAATTAAACCTTTATTTCCTTTCGGTTGATTCTGAACTTTGGTTTCTAACTGTCAAAATCCTGTTTCTATTTAATATCCCTCAAGTATAGGGATTCAGTTGAATAGGAGTAATAGTAGGGATTTAGAGGGAGAGTGTTAGAATATTAGAAAATATCTTATAATATCTATTATATTATATTAGAGTATCTTGAGTTATTTCCTAGGATCAATTTATATTCATAGAGTATCTTAGAATATCTCTCATTATTATTATGATTTGTTCCTAATTCAGGATTTAGTCTATGTTTCTCTATAAATAGAGATTAGTATTGAGTCTTTTGTAATCAAGTCAGCATTATGCTATATCAATAATATTCAAACCCTAATTATTTTCTCTCCTCCTTTTCTCTAAAATCCCACAACTTCAACATGTATTGCCAATTATTCAATTCCAATAAATATAATTTTATTCTAATTCTTGAGATGGTATATTTCAATAAATATATTTTTACTCTAATTTCCAACACTAACAAATACAGTCTAGGACTATATACTGAGAGTTGTGTCATATGAATTGCAATTATGTTAAAAAATATATATATGAACTTCAAAACATACCAGGTGCAGGAATTTTTCACCAGCTGACCGGAATTTTCTACAGATTTCTCCAGGAACAAATGCAGGTCCAGATTCATAGCCTCTAATACTACCACCAGAAAAGGAAGCAGCTATTTCCTGAAGATTACAAAGAAACTTATAAGGAATACTGTGAGGATATGGAAGGAAAACTAACCACAGAAATTGATCCATTTTCAGAAATCAAATCCAAGTCTACAAGTGGATCCTTGCCTCAGTGATTTTTGGGATGACAGTTTGTTCAATAAAAGCAGACAATTGTGCCAGCACTAGGACAAGGCCAGCAAAAGCTTTTTCACTGGTAGCTCCCTCTGCCAAACCATGTACTTTGATTTAACAACGAAATAATATACATCAAGGAGAGTTATAAGTTCAAGGAAAAATGGTTTGGACAACAAACATATTGAAAACTTACACATGGATAAATCTAAAAATAATCAGTAAAAAAAGTTGAAATGTTCCATTTTATTAGACAGGGCAAATAAAAATTACCTTTTGTCTTGGCCATCACATTCAGACGATAAATTTTTATTTTGCCATTGAAAATTCATAGTTTGATAAATTGTTGCAAAATGTTTAAAAGCAAGAGTAACTCAATAAAATTATAAATATTTCACGAAACACATTTGTAAGTGGTTAAATAATTATTTATTTCAATGCATTCGATATTTAAAGAAAACTCTTAATTTAGTATATATATGGCACAAGATATATAGGATGCATATCTAACTGCGACGAGTGGGGATGATGATGATGATCTTTTTTGTTGTTCTAATAAATCATCGAAGACGCATAATTAAACAAACACGGCATTGCAATAAAGACATCCAGAAAGACATCAAAACCAAATGGATGCATATAACCCAGGAGAACAGGGTGGTCGTTCGTGGAGAGTATAGGCCATTTTTAACACATTCAGGCCTATATGAAACAGATCTAGATTGCTTGATATTAAAAATAAAATAAAATAAAAAACTGTTAGGCTTTTCTTAAAAACTCCTCTACGAAAGTTAAATTGGACTAAAAATACAATCATTTTCCATACAAACAAGAATTACATACTATATAACAGACATAGAACTCAAAGATCATTGTAAAACATGTATTTAATGATAAACTAAAATAAAAAAGCCATCAAGCATTAGAAATCAAATTCAAGTGTATATCCATAAATTGGGAAAGTGGCAAGGTCATACTACTTACGAATAACACTGAGTAGATCTGTTGGGAGAATCCGTGTCTGCACATATTGCTCTGCAATTAAAAAATTCCTAGAAAACATTAAAAAAAAGTGAGCATAAAATATAAATTTTACCAGCAGTAGTTAAAATGGCTTCCTATAGTAGATAAAAATACTAACTTAGAAACCAAATCTTGAGCGAGTTTGACCAACTGCTTTTCTGAATCGGGAAATATTACTAGAAGAGCACGAACTGCCTCAACAAATTCATGAATACCTGCCTAGAATAAGAAATGAAAGAGAAACACTTATAATTTATCAGTCTCGTAACATCAGATATCAAATAAAACATATGCATGAGTGAAAGTAAATTAGGCTAAGTGTGAAAAAAAGCATTTTGGATAGAACCAGAACAGTCATCCAACAATTGTAAATATTCCATTCATCCATTTTGTGGCAGTCTGGCAGATAATTAGACACGATGGAACAACCATCACGCTGAATAATACTATCTTTTCTATTTCCGGTTATTAGCCAAATCATCAATATTTGATTCTATCACATGAACCCCAACAGTTTCAGTGCCACAAACCATGTTCTCAAAGAGTGCAATGATCTATCTTATACAAGGATGATCTATCTCAAGTAATTGTTCAGTTCCGAGTTGTATGTTACTTCACAGAATCATCAATATCTTTCTTGAAATGGTGTATTAAGATACATAATTTTAATGCTGTTTTTTGTCGACATCATAAGTAACCAAAACAGGATAGTAAAAGCACAATTAAAGGGGCAGGGGAGGAGGACATTAAACAAAAACATACTGCTCCACTTCTAGTTACCTTGTGAGCAGATGCTGAAGGAGAAAGGTCCCCTGAAGCATTGTTTATCTCCTCAGGGCTCAGCTGAATGTTTGTAATGGATTGTTCTAATTTCTCAAGTAACTTTGCCTTCAAATTGTCCACCTGTCAACAAATAGAAAACCTGTCATCATTAACCTCAATTGATAACACCTAAAAAATATAGTGCTAATTCACTCTATTGAAAAGGAGGGCACGTGAAGGACCCAAAACTCACAATACAGAGCAATAAAAAGAAGGATTTTATATCATAAGGGCAGTAGTTCTTAAAAAGTAGGCATTTAGAAAATAGTTACTAGCTGATACAAAACGCCATTCTACAAGTTTGAAAAGAATCATTACTAACCGGAAAATTCAACTGCTTAAGGAGCACTGCAGCCTCGGCTCTTACTTGTATTGATTCAGAATCTGAAAATAGCTTCCCCTGGTTAGAGATTAAAAAAAAGTCAAATCACAATAAAAACAACAAAACCAATTATTCAGTTTCAGCATAACATTGATTTTAAGTTGACAGTCATCCAATAAAGCACAGACACCTCTTCGAACTACTGTGCCGTACACACTAACACTTCTTGAACATACGCCATACACCCTTTAACTATGCCCAATCAAACTAACTTTTTTCAGCTCAAACACACAGCTTGGAGACAGACCAAGGGAATGAGTCGACGCCTCTTACTCATAAACTTTTATTGTAACAAAAGTTAACTTATATTTAAAAAGTATTTAGAAACTGAAATCAATTAAAATATATGAAACATGACAAAACCTTTATTCATTGCAATGTTAAGTCGTAAAATGACCCCTAGTAGTTTAAGAGACATGACTTATCTTCTTATCTTGGGATTACTTTTGTAAAGGTTACATTGTGAAATGATTCCTTAGTCTTAGTATTCTTTTTGTGTGGGTAATAAATATATATATATATATATATATAGGGAGCATATCAAATGAGAGGAGTTTTACAATGAGAAGGTGAGAGAGTTAAATCTTGATCACATAATCTTACATGAATGGTCAATATTAGAAGAAAAAAGTCATGTGACTTTTTTAAGTGATCATGTGTCACTTAAATAACTCTTAATCATGACCATACATATATGGTTGTACGGTCAAGATTTAACCCTCTCATTTGATATGCCCCCTATATATATATATATATATTTGTGTGTGTCCTAGTGTCCTATATTCTAGACTAGTGTGTCACGATGTCCGTGTCAAAGCCGGTGCTTCATAGCTGCTATCTATTAACTTATAAGTTTTGGGGAAAACTGGACTAGAATGACATGATAACATAAGTTAAACTTAATCCTATACAAATTTACTATGAAATTGGTAAATAAATAAGATAGCATATGGCTATCCACCAAGGGTGTCATACCATGTTATGAGCTGATATGGCCATTCTACATACAAGAGAGATAGAATACAGCAAACTAACAACATTATGTTTCTTCCTTGTTGATCTTCTACGACCATCCCTATTACTAGAGTCACCTTCGCTGTATTCTAGATCACTAGAAGATATGGCACTAACAGTCCCTTGCTCGGCAGCACTAGAGTTATCCTCGTTCACATTGTATTCAGAGTCATTATCATCACTTACAATTTCATATTCTGGCTCCCATAACAAGGTATCCATAAACTCTGGTTGTGGCTCAAGCATTCCTTCCAAATCAACCAAAGGTATCTCCTGGTAATCCTGACCAACACTAAAATCTAGACCGACAGCATATTTTTTTATCAATGAAGGACGCCATTCAATGCCAAGAGCACCGAGACGACGTTGCTGGAATTGACTCTGATAAGGTTCTGGATATGGCACCATACCTGGTAATTAAATAATTTATGATAAGAGAAATTTGCATCCAGATAAGGGAGTAAGAATTTTAGAATAAGAGCCACAACATACTAGAATCACATAGAGGTTCCTGAATGTTTCTTCTGTGCGGTGGAAGTTGAGTTTCCTACATCAGGTGTGACATTGGTTTAGATTTAGATTGTCTTGGAAAGGCAATAAATAGACATTACATTTATCAATATAACTATGATGGCAAAATAAAAAATAAAAAGAGCACAATGATGACCCTCAACCTGATCAAGAACATTTCCCTGAGTATTCTGAATGAGGGGTCGATAATCACCAAGGAAAAACTGCCATATAAATGAAATGGACAACAACATAAATTAACTTGTTATAATCTCTCTCTCTCTCTCTCTCTGTATGCAATACGGGTGATATTTGACTACCTGATCATATTTTGCATCCTTCTGGGAATCGCCTTGACCTGTACTCAGAAAATATATCTGTCCGACATCATCTGAAAGTACGATTGATGTTCCATCCCTAAAATGAACACAAAGGCATATTTAAATTTTATAATTACACATGGTCAGAGCTCTTGATTCATCAAAGATGGACACTGAAGAAAGTAATGGAATAATACTTTCATGTTTTATTACTACAGCCTTAGGTTGTTTATATAGGAAAAGAAATTACAATAGTAATCATGACAGATATTGACCAAATCATAAAAATAAAAATAAAGAGAATAATATAAAATCAAATCTGATTTCTCGTTTCTTCAACAGACACTAAGGCATAATATCTGTGACATGGAACACTCATCATCAGCAAGGTGAGTATAGAGTCTACAGAGTTTCTCCATCAATACACAAAGCAGCAAACATAGTATGATGATGTTGAACCAATCAATATACACATCAAAGAAGGTATCGACTGAGCATCCAAGTTGATCTATGAAATTATAGGACTGTGTCGACCTAGTCCAATGTTAATCAACTTAATGTTGTTATAGTCCTTGCAAATACCAGCGGAGGTTCGGACAACGCTGAGTAACATTTTACAATTGCAGTTATCATTTTAGAATATTGATAATGTGGGGGGACTAAGTTGATATAATCCTACAATTTCAAAGATTAAAAATTGGATATTTATTCGATCTCGATTGCACAACGGTAGCTCACTGTTGGTCTGGATCTAAACAACTACTATTCGTGACAACAGAGTAAGAATATTTGTTGGTCAGATTGATTAAGAACAGTGGAAGCTAAGAGTTTTGTCTGGATAGGAAAGTATAATCACTTTTGAAATGTAATTATTGGCATGTTATTAAAAACTACTCCTTTTGTCCTATATTTTGTGTCGTTTCACACCTCTAAAGAAAATGACTAAGTGTACTAGTTTCCAAAATAAAATAATCTTCCTTGACTAAAAATTCTTATTAATAGTAGCTGGTGGAATAGTTAGTTGGAAAAACTAATTAATGTAGGGGTTGCTGAGATAAATACAAATATGGGTATTCTGAAGAGAACACTTAATATGAGACGGAACGAGTATGTGAATCTACCTGAAAATTGGGGCATCCCTTCATTATAGAAACGATGATAGAATCCTAACTTAGGGTTTCTGTATAAGCATCAATAAGGATGGAGGATAGTCCAATGGTTAGAGGTAGACTAAGGAAAGCTATATGCCAAATCATCAACAAAGATGAGTAAATGCCTAAATGGTCTATCTTTTGACCTAATAGATTGGTTAACCCATGCACCTCACTTTACCTAGAGGGAAAAGACATTGTTGTTGATGTTAACATCTAGAACCAATTTATTAACCTAAAGAAAAATTTACATTTATAATTTCTAAAAATCAATTATTTTCAATGTAATAGTACTTCAAATGACAGTGACAAAATAACCAAACATGACGGCTACTATTGCCACAAACATGTGTCTAGTTACTTGAACAAACAGCTCGAAATGGGCCCATGAATTGCCTGCACGAAGCCCAACAGGTTCTTGCATGAAGGAGGAACTTAGATTGAAAAGAAAAAAAGTTATAACTCTTTGCCTGACAACTTAAGCATACTTGCTTGGCATGAAGATCAATCAAAGGGATTACGTGCAACCGGTTTAGAGCTATGTAATAATCTCTTTGCCGAAGACAAATCCCACAATAAGTGAAAAGAAAATACAAAATACATTTATTAAGTATTACAAAGTATGGAACAAATCAAAATTTTAGTGCATGAAAAGATAGACATAAACATAGAAATTATTAAACGTGTATTGTATAATAATAAGAAACTGAAACTTTCAATTAATAACAATTATTATGTAGACACTTACGGAGAAAACTTTCCATCAACCAACCTAAAGCGTCCAATTTCATATGTCCGAATAGGTATGCCCTCCCATATCTAGAAAAAGAACATAGCAAAAAGCATAAATTATTAGTTAATGTTTTACAAAGAACATGCTAGCACATATCTAGAAAAAGTATATGAGTATCAAAAAGCATTAATTAATTTATGTTATCCGAATAATGTGTTAGTACATAGTAAGGACCAATAAGAAAAGAAGCTTACATCCCACACAATGGTTCGGCCATCATACCCAGCACTCATAGCTATCCGAGGGTTGAAAGGATGAACATCCAAAACATAAGACTGCCAGCCAATGAAAACTCAGCATTCAATCACATCACAATAGAACTGTGAGTATTCAAATTACGACAAAATAAGAAGTAGCTAAAACTTAATCCAATAAGAAAAGTATGAGTGTGTATGACAACATTTCAATTTTATGTTGGTCCAGAAAAAAAAAATTTTGAGCATGTTTACTGATGGAGCAAATTAGCGGGCATATGATATAGGGTGTGTTTGTTTAAGGTTTTAGGGATTCCCATGTTTAGTACGATGCATAATTACTTTATTTTACATCCCATATTAGAGTGTGCAAATCTTTTTTCTCCCATGAAAATAAAATAACTAATAAATATAACTTCCTGTTTATATCCATTTATTTTTTCTATTTTTTATTTTTAAACTAAACAAATTTCAAAAAGATTCCTAGGAATATCAAATACTTATCAAATGCGGTTGTGATTTGTTTTTGGAAATAATATTACCAATAATGGGGTTCCAGGTATAGTATTGCTGGGTATATAATTCCCTACATGAAACAAGTGCCCTGAAGGACATGGGGAGGGGGGTTATAGAGGGTAGGGTAGTGCTTACAGATTCAGTATGACCGGTCAAAGAGTGCACTAAGCTGCCATCAACTGCATTCCAAACGCATATTCTGCAATCTTTGAGATGAAAAGACAAGTCCTCAGCTAAAGCAAGCAAGAACCTTTCTCCACTATGAAATTACTTAAATTATATATAAAAAATATGGAAAGGTGCTGCTATGTTGCAATTGAATGCAAAGTCAAAGAAATAAAGATGTATTATCGTGATATTCTAAGAACGTAATGCTCATGAGTTGCCTAATGTACTTACTAATCATACAATGTCAATTGCATACTAAACCAAGGACCCATGAAAGAGATGTTCTCAAAGAATGTGAAACAAATAAAAATCAAATTGTAATAATCACAGTAGAAGTTTAACTTTGAATATAAGTTGTCACAGATTTGAAAATCTAAGTAATACTAAAAAATACAATACGATATACTGGTGTAAATTCACGCCAACACAACAAGCCTTTCTCCACCGAAGCGATTGGCTATTTGCATTAAACAACATCACAATGCCCCATTATAGCTATTAGTTTGAACAAGTACATTACCCATAATAGCTGCCAGTACAAAGCGATTGTCCAGACTCCACACAATCATATTGACACCGCGAGGAGTAGGTAGAAATCTCTGACTCGGGCCCCCTCGTGGAGGTTGAGGAGGCAGGGGAGGTGGTGGCACTTTTAGATGATATGCACGAATCCAACGTCCTACTTTTCCCTGAAATGGCAATGGGAAACTTAAAACATAGTTTGCACAGTAGGCATTGGGGAAAAGTGAAACTGCACGTCATAAAGATGCCTAAATATTTCTGGAAAAGATATAATGGAGAAAAATGACATCAAGGATAAAATAGACCATGGTTCAATGGCAAAATAATATTAAGGAGCTCACATGAGATCTCCGTGATCTGGGAACCCATATAATTGCACTTCCATCACGAGAGCATGTAACTATGTTATTGTGACAATACCTGAAAATGCACAATATCAGCATGCAAAGTGGTTAGGAATGACAACAGGGTACACTAGTTATATTAAATAAACACTAAACAAGTTCAACAAAAATAATAATAGTAACGAAAGGAAATAATGATTAAGAAAGTTAATGACCAGAAATTTCTAAACTTCAGTGTATTTTCTTCTTTCCAAGAATCAGATGTCCAAATTTTCGAAGCCACGGCGCAACTACTGCAAATAGAGGTACCGAAGCGAAGACAATAAGATTCATCCCAAAAGAAAAAGTAGAACAACACAATAAGGAAAGTGTAGAAAATATTTCTGAATATTATTTACAGTTGTGAATAGGATACAAGTCCTAATTCGTTTAAATACATTATTCTAAACCTAATGGGTCTAATCGATGGACCGAATACAATTACTACTAATAATTACAAATATATGTTATTTACAACAGAAAGATATAACCACAACGGCTAACCTGAACTGTACATAATTAACATCATTCTCATGACCAGATAATAAATCCATCTCATGTATTGGTAGCTCTGAGTCATCGGTGTTAGGCTTTAAAGCACTCCATACCTGTCAATAGCCGTATTTTTCTCGAATCTGAATAGATGCAATATTTGAACAAGAAAAAGCCAATTGTATTAATGGAAGAATATGAAATATCTGAAGAGTGCACCAATAAGCGAACCCTGGCAAAAGTATCAGAGCTACCAGTAACAAAAACAGTTCCATTTGCATTATATGCACAACAAATGATTGGAAAGCCTCGTTGAGCATTACTTGAGGACGCTAGGTTAGCTGGTGGAGCATTTCCCTTCCCTACAAAAATTTATAATTCCTCAAGAAATCCAATAATGAATCAAAAATTAACCAAATAACACACAAAAATGATAGTGAACAGGTAAAACTTGCATAATTTTGGTCTAAACCAGATATGCTAACTCCATTCATAGTTCTAAAATGTGGTATTGGATTGAAATAATATGTTCAAAAGCATGATTTTTTATATTGTATTTAGATTTATTAGAATCTACTTAACCCAACTAAGCATAATATATAGTAAACTAAAACAAATTTAGTATGTAATAATGCCAAACTCAAATCAATTCCAGTCTTCCAGATCCAGTCCTGATCTATTGACAGAATTAGAATCGATGATCTAACCAGTTATAGCATCTGAAGGTCGTGGTACGTAAATGCGTGAATTTTGTGAATTTCTTGCATCCCATATTCTACAAGTTCCATCATCTGATGACCTACATATCTCATCATAAATCATAACAGTCAAGTAAAAAAATAAGAACCCATATTATTGCAGACTATGAGCATTAGAATGTGAATTACACAACACACATGCACCCGGGGGATCAATTTTAAACCAAGAGTAACATTTTACATGATAATTCATCTAGAAATTAGCCGTTGGATTGCAAGTTTCTATAATACATATAGATAGTATCATAAATTTTACATTAATAAAAAATTATTTAATACTTCGTTGGCATAATGCTTCATCAAAAGATCAATATGATATGCACATTTAAAGTATATGCTAATAGGAACCAATTGTTTATAATAATATCTACCTTGCATGGGGTATGCCTCCCCTCATCTGATTTTTTTCTATCCAAACAAATATATATCTTATTCATTATTATTGTTCAAATTTGACTAGATTTTACACAACAATCAAGGTAATTGATAGTTACAGTTTAAACCAGGAATCAATAAAAATCACAAAGTTATTGAATAGTGTAAGAGAGTAGTAAATACCGGAGTATGTTGACCCCTCTATTATAACCAAGAAATTAAGATTCTTTCAAGACAGAATACACTTAGTAGATTAGGAAACATCCCCGAACCAAAAAAAGAGAGAGAAAGGACATTGTATAAGGAAGTAGGTGTCAACTTGTGTTATGGTTTGTTGAGTAAACTTTGCTATAAAAGGAGAAAATAGTGCAAATAGAGAATGGATTATATGAAATTGACCCTTGCAAAAAATTTAGGATTCGATTATTTGTGTACGAAATAGATTAGCGACGAGACATTCAAGCTACAAGAATCATATATAGAAAGGCAATAATGGGGAACTGTAACTCTTAAAATGAACTTACGATAGCAGATGGTATAAAGCAGTGGGCCTGGGACTAAACGCAATAGTATTCACAGCTCCAGTATGTCCACGTAAAACTGATATTGGCATCCCATCAGGTAAGCGCCACTGTTGTGATGCAGATATCAATTTACTTCCCAAAGGTTTACAGGATAGAACATACAAATTAAGAAATACTACTTACAACTCGAATAACAAAATCATTTGAAGCAGATGCCACCAAAGCATTGTTTGAGCTTACTGCCAAGTCAGTAATGTCACCCTTTGTTTTATGTCAAGACAAGAGAAGGTCAGATTATATTTAAAGGAACACAAGCTTATCAAGATTACTTTCATAATCCATACTCTTAACTCACTTCATGTCCACGACAACTAGCCAAACAAAATGCCGTTTCCATAGACCAAATCTTGACAAGACGATCATCTGAACCACTGATAATATATCGCCCTGATCCATCAAATATGGCTGCGAGATAGCACCAATTTTCTAATTTCATCAATCATAATTTGGCTATTGAAACAATTAGTTATATGTGTTTTAGAGGAAATTATTATCAAGACACAGTATTTAACTTAAGAACAAAGCTACTAATGCAAAAAGCATTGGAATCGACCTATATTGATGTCATGTGGCTTACATCTAATTAATGGCTTTCATGAGAATAAAAGAAGATCAGCTCGTATTAACACATGCCCATAGAGCCACCATATTAATAGTAAGTTTAGCAGAAGAGTAAGTCATACCACAATAGACAGCCACTCGGTGACCCCTTAGCTTTTTAATATTTTGCATCCTTTCCACAATAGTAGATGGTCTGGCAATAGCATAACATGCACTGCGAATAGCTGGAGCACGATGGTGCTTTGTAAAACCACCTCCAATTTCCCTTAAACTTAGCCCCTGAACCTGATTAGCCTTCAGATGTGGCCGACGCAGGTAAAGTAGAGGGGACTTCACCTGCTTTGCAGTCGTTTTTCTATCAACTGTAAAAACACAAGGATTAAATAAACAGATATCCATATCTCATTCTTCCACATATGTTTGTAGTTAATGTTGGGCATAGGCTGAGTATAGAAATTACCAGGCATATTAATTAAAAATGTCAACAGAAACGCCAGAAACTACACTTGTAAAAAGGGAAGACCATGAAGATATTCCGTTACAAATGCAACTATCAATCAGTATTTGAACATTTAAAATCCTGAATTTTTCCCATTTTATAAATGCTCATTACTATCTACCAAATGATTAACTCATATATATGCCCCATACCGGTCTTGACCGAGTGGACAAAAGATAATCACAGTAAAAAAGTGTATTTTAACGAAGCAAAGTTGATTTTGGGGTTTCAATTTTCAATTCTTACCAAAGCAGAAACTGAAACAAGGATTGATATAGTAATTTAGAGCTAGCCCTAACATATTAATACATCCCTTTGCAAATTTATACAGAACAAGAAAAGAAAATCTTCGCCTTTTTATGTAACACCCCGGCCATTACCGTTACCGGCGATGCTACCTCACGACCTTCTCGCTCCCCCCTTTCCCACCGTTGAAAATCTAACGAGTTTTTGCGGGATTCGAGCCCGGTACCTAGGGGATAAGTACCTAGGGTATTCGCTCCCCCCTTTCCCACCGTTGGAAATCTAATTGAGCCAGTAGCTCAATTGGTAGTGGGACTGTGTGGAGGCGGTACTTATCCCCTAGGTACCGGGCTCGAATCCCACGGAAGGCAAAAACTCGTTAGATTTCCAACGGTGGGAAAGGGGGGAGCGAGAAGGTCGTGAGGTAGCATCGCCGGTAACGGTAATGGCCGGGGTGTTACATAAGTAGATAAGAAATATGAATAGATCACAAATTTCATAGCATTCGCATAATAGCCTAAGATTGCAAGACATTATTAAGATATTGTTTTCAGCGTATCTACGTTAAAAACTTTAGATCTTAGCTTGAATGACCAACTACAGAGAGAAGATTACTGTAGCATATCACGTACTATCAATAAGGGAAAATGAACCATCTCCAAGTAAAGTGGGAACATCCGCTGCATTAGGACTACTTCCTCCACATTTTCCATTCAAAGAATAGGCTGTACTCAGCATTAATTGCTTCAGAAGCTTTACCAGGTGATCCTTAGCTACGTGAGGATATCTTGTAGTTACACAAAATGACTCAATATTACTCCCCGTGCATGTAATATCAAGAAGCAGCCATTACTAGCTCATGAGAAAAGTTTATAAATTATGGTAGTTTCTTGCATGTTATGAACACAAGCTAGCATCAAATTCACAATAATGTGTAAGCATATAAAATTTTTAAGAAACCTTCCCATAAATAATCTTTGCACAACTTATATTGTTTCAACTTATCTATCACTTTGAAAAATCAACAAAGTATTAATGCTGTTTCTGCAAAGTTATCCTAATCTGCTGGTTTCACTAAATAAAATGAGAGATAGCATTAATGGAGTGATAATAGTTTGAGTATTGTAATGAAGGCTAGCTTAGTGAAACTGTGAAATGAGATTCCACTTTCTGGTAAGTTAGGCTTCCATTAACTTAAACGAAGGATATTTTGAGAGAGAGAGAGAGAGTGGGAGGAGGAGGAGGAGGCTGTTGCTAAAATCAAGGACATTGGAACTTTATTAAACAGCCTACATAATGAACAAAATAGAAAGGAAAAAGTTTTCAGTCAGATTCAGTATATATTTCTACATGCATTAACAAGAATAGTTCACAAACTTACTAAATGCCCATAGTTGTATAAACTATAATGAGAAAATGAAATTGAACACCAGATTCCTAACAATACTATGCCTCAGCATTTAAAAAGAAGTCGTATGTTGAATAGCTGCGCTTAAAACTCTAATCTTATTTACAGTAATAAATTGGCAACAAAAATACCTGTCTGCTAAATTGCCGTAGTGTAAAGGTAAAGAGATGCCATCGTCATCGCCAGCATCATCTTCACCAGGCTCACCACTTCTTGAAAACCAAGCATGATATCTTCTAGGTAGAAGCCGATGCTCTAAAAGTTCATTCCTGAGCTGAGCAAAAGACCTATGGCATGGCCCAGCAGACAAAAAATGCATGATTAAAAAGTAAACTTCCCTGAGGTCTATATCCACATCAGTCTTGACAGCTTCCATATCCATAAGAGACCGTGCCATCACATCCTCCTGATTTTGAACACTCAAAGGTACAGCACTCGTCGAAGATGCACCACCAGTAGAGGGCTTGCACTTCTTCGAATCCATGTTCGAAAAACACCCAAAAAAAAGTACTTACTGTACTACAAATTCAAAAGTAAAAAAAAAAAAAAAAAAAAACCTTAAAAACAGCGACAGTACAACTCTTTTCCAACTACATCAAAGTCATATTGTTCACCATCATCATATCATAAAACTACTTCGGATTTCACAAGCAAAACCCATTTTCAATTTCGATTCCAAGAAATTCAAAAGAAGTTCTGTTCTTTTTGTTCTTATCCAACCATGGCAATAGAAAGATTATTAAATTATACCAAAACTAAACTCAGATCAATTCCAATCAAAACATGAAGCACAAGCAATGATCTCTCTATAACAAAAACCAAGCTAGCAAATTTCCCTATAGTTTGAAGAAATTAAATCTATGTAAACAAAAATTAAAATTACATCATTTAAATTTGTGAAGTAAAAACTTAAATTCTTTAATAGCTGATATAATTTTTCACATCAATCGCCAAGGGTGAAAAATGAATATATAACTTAAAAGTACATATTTGATGTCAAAAGGGTCATAATGTTATAGGAAAATAAATATAAATTACAGTGAATTTAAGGTTTTTTATTTTAGACTTAGACACTATTCTTTTACCTTAAAATTTTATTTCTAAAAATAAATATAATAATCTATTTATTATTTGATTACAATTTATTTTGATAGCAGATATTTTTGTAGGCAACATCTAGTATGTAAGTAACTATCTTAATATCCTATCTTAATCTTATCTTAATCTTGTTATAATATCT
>JBBPBP010000001.1:7008404-7030443 GCA_037974735.1 Cicer chorassanicum | reverse complement strand
AAATAAGTTTTTAGTCTCTATAAAATTTCATTATTTTATTTTTAGTCTTTATGAAATATTTATCAACTTTTAGTCCCTCCAAAATTTTCGTTTTCAGTTTTTTGTCTTTGAGTTTATACCAACTATTTAGTATCTTTCAATTTTTTGAATGATTTTCTTGCATTAATATTTGGGACATCATAAGAAATTTCAACCTTTTGTGTTTAAAAATTCATATTTAATTAACCATTTGTTAAAAAATTCTAAATTTTTGTAAGAAAATTGTTAAATATGTCTTAAATATTACTCTAAAAAATCATTAAAAAATTCAATAGTTGGTTTAAAATCAGAGACAAAAAATGAAAAGAAAAATTTTAAGAGACTTAAAATTGATGAAATTTTTATAATGACTAAAAATAAAATAATGATTTTATAGGAACTAAAAACTTATTTAACACTAAAATATAATAATAGTTTGGTTCACGTCTCAAGCCATCGGTTTTGAATGTCGTGAAATCAATATATGAACCAATAGAGGTTGAGTTTGATTGGTTTGGATCAATTTCGATCCAAACATAGAAATAAAAGTCAAACAAAATTAATTGATTTTTATTGTCGCTATCAAATAAATATATGTTGCATAATACTCACATTCACCGAACATAGAAATAAAAGTCAAACAAAATTAATTAATTTTGTTGCCGCTATCAAATAAATATATGTTGCATAATACTCACATTCACATGGGTATTTATGGATGTAGATTCCACACAGTAAAATGTGTGATATAAAGATTATTTATATATAATTTAGTGAATACATAATGGAAGTCATCTTATCTAAAATTAAGAGTCGAATTTGGGACACAATGCCTAACTTAACAATTTCAACATTTTTCAGTTGAACTAAGACTTAAAGACTTATGAGAGTTGATTTTACTGAGAATTAAAGACTTATGACGGTTGGTTTTACTAAGAATACATATGAATGAGGACAATTGTCAACCACAAATGAAAGAAAGTATTTTACGTTAAGCTTGAATTTGAATGCACCAATCATGAAATAAGCCCTACAACATTGGTAGTTTTTCTTGGAAATTTTGCTGCCTATAAAAAGCCAAGGTCGTTCATGTCAGGGAAGATTCCCAACTGCTGATTAAAGAACTAACTTAACCAACGGAAAATATCGTGTACCCAATTGAAATAATTTGGGTACAATGAGCTGGCCTTGAAGCTGCACCAATTTCTAATTTTCTATACGTAATCATCAAGCTTGAATAGAACTAAAGTCTAGAGTCATGAACGGAGGCAACTTTCTAGATTCCATACTTTAAAAAATAATAACAATATGACACATGTTACAACTTACAAGAGATTTACAAAGTGAACAGAAAAGGAACCAAGTTGTGAAAATCAACTGCCAAACCATCACTAATTCTACGAATACAGCAAAGGTGTCTTTCTCTTTAGCTCTTTTTTTTTATATTCTCAACATTGAACATGTATGTATGTATATCAGCAGGTACGAAAGGTCGACATGATCATAGTTTCCAGTCCAAAAAGATGTTTATGAAGACGTTGTGTTTTGTTCCTTGGTTTTAGCTAACTTTGCTTGTATAAGTTTGTCAAGTATGGGAGGCTCCAATGGAATTGGATCAAGACACCGCTCTGCAGTAGCAACAATCACCTGTGCCCAAAGAATATAAAAAATCAAATAAGCATAGGAGGTGCATAGAGAAGACGAGAAGTTAGGACCTAGATTAGTTTACAACAGTAAAACTAAAGGCAATATTCTCACGGGGAAGGAAAAAGTACAACACCAATTTGAAAATTTAAAGCCACAGTAATACTACTTCTACAAACCTCATCAAGCAAGAAGTCGACTGCAGCTTCATCTTCAACTATTTCCCTTAAAGGGGTCCTTAGAAACTGGATATCCAGTTGAATTTGTTGGAATCCACTCCTGTTAAAAGTTTGGAGACGGACAAATTCTTGTATACTTTTCAGGCAGAATTTCACTATAGTAGTAACAACAGACTCCTGCAGTTTGTCGGCAAAAATGATATAATTGTTCGCAACCAATTATCTATACATAATCACCAATATGTTTATATCTAAATCACCAATATGATAGCCACTCAATACCTGCGTATATTCTACTTTTGTGAAAATTTCAACTTTTTGCTTAAACAGTTTTGCCAAATGTGTTTCCAGAAGCTGGCTTCTTGCCCTTTGAGTATTTGACCTACCCAATTTCTCCTCCCGCAAGGGGTTGCTCCTTGATGATACACTACTTCCATTACTATCAGTCCTGCGGTGCTTACGTATACCTTGAGGCAAAATCTGCTTCACTTCCTTAAGTACAACTTCAAGCTGGAATGAAAAATAAGAATTATCAAAATTTTCCTCCAGTCTGCATCAATTAATGATCATACTATGATCTTTGAGTAAATATATTCAAGACTTCAATCCATGCATTATAGTTCAAATAACTAAAATTAAGAAAGACTGATGGTCAATGAGAGCGAAAACAGAGCGGTTGATATGAAAACACAGATATACCAACAACCTCTTGAAGAAAGAAATCAACAAACATGTGAACTTCTCTTGGCTCCTTATGCTGCGTAAAGTAAAATAATCTTTAGATTACGCTTTCAAAAATAATCAGCAATCTTTTATATTTTAAAGAGGAGCAAATAACAGGCTGACCTTAACCCAATTAGGTGTTGTAAACCTCTTCTTCAGGATAAGTGAAATCCTCTGGGTTCTCATATTTATGTACTGAAAAGAATCAAACAGTATATGTAAATGCTGCTTAACTTTAAAATAGTTTTCTAATAATGCAAACATAAACAGTATGGAGAAAATCAAGTAGAGGTAGAATGAGACTAAATATCATCCAAAACCAAAGCATTAAAGGAACAGCGCTACTTGTACCCCAAAAAAAAAAAAGGGAAGCGTGTTACAACACAGAAACAGTGAAGTGAAGCTTGTCAGTTCCTTTGGAAATCAAGCCAGAAGTGTACCTTAAAAGAAACCACACTGGAACATCAATGCAAAGCCACATGAGTTATTCTATTCCAACTAAGCTCTAATGACAACAAAATATTCTTAAAAGTATGAGCAATTTACAACCAAATGCACCAAATAATATAATTCCATAAGAAAACAGATTTTTACTGCTTATCTCAGTCAAAGTAACTGCATAAACCAATAAGAACTGCTCTAAACTCAGCACATCATCCAGAAATGCCAAACAAATTGCTCCCGATCAAAGAGACTGACAAACGAGGTAAAAATAAACAGGGAGGTAACCTGGCCATGTTATGAGAGAAAGCAGACAACACATAATGTGACAAGTAGACAACTGAACCATTTTATGACTAAAATACTGTCCAACATCATCCATATTTTTTTCCAATGGGATTGTACTTTAACACACAAATGGACACTACTTAAAGGCCCAAATGGTGGTTCATATTGAAGATCCTCATTTCTTTTAAAACAAAATTATGATTTGGAAATGTGTTAAAATCCAGCTGAAAAACCCCAAGCACACTTTTAGGTATATAAGAGGAAGTCTGAAGCTAGTGGTAATATTAGTTCCAGATCCAGAGTCATGCCAAATAAGAAGAATAACAGGTGGAAGGGGAATTTGTGAGTGAGCAGAAGTTGGTTGCATAGGTGGGACCTGTTGAAGAGAAATCATATTTGATTCTCTTTTATTTTATATTATTATGTTTATTTTAATTTTATGATTATGTCATTATTACTCAGTATTACTATTGTAATTTCTTTTCCTATATAAACAGCTTAAGGATGTAGTAATAAAATATGAAAGTATTATATTATTTTGTCTTCTACTTTCTTCATGGTATCAGAGCTTTGGTTAGGGTTCTGTAAAGAACCAATCAGGGTTTGCAGCTCTAACCAACTGAGCTATGGCACAAAATACCCCATGGAAGGCAGCCCTTAAGGGTAGCAACGGCAGCAGCGACGATGGTTTGGGTAAAAAATCAGAAGTAGTCAACAACCCCGACGCCCTTATGGGTAGCAGCGGCAGCAGCGGTTTGGGTAAAAAATCAGAAGTAGTCAACAACGCCGACAGTATTGGTTTAGGCAGCGGCCCAGGCAGCAATAATGGTTTATCTAACAATGGTTTTTCCAACATTTTTGGCCATGGGGGAACTTCTAATGTCCTCAAGGTTGAAATTCAAAAACTCAATGGAAAAAATTATGTTGAATGGTCCCAAACCACAAGATTGATACTAGACGGTAAGGGAAAATATGGTTTCCTAACAGGAGAGGTGCAAATGCCTGCCACTACTGATCCGAATTACAGGTTTTGGAAATCCGAGAACTCTGTTATTATCGCTTGGCTGCTTAGTAATATGGAATCAATGATAAGAAAACCTTTTATGTTTTTGCCTACTGCAAAGGAAGTTTGGGAGGCAGTCAAAGAAACATATTCTAACATTCAGAATTCTTCTCAAATTTTCGATCTCAAATCACGATTGTGGCATGCCAAACAAGGAGATAGAGATGTCACTACCTATTATAATGAGTTGATGACACTATGGCAAGAATTGGATCTCTGCTATGATGATCACTGGAAGTGCTGTGAGGACAGTGTTTTGTTTCTTAAGAGACAGGAGAACGACCGAGTATTCATGTTCTTGGTTGGGCTTAATGAGCGGCTCGATGAAGTCCGAGGCAGAATATTGGGAAAGATTCCATTGCCATCACTTCGGGAAGCGTTCTCAGAAGTTAGAAGAGAAGAGGCTAGACAAGGTGTTATGATGGGTAAGACACTTTCTGTTGGTGAGGTTGAAAGCTCTGCCCTAGTCACTAAGAATGAAGACGGGAAGAGAGATGGCAAGAAACCATGGTGCGAACATTGCAAACGCCCAGGGCACACACGTGATACATGTTGGAAGCTCCATGGAAAACCTCTAAATTGGAAGAAAAAAGAAGGAAACGAAGGTCGTGCCCTCCAAGCTGGTACCTCTAATCAAGAGAAGCAGTCCCCTTCAAGCCCATCTCCTTTCACCAAGGAACAATTAGATAAATTGTACAAACTCCTTGAGTCTCAAACTCCTTCTTGCTCTATAGCTCAGAGAGGTAATTTTCCAAATACTGCTCTACTTAGTGTCACTCCCAGCCATACTTGGATTATTGATTCTGGTGCTACTGATCATATGACTGGGGAGTCGAGTCTATTTTCTTGTTATAGTCCTTGTGCAGGTAACCACAAAATTAAAATTGCAGATGGCTCTCTTTCAGCCATTGCAGGGAAAGGTTCTGTTATTCTGTCACCTGTGTTAACCTTAAAAGATGTCTTACATGTTCCTAATTTATCATGTAATCTGTTATCCATTACTAAATTAACAAAGGATATAAATTGTCAAGCTAACTTCTTTCATTCTCATTGCACTTTTAAGGATTTGAGCACGGGGAAGATGATTGGCAATGCTAAGGAGAGTGGAGGACTCTATTATCTTGACAATGGACTCGACTTCAAAGACCAACAAAAAACAAGTACTTGCTTTGAATCTATTTTTGTCTCTTCTAATAATGATGATATTATGTTATGGCATTTCCGGTTAGGACATCCTAGTTTTCCGTATTTGAAACATTTGTTTCCTAAATTATTTTCTAAGAAGGATCCGTCTTTATTTCATTGTGAAACTTGTGAACTTGCTAAACATCATCGTTCTTCTTTTTCTACACAACCATATAAACCATCAAAACCGTTTGCAGTTATTCATAGTGATATTTGGGGTCCTAATAGAATAAACACCTTTTCTAATAAAAAATGGTTTATAACTTTTATTGATGATCATACTAGAATTTGTTGGGTTTATCTATTAAAAGAAAAATCTGAAGTTGGACAGGTTGTCAAAAACTTTTTTACAATGGTGCATACTCAATACCAAACAAATATTCAAGTCTTCAGAAGTGACAATGGTAAAGAATATTTTAATACACTTTTGTCCGATTTTTTTCTTGCAAATGGGGTTGTTCATCAAAGTTCTTGTGTTAATACACCCCAACAAAATGGAATTGCAGAGAGAAAGAATAGGCATCTTCTTGAGGTTGCTAGAGCTTTACTATTTGCAAATCACGTTCCAAAATATTTGTGGGGTGAAGCTGTTTTAACTGCATCATATTTAATTAATCGAATGCCATCTAAAGTTTTAGATTTTCATACCCCTCTTGATGTTTTTCGAAATTATTCTCCTTTAACTAGTGTCTCTGCTGATTTGCCATTAAAAGTTTTTGGTTGCACTGCTTTTGTTCATGAACATAAACACCTTGACAAACTCGAGCCACGAGCAATAAAATGTGTGTTTACCGGTTACTCTCCAACTCAAAAGGGGTATCGGTGTTTTGAACCAAAATCAAAAAGAATTTTTGTAACCATGGATGTTACTTTTGTTGAAAATCAACCATTTTTTACTGACATTCATCTTCAGGGGGGAAATTTTAAGGAAGATTCATCTTTTACGTTTGAAAACATCATTACTTTAAGTGATATAGTGTCGTCACAAAATTCTGAGACTTATATAGATGCACCAAAAGAAAATGCCCAAGAATCCATATTGAAACTCAATCCACTTATGAGTGAGGTTTCGACAGATTCAGGGGCGACAATTTCAAATCAAAATCACAATGATCAAAATCACAATAATGAAGGACCACCTGAAATGCCACAACATAATGACTCAGATAAAGAGACAAAGCAGGTTTACTACAATTGACCCTACTTGGAAGGGAAATGTCTTTGAAAGAAGAAACCATAAACAGAGAAATGAAGGACCCATTCTCCGACCCTTCCAAGATTCTGAACCAATAGATAATCCAACACATCATCTTGATACAGGTAAGTCTTCTTCTGTTCTTAAAAGTCATGTCGAGTATCTTGATATAGATCTTCCTATTGCAATTAGAAAACCTGTTAGATCATGCACTAAATATCCTTTGTCTAATTATGTGTCATACTCAAAATTGTCTTCTTCATTTGCTGCATTTACCTCTAAGTTGTCTGCTGTAGAAATTCCAAAAAATATACAGGAGGCTCTAAAAATTCCAAAGTGGAAGGAAGCTGTTCTTGAGGAGATGAGAGCTCTTGAGAAGAATCAAACTTGGAGAGTCATGACGTTACCTACAGGAAAGAATACTGTTGGTTGTAAATGGGTATTTACTGTAAAATATAATTCTGACAACACAGTTGAAAGATACAAGGCACGCTTGGTTGCTAAAGGGTTTACTCAGACATATGGCATTGATTACTCAGAGACTTTTGTTCCCGTTGCCAAATTAAACACTATTAGAGTTCTCTTGTCCTTGGCAGTGAATTTAGATTGGTCTCTTAACCAACTTGATGTAAAGAATGCTTTTCTGAATGGTGATTTGGAGGAGGAAGTATACATGGATAGTCCACCTGGCTTTGAAGATAAATTTGGTTCAAATGTGTGCAAACTACAAAAATCCCTTTATGGTCTCAAGCAATCCCCAAGGGCTTGGTTTGAAAAATTCACTCGGTCGGTCAAAAAGCAAGGATATATGCAGGGACAATCAGACCATACACTGTTCATGAAATTCTCTAATGTTGGTAAAATTGCAATTCTAATTGTATATGTAGATGATATTATTCTCACAGGAGATGACATTGTCGAGATGGAAAGATTGAAGAAAAATTTGACACAAGAATTTGAGATCAAAGATTTAGGCGCGCTTAAATATTTTCTTGGTATGGAAGTTGCTCGCTCAAAGAAGGGAATTGTTGTTTCTCAAAGAAAATACATCCTAGATCTCTTGGAAGAAACTGGGATGAGTGGGTGTAAACCAGCAGATACTCCTATGGAATTAAATGCTAAACTTTGGGAGAAAGGCAATGTTCCTGTTGAGATTGGAAGATACCAGAGGTTAGTCGGCAAACTTATTTATCTAGCCCACACTAGACCTGACATCGCTTTCTCCGTGAGTGTTGTAAGCCAATTCATGCATTCTCCCTATGAAGAACACTTGGAGGCAGTTTATCGGATCTTAAGGTACTTGAAATCCAATCCTGAAAAGGGTTTGTACTTCAAGAAAACTAATGACAGAGAAGTCTCTATATTTACAGATGCTGATTGGGCAGGATCAATTACTGATAGAAAATCCACCACTGGATATTGTGCCTATGTTTGGGGAAATTTAGTTACTTGGAGAAGTAAGAAACAAGGGGTTGTTGCTCGAAGCAGTGCAGAAGCTGAATTCAGAGCAATGGCTCAAGGAATCTGTGAACTTTTATGGATTCGTAAACTCTTGGACGAATTGAAAATGAAAGTTGACTCACCCTTAAAATTGTTCTGTGATAGCAAAGCAGCAATAAGTATAGCTCACAACCCTGTACAACATGATAGAACCAAGCACATTGAGATTGACCGCCATTTCATAAAAGAAAAAATTGATGCTGGAATTATATGCCTGCCATTTGTGACTTCCAATCAGCAAACTGCTGATATCTTGACAAAAAGTTTGGCAAGACCCAATTTTGAGCGACTTATAACCAAGTTGGGCATGACAGATATCTATGCACCAACTTGAGGGGGGGTGTTGAAGAATCAAGAGAAATCATATTTGATTCTCTTTTATTTTATATTATTATGTTTATTTTAATTTTATGATTATGTCATTATTACTCAGTATTACTATTGTAATTTCTTTTCCTATATAAACAGCTTAAGGCTGTAGTAATAAAATATGAAAGTATTATATTATTTTGTCTTCTACTTTCTTCAAGACCCATAGGGTGTGTGAAGGGTAAGTGCTCGTTATTCGGAGGGAAGCTTGGGAAAAGAGCATCTGGAATATCTTGGGTATTGATAGTAGCCAATGTAGAGGACCTGAATCAGCATTGCTCAGCATGTCTGTGGTTAACCGTGAACGTTGCAGCTAAGATTGTTCTTCCCTACCATCCTTTTACTACCCCTTTTAGTAATGAATTAAACCTTTATTTCCTTTCTGTTGATTCTGTACTTTGGTTTCTAACAAATACAGTCTAGGACTATATATTGAGAGTTGTGTCATATGAATTGCAATTATGTTAAAAAAAATATATATGAACTTCAAAACATACCAGGTGCAGGAATTTTTCACCAGCTGACCGGAATTTTCTACAGATTTCTCCAGGAACAAATGCAGGTCCAGATTCATAGCCTCTAATACTACCACCAGAAAAGGAAGCAGCTATTTCCTGAAGATTACAAAGAAACTTATAAGGAATACTGTGAGGAAATGGACGGAAAACTAACCACCGAAATTGATCCATTTTCAGAAATCAAATCCAAGTCTACAAGTGCATCCTTGCCTCAGTGATTTTTGGGATGACAGTTTGTTCAATAAAAGCAGACAATTGTGCCAGCACTAGGACAAGGCCAGCAAAAGCTTTTTCACTGGTAGCTCCCTCTGCCAAACCATGTACTTGAATAGCTGAAGAATTATTTCTTCCTGAAAACAGGACGAACTGATCTTCAAGTTGCCTAAAAAAGTCTTGAAATCCTTCTTGAACCAAATCAACAAATAACTCTCTTAGTCTAACTAAGATCCCGGAGCCATCATCTAAAATTTTGCGGAAGTCCTGAAGGGAGAGAGATAAAATGTAATTGCAACAAAATTAAAAAGAAATAACGGAAAATCTAAACAATAGCATTACATATAAATTAAGATAGACTAGTCTGAGCATACAAAGTGCTTACCAGCAAGACATTCATGCCTCCTTGCAGAACTGATTTTGTACTAGAATCAAAAACAACTTCAAGAGAGTACTGCTCAACTCCATCCTTTTTCAGGACTTGTAAGATGGAATCTACCGAATAGAAGTTAACTCAGCACAGATTTAAATGCAATTTCTATGAGATTGTTTCATGACCAATCATGTGAATACGTGTTAAACATCAAACACAAACCAATGACACCCTAATTCTAGAATTTTGTGATTTTGGTCATTTTAAAAAACAAGCAGTCAGCTTGTTGCAAACCAACAAACTCAGTTTTTTAATTTCAACATTTTGTGATTCTCCTATGGTGTGGAACGGTAAATATTTCAAACTTAAAGCTGAAAGTATAGATTGGCAACTTTCTTAAGTCATAGAACAAACCTGAGATGTCTTGCAGAAGATGAGAAAATGCACTTTTAACATACGACGTGACAACAACATTCGCAGCCTACAAATATTCAGGGTTGATCGTTGAAAATCTATTTTCTAAACAGGGGCTTCAAATTTATTATACTCTGAAAAAATAGGAGGAGGAATTGAAAAACTACAGTTTAGGTCAGAATCAAATTTGAGCCAATGACATCAATGGATAACCTCAAGAGAATGGTTAGAGAGAGCTGCTTCCGGTAAGACTTCATCTATCAGGAGTACATCATTCCAACTAACTCCTGTAAATATCATTTAAAGATATCATAGTCAGATCGCAAAGAAGGAACTTTGATTTAACAACGAAATAATATACATCAAGAAGAGTTATAAGTTCAAGGAAAAATGGCTTGGACAACAAACATATTGAAAACTTACACATGGATAAATCTAAAAAAATAATCAGTAAAAAAAGTTGAAATGTTCCATTTTATTAGACAGGGCAAATGAAAATTACCTTTTGTCTTGGCCATCACATTCAGACAATAAATTTTTATTTTGCCATTGAAAATTGATAGTTTGATAAATTGTTGCAAAATGTTTAAAAGCAAGTGTAACTCAATAAAATTATAAATATTTCAAGAAACACATTTGTAAGTGGTTAAATAATTATTTATTTCAATGCATTCGATATTTAAAGAAAACTCTTAATTTAGTATATATATGGCACAAGATATATAGGATGCATATCTAACTGCGACGAGTGGGGATGATGATGATGATCTTTTTTGTGGTCCTAATAAATCATCGAAGACGCATAATTAAACAAACACGGCATTGCAATAAAGACATCCAGAAAGACATCAAAACCAAATGGATGCATATAACCCAGGAGAACAGGGTGGTGCATTAGTGGAGAGTATAGGCCATTTTTAACACATTCAGGCCTATATGAAACAGATCTAGATTGCTTGATATTAAAAATAAAATAAAATAAAAAACTGTTAGGCTTTTCTTGAAAACTCCTCTACGAAAGTTAAATTGGACTAAAAATACAATCATTTTCCATACAAACAAGAATTACATATTATATAACAGACAAAGAACTCAAAGATCATAGTAAAACATGTATTTAATGTTAAACTAAAAGCAAAAAGTCATCAAGCATTAGAAATCAAATTCAAGTGTATATCCATAAATTGGGAAAGCGGCAAGGTCATACTACTTACGAATAACACTGAGTAGATCTGTTGGGAGAATCCATGTCTTCACATATTGCTCAGCAATTAAAAAATTCCTAGAAAACATTAAAAAAATAAGTGAGCATAAAATACAAATTTTACCAGCAGTAGTTAAAATGGCTTCCTATAGTAGATAAAAATACTAACTTAGAAACCAAATCTTGAGCGAGTTTGACCAACTGCTTTTCTGAATCGGGAAATATTACTAGAAGAGCACGAACTGCCTCAACAAATTCATGAATACCTGCCTAGAATAAGAAATGAAAGAGAAACACTTATAATTTATCAGTCTCGTAACATCAGATATCAAATAAAACATATGCATGAGTGAAAGTAAATTAGGCTAAGTGTGAAAAAAAGCATTTTGGATAGAACCAGAACAGTCATCCAACAATTGTAAATATTCCATTCATCCATTTTGTGGCAGTCTGGCAGATAATTAGACACGATGGAACAACCATCACACTGAATAATACTATCTTTTCTATTTCCGGTTATTAGCCAAATCATCAATATTTGATTCTATCACATGAACCCCAACAGTTTCAGTGCCACAAACCATGTTCTCAAATAGTGCAATGATCTATCTTATACAAGGATGATCTATCTCAAGTAATTGTTCAGTTCCGAGTTGTATGTTACTTCACAGAATCATCAATATCTTTCTTGAAATGGTGTATTAAGATACATAATTTTAATGCTGTTTTTTGTCGACATCATAAGTAACCAAAACAGGATAGTAAAAGCACAATTAAAGGGGCAGGGGAGGAGGACATTAAACAAAAACATACTGCTCCACTTCTAGTTACCTTGTGAGCAGATGCTGAAGGAGAAAGGTCCCCTGAAGCATTGTTTATCTCCTCAGGGCTCAGCTGAATGTTTGTAATGGATTGTTCTAATTTCTCAAGTAACTTTGCCTTCAAATTGTCCACCTGTCAACAAATAGATAACCTGTCATCATTAACCTCAATTGATAACACCTAAAAAATATAGTGCTAATTCACTCTATTGAAAAGGAGGGCACGTGAAGGACCCAAAACTCACAATACAGAGCAATAAAAAGAAGGATTTTATATCATAAGGGCAGTAGTTCTTAAAAAGTAAGTATTTAGAAAATAATTACTAGCTGATACAAAACGCCATTCTACAAGTTTGAAAAGAATCATTACTAACCGGAAAATTCAACTGCTTAAGGAGCACTGCAGCCTCGGCTCTTACTTGTATTGATTCAGAATCTGAAAATAGCTTCCCCTGGTTAGAGATTAAAAAAAAAAGTCAAATCACAATAACAACAACAAAACCAATTATTCAGTTTCAGCATAACATTGATTTTAAGTTGACAGTCATCCAATAAAGCACAGACACCTCTTCGAACTACTGTGCCGTACACACTAACACTTCTTGAACATATGCCATATATCCTTTAACTATGCCCAATCAAACTAACTTTTTCAGCTCAAACACACAGCTTGGAGACGGACCGAGGGAATGAGTCGACGCCTCTTACTCATAAACTTTTATCATAACAAAAGTTAACTTATATTTAAAAAGTATTTAGAAACTGAAATCAATTAAAATATATGAAACATGACAAAACCTTTATTCATTGCAATGTTAAGTCGTAAAATGATCCCTAGTAGTTTAAGAGACATGTCTTATCTTCTTATCTTGGGATTACTTTTGTAAAGGTTACATTGTGAAATGATTCCTTAGTCTTAGTATTCTTTTGTGTGAGTAATATATATATAGGGAGCATATCAAATGAGAGGAGTTTTACAATGAGAGGGTGAGAGGGTTAAATCTTGACCACATAATCTTACATGGATGGTCAAGATTAGAAGAAAAAAGTCATGTGACTTTTTTAAGTGATCATGTGTCACTTAAATAACTCTTAATCATGACCATACATATATGGTTGTATGGTCAAGATTTAACCCTCTCATTTGATATGTTCCCTATATATATATATATATATATATATTTATATATATTTGTGTGTCCTAGTGTCCTATATTTTAGACACGATGTCCGTGTCAAAGCCGGTGCTTCATAGCTGCTATCTATTAACTTATAAGTTTTGGGGAAAACTGGACTAGAATGACATGATAACATAAGTTAATCCTATACAAATTTACTATGAAATTGGTAAATAAGATAGCATATGGCTATCCACCAAGGGTGTCATACCATGTTATGAGCTGATATGGCCATTCTACATACAAGAGAGATAGAATACAGCAAACTAACAACTAAATAATCCATATTTCCCCCTCACTTGAAATTTGCCTGATTAGCCGGTTTCTTAAGAGCTCAACAAGATGATAGAATTATACCTGCAAGTTTTTTATTACATTAGCCATTGCTTCTTCAGATGCTTGCTTACAGTCCTTGAATGATGAATCTCCATATGCCTGATAAAGAGGAAATATAACCAAGATATTTCATCGGAGATCTAGATTGCGTGTAAAAGTAATAAAGGGATTGAACTAGAAACCATATAAGGAAAAAGCAACCTTAAAAATTGGCATTGCTCCAATGTAAAACCTGACTGCATCTGCATACGCCTCTGACTTGATGCACTTTCCAAGTCTATCAGGCAGATCATATATAAACTACTCTTCGACATGGGTGAAAAGTATGTCAGTCATATCACAGGCACACTCATTAAAAGTTAAAAATATCGTGCAAGATAAAAATATAGCCGAATTATTCAACAGGGAGAACACACTGAAACAAGAAGTTCTTTCATTGTTGGCTCCATTCAGCAAAAAACCAACTTGTATCAGTGGAAACATAAACATACAGTGAACAATGACGTGGACAAGTGCTTTAATACCTGAACTTTCCGAAGAAGATTGCAAGTCCTATGCAGTTTCTCAATATGCTCCCTTTTGTCAAATAGAGAAGTGTTCACATTATCACTCCTTGATTGCACAGACATTATCTACATTGGGAGAAAAATGTGCGTTCCAATCAAAAATTTAAACCACCTTATCTTCCTCTTTTCATTTTGCTTCTTTTCAATAAAAGAACTCAAAACGAAAAATTTAAAATCAAAATGAATTTTTGTTGCAACCGCCAATGTTAATAATTAGTATTGTTAATATTGTTAGTATTTTGCTGGGGTATGGATTGAACCCTCGACCTCCTTATCACTCCAAAATCAAAATGAATTGAACTCGATAAAATGAATGAAACTGTTACCTTATCAAGAAGTTGCTCCATATTAGTCTCCATTCCTGAAATGTTACTTTTCATCCTGTTTGACAAAATCAAAATACAATGATTCTTTCATACAACACAAACTCCAAAAAGAATGAGCAACAAAAAGAAGGCGAAAGCTAAAACCAGATGAATTTTAAGTTTTCACACAACAAAGCAATAGAGAAACAGTGATCTGAATTGAATATACCTCTTTATAGTATCTGTAGCGCTGATAAACTTATTGTAATTCTCGTAAACAAGCATTTGCAAGTCAGTGTCAAGATTCTTAATTTCAGCAGCCATTTCAACATGCCGCTGAAGTAACCCTTCCAAATTCGACTTATAAACCTTGATAATCAATTAATTCAATTAATTAAGGAAAATGAAATCAAATGCACTAAAACTAGTGTTACACGGTGATAGTGATGAATATATTACCAGGATATTCATATATTGATCGGGATCGAATGAGGAAGAGTTAATGTCTTCGAGAGTGGCGTATTTGGAGGAAGTGATGCCGGTGGAGTTAGAAGACATGGAAGGGTCTGGAGAGTAGAAACTGGATAATAGATCTCTCATTCTCTTCGCTTTGTCGTCCAGTGGTACTTCATCTGCTCCCATTTTTTCTCTTCTCTTTTTCCTCTTTCTCCGATCTGTGAAATTATATGAATTTAAACTAAACTAGTCTTTGAGATTTGGGGGAAGAAGACGATGGCTATTTTCTTTTTGTTAACCACAGTAGCTGGTTCTCTAATCGACCCTTCAAAGAGTAATCGCTATTTTCACCCGTGTTTTTCACGACATACACCCATAAAATAAAGTAATTTAGTTACTTTGATTTTGATATTTAATGATTTAGAAATTTTTTATTCAGAAAAAAAAATTATTTATAAATAAAATGATAAAAAAAATTTGTACATAATTCGAACACATAATATGATAATTAACGTAATAATTTTGATATTTGTTGGTTGATAAAAAATATATTTTAAAAATTATTTATTAGATATTTTTTATTAAAAAAAATTTGTCTATTGTATTAAAACTAATTATTTAAAAAAATGAGTTATAAAAAATAATTGTCATGATAAGTTACTCAAAATAAATTATTTTTTAAAATAATTTTTATATTATTTTATAAATGCTGATTCAAAAATTAGAACAAACAAATAACTCTTAAAGGTTATTCGTTTGAAAAAAAAAAACCAGATATTATTTTAAAAAAAACTTGTAATAAAGGGGCACAAATATTCATGAAAAAATCATAAATTTAACATATATTAACATCAATCAACCTACGATAAACAGATATGTCATTCTTTATGATGCAATTACACACAATCTTTCACATAAGAATCTTAAGGCTTGTTGGGCTTGACAAATGCCAACTAATTTGTAGAGGTTGTTAGATGATGACCTATGCACACCTCTCAAGGTAGTTTAATCAAAACTTAAGGTAAAATGTTTATTTGGTTCCCCACACCAAATTGAAGTATATGTTACACCGATACTCACTAACATTGGTAAGACTTTCATATGGTTGATGAAATCCACGACATAATACGAAATCATACCATTTAAATCTCATTGGTTACCACTAAGAAAAATACTCTAACATAGCTGTTAAGTTGATTGCACAGGACTATAAGAAAAGTTTTATTAAAAAGACGATTAACTTGAAGCATCCAATTATGTGTCCATTTTTCTCCTTTATACTATTACCAATATTCCAAACCAAATTTTCATTCAAGATATCCCAAACAAGCACAATGCTGCTCCAAAAATTATAGATGCATTTTGTAATCACAATATTAGAAACCTCATAAACATCTTTACAATATTTATTATTTGACAGAGCACGTAACTCCTACCTCACAAAAAAATTTGATACTATTTTTTTGTCAACAATATCGCAAGTAGAACGTGGGAGGCGAACAAATGCATAAGATAGCTTAGAAGAATTTAAATAACATATTTAAATAATGTAAGTCGACCACTAAATTAAGTTGTTTAGCTTTTCAACTACTTCAATGAGAATTCATTTTATGAAAAATAAATTGAATTATTCATTTTTTCTCTTTTGTGAAAATAATGATACCTTGATACTTTCTCAAATCACGTGTCATTTAAAACTTAAACGTTTCACAAATAAATTACTTAAACTGTTAAAGAATATTGCAAAATATAGTTAAGATTTTTCATTCGCTCATCTTTTGACAAGAAGATAAAAAAAAATATAAGTAAGAAGAAATAACCTAAATTTAGTCTAATATTGACTTTTGCAAATAGAGTAATATCATATGCAAAATCAAATCAGACAACTATTAGAAAAAATATATTGTGAAATAGAGTATCATTGACAGAGACCACAAGATGACATGAACTCCTCAAGAGTTCCCCTACTCTTTCCACGACATCCTTATCTTTGGCAACGAAATACAGTGACTAAGCCCAATACCTTAGTAGGAAATCAATATCTTCTAAATAATAATTCACAAAAATTCAATATAAATGAGCACATGCTTTATCAAGGTCAGGTGCGGATCTGTTAAAGGGGGTGCGGACCACAACCTCTCCAAAGTATCCAATTTCAATAGTTGTATCCAATTTCAATAGTTGTAGCTTCTTTTTATATTATATAATATTATGTTTTCAACATAATACTCGACATGTGAGTTAGTTCAACTACTATACTTGTTAAGCGGAACATGCAATTCTCTGCACACCAGAGCCAAGAAACAAGGAAACAAACTACTATGGCCCTGTTTGTATTTTTATTACAGCGATAATTTATATATACATACATTAAATAATTTGGCCCCTTCAAAAAATACATCTAAATTATGCCATTGATCAAGGTCAATCTTATCACATCCAACCAGTAGCACCATGTTTGGTCTTGCACACGCATAGCCGAGTTAATTAAAATTGTGTTTTTTTTTAAAATCGCATTTGGTAAGTCAATTCGATTGTGTCGCGTTGCCTCTCATTGACACCTTTAAGGGCAAATAAGATGAATTAGTTGATTGAATTTGAAAATTACATAAAACCAATAATTGAAATACTGATAAATATAACAAGAATTGTGATAATATATTGATTAATTTTCAAATTATTTTTTCATTGAAGTCATCTATACTCATATCATCAATAAATATATATATATATACTAATTTATAATGTATGTTTTTACAAATCCGTCTCAAGGAGCAAAGTTATATGTTTCAGTCTCACACAGAACCAAATCTCACGTGTTACTTCCTTAATTTTAGAAATTTCATTATTTATTTTATGTATAATGATTATTCTTTATATTCATAATTAATAATAATAATAATAACAATAATAATAATAATAGAATAATTAATAATATTTATAAATATTACTAAGTCTATCATTGAGTTTGATACATACCTAATATAAAAAAATTAAACAAACTAGTTAACATTACAATGACGATTACTATTTGTTTATGAAAATATAATATTACAAAGAACTATAACTACTACTATTTGTTTGTGAAAATATAATAGCTCAAGCCTAAGAACCAAAAACAATTACATCTCATGTATGGATTTTGGGCCAAATTTCACACTCTCAATATTACAATAGCTACTTATTGATTTGTTTAAGAATAGTGGTTAAATAATTCAATAAACAAATTCAAATCAAAATAACTAAATTCAAACTTATTCAAACATCAAATCCTTTACCGATACAATTGTGCTTTGTTACTAATTGAAATTGGAAACTCTAAATAAAATAAATTAACTTGTAATTAGACACGGCAATGGGCGGAGACAGGTTTTGCCTTCTCCACCATTGCATCCGATTAGTCGATAAAAATCTGCACTTATTTTCGTTTTTATTGAGTGTGAAATTTAGATCATCATCTCCGCGATGAGCTTTGAGTTTATTCACCTGCATTCATTCATATATATAAAATAATAAATTTAAAAGTCATATTAATTATAATTAATACAATAAATTATTAAGCAATAATAAAATATTAAAATCATATTTTCGATTGAAAAAATACTATAATTTTTAAGATTTAAAAAATATTAAATATGTACATGTATATAAAATTTAAAAATGACAATAATATTATTAGCGAAACGGGTTCGGATGCAGGGTGGTTACTCACACCCTAAAACCATCACCACTCTCGAGTTTTAATTTTAGAGAAAATTTATACCTGCATCCAATCAAAACAGATTTTTTCTGCCCAAATCGAGACGGATTTAGGTGATTACATGCGAGATTTTGTTGTCATCCCTAATTACACTATACGAGTAAATCAATTAATTACATATTGGAATTGGAACAACTAAATATATCATGTGTCCAAAATAAAAAACTAAATCTTTATCAATTTCAATTAATGGAGTGGAATGTTAATGTAACTTGAATGACTTTGTTATTATCTTTCTCTTAATTAAACTATTACAAGTTTATTTTAATCATTAATTTTTCTCCAAACTACACTGAAATTATTAAAGTCGTCCAAGATCAAGTGTGGGTTTTTTTTTAATACCCCAACTTTAAGAAAAAAATTACCAATATACTCCCTTTTGAAAACTATATACTAAACTACCTTTTTTTTACTTAGTTAGAATGGCGACTTCCTTAAGGAAGTCCGAGTTTGTAATTGCAACTTTCTTATATATATTTATTTTTCTCCAAGTCGCCTTTTGAAATGATGACTTTCAAAAGATACATAAAAGTCGCATTTTAGAATGGCGACTTTCCAAAACACATTAAAGTTCAATGAAAAAAAAAATCTTTAAAGAAATCGTCATTGCAAACTCAAACTTCCTTAAGAAAGTCGCTTTTGCAAATGACGACTTCTAACTAAGTCAATAAAATGAGCAGTAATATTTTTAAAAAAATTGGATTATTAAAATAAAAAACCTCAAGAGTAGGGGATCCAATTCAAAAAAATAGTTTGATAAAAAGCTACATCATTTTTCAAAAAAAAAAATGAATATTTCGATGGAAACAACAAATAACATTTATTTGCTGTTAAAAAAACATATATATTGTCAACATAGTATATATAAAATATAGGACATGAGAATGAACATTTTGAGTACGTTTGTTCGAACTTAAATAAAAATAATTTTTATTTTAAATAATTTAGAGATTATTTTTAGAGATTTTTTTAAAAATGATTTTTTAACTCACATTTGTTTACTATTATAAAAATAATTTTTAACTTATTTGTATACAATTTTGTAAAAATGATTTTTTTAAACTACAAAATTACCATAAATGACATAAAAAATGATTTTCAAGAAAACATGTTTCTCTACTCTCGGCATCTCTATCTCTCTCCCTCCAATCTCTATCTACTATCTCTTTCACTCTCTAGTATCTCATGTCTCCCTGCCTCTCCCTTTTATCCCAAACAAATCAATGAATTTAGGTCCTCCATTTCATAATTTTTGGGTCCTCTTGAAAAATTAACATAAATAAATCATCACGAAAATATGTAATTAATAGATTTTAGAGGCTCTATTCTAATCTTAAAAATTGAGTCATAATTAAAAAAAAAAAAGTGCAATTTTAATAATTAAAAAAATTGGAAAAATAAAATTTAGTCCCTATACAGATATCAAGCTACATGATGCTATTCATATCAATTTGCTCTACCCATACCAATTTACATGATGTTCTATACATACCAATGTACATGATGTATATATAGTGGGGTGGCTGACATAAAATTACAACATGTATAAAGCAAATATGCAAATAATATTATATAGCAAAAAATTAAGTTGTAACAAGCACAAAGTGAAATATCAAATCATTTAACTACATGACTTATGAATACCTTAAAGTAATGCTCTACGCTATTTAATTAACTTGAAATCATCAATAATAAACTCAGAACTCATACTTGCAGCTAAATTTAAAGAGTTGCATTCTAAAACATGCAGCCATTATCTATGTTTCTTTATTCTAAATCAGCAAAATTAGCAATTTAGGAAACAAAATCAACAAACAAGCAGCCATCATTCTAAATCTGTCCTATATCTTGTTTAATAAACACAGCAACAACAATTTAAATCAATCAATTTAGCAACAAAAATCAGCAACAACAAATTAGCCATCATTCTAAACAGACAGCCAACAATTTAGCAAATCATTCTAAAATCAGCAATTTAACAGTTTAACAATTTAGCCATCATTCTAAACAGACAGCCAACAATTTAGCAAATCATTCTACAATCGGCAATTTAGCCGTTTAACAATTTAGCCATTATTCTAAACAGGCAGCCAACAATTTAACAAATCATTCTAAAATCAGCAATTTAGCAGTTTAACAATTTAGCCATCATTCTAAAGAGGCAGCCAACAATTTAGCAAATCATTCTAAAATCAGCAATTTAACAATTTAACAATTTAACCATCGTGTTCAGAAAGCAAGAGGGGGAGAGAGAGATGAAGACGGGATCTGGAAGAGAGAAGAAGAGAGATTTAGGTTTCTAAGGAAGAGAGACTGAACCTATAAATTTTTTTTCTTTTTTTGGTGGCCGCGGCCACCGCCTTCCCTACCAAGCTCCGCCGGTGTGTATATATATTAGACTCAAATTTCTATCATGCAAATTTTTAAAAATAGTTTGGTTTTATTGTCATCTCATCTTGCAACAATTCTTTCATCACTCTCTGAACTTTTCTGCATCTTTTTTAATTGTTATTCTAGTTGCAAATAATATTTTTTAAACACATAACAAATTTAAGAACAATATTAAGTTAACTCGTGCATTACACCCGGCATTTATACTAATAAGATGAGTAATATCAAATGAATTCTAATAACTCATGAATTAGTTGATTGAATTCGAAAATCACATAAAATCAATAGATGAAATCCTGATAAATATAAAAAAGAATTTGTGATGGCACAAAACACATTCAAATTTGAAATAAAATAATTAGCCCGATGTATTTTTTATGGACATGCATTGGAAGTATTTATTGAGATATTTTTGGAAACAATACAGCAAATTGATACTATAATAAGACTAATTGAATGATTGTATACAACTTTCACCCTCACGTGTATATTCTTCAAATTCACTTTTTATTAGTATGTATCTTATCATATTATTATTTGGTTTATTCCTAGCATGATTATAATGATAAAATAAGTTAATGCAACATTATTTGTTCTTACAAAACAAGATAACTTAGTATTATCTATTTGTTATACTATCTAGTGTGTCTATTATGGCAAATTTTTAATTTATTTTAAACATAAAAATATAGTTTTTTTTAATAATGCTCTCTCTGTTTTTTTTAAGCAATCTAATTAATGCTCATGTTCTTCTGGTCAAATTTAATCCTATGTTCAATTCATCTTATCTAATCAAGTAAAAAAAATGCTAATAACCACCTTTTACTTTTCTCAATTTTTCAATGTTCACACGACTTATATCTAAATATAATTTAAATTTAAAACAAATATGAAACATAA
>JBBPBP010000001.1:6990506-7007906 GCA_037974735.1 Cicer chorassanicum | reverse complement strand
TTTTGTAAAAATACTTTCGAAAATACATTTGTATTTTTTATAAAAATAAAATATTTACTACATTTAATTAAGTATTTTAATCGCTATAAGATTAGTTATTTTTTATACTAATAAAATTATTTATTTTTGGTTATAATAAATTTTGTATAAAATAATTCTTTTGTGTTAAAAAAATATAATATATTACGTTTTAATTTCTTTGAATAATAATATATTACTCTTTCATAAAAAATATAATATATTACTCTTATAAAAAAAACAATATATTACGTTTCTAGATCATTCGTATTGGATTTGGATTAGAATTGTTTTTTAATAAAGATGTTATCTTTTCAATGACTCCCACGAGAAAAGAAAAATAAAAGAAACGGAAGAAAAGTTAAATATGTAAGCAATAGCTGTCTTCCGTTATTCGTCGCTGCCGCCAGCTATGACGCGGTTCAAGCCCTCGAAAATTGATTTTCAACTTTCAAGAGGCCTTTTTCTAAATAAATAAATAAATGAAATCCCTGTATATTTTACACCGTTGCACGTTTTAAATATCTCATCTTATTATATTTAATTTTGCCAGAAAATATCCTATTATATTATCCACCAAGGTTTATTTTTCTCTATAAAATCTACCTCTCACCTTTATTTTAAACCTTCTTCGGATAAACTTCTTCACCAACCTTATCTCAAATATCAATTTTCCTGATCGCCTTCTAGCAAATCTATCTCTGCACAAATTTTCTTTCTTCGTTCTCAATTTTCAATCTGTATCTCTTGATTTTATTTTTGATTTAGAGTTTGCAACAAAAAAACTAATGTTTACGGAATTTCTATGACACTGGCAAACCCTATGCGTCGTATTCGTCTTCAACACTCCTTCTCCGTCGCATTCCTCTACTGGTTCTACGTGTTCTCATGAATTTCCTTTCACTTCCGTGATCTCTTTTATCTTTTCCCCCTATTTTTCACAATTTTTCTAACATCTAGATCTGCATAAAACAATTTCCCCAATTTTTATTCAAATTCGAAAATTGACAAAAAAAAAAAGTAATGGCTTCGATTCAACGTCCGGTAAGTTCAGGATCATCCGACGGCGGAGATCTGCAAATTGACGAGAGGAAAAGGAAGAGGATGCTATCGAACCGCGAATCCGCGAGACGATCTCGAATGAGGAAGCAGAAACAAATCGAAGATCTGACCGAAGAATCCGGTAGGTTGCGAAGCGATAACGACCGTCTTTCCCGGAGCATAAAGGTGACGGAGGAGGCTTACGTGGAGATGGAAGCTGCGAACAGCGTTATTAGGGCGCAAACAATGGAATTGACGGAACGATTGCGGTTTCTCAACTCTGTTATTGAATTCGCTGAAGATGTTGGTGGATCAATTCCTGTGATTCAAGATCCTCTTCTTAATCCTTGGCATATATATCAGCCAATTCATCCTCTTATGGCATCACCTGATATGTTTCTGCATTGATCTTGTTTATTTAGGGTTGGTTCTGCGTTTTATTTCATTAGGTCTTTGTATTTTGTGGTTTTTGTTTATTCTGCGTTTTAATTTAATTAGGCAAGTGTGATTTTGTAGTTTTTGTGGTTCGGTTTGTGTTCAATATTATGTAATTCTCTTTTTATATATGAAAATTAGTATTTTATTTGTCTAGTGCCAATGGCATTGTCTTCGATTGTTTTATTTAATGTATTCAATTTTTTGTTTTGTGCTGCTGCATATCTTTATTCAAGAAGAAATTGATGCAGCTCGTGTGAACAAATTTGTGCGACGGATTGTGGTTGTTTAAAGTTTAGCGTGTTATATTTATCAACAAAGAAAAAAGTTTAGTGTTTTATAGTTCTCTTTTTTCAAACGATGAGGAGAAACTCCTAATAAAGATATTCAGCAGAAAAGTTTGTTTTGAGGTGCGAACGACAAACTTTCACCCAATGGAAACATAAGATAGGTTTTAATCAATTCATTGATGAAGGTTGGTGCTAAAAAATCCCTTCTAGCCGCCAAAAGAACTATATTGATTCACACAACCATGATATTGCAACAGTCATGTAAGACGTGAAGAATAATCTCAACCTTAGCAACAATTACCGTATGGAACACCAAGATGAATCTTATACTAATACAGCAAATAAATTTGAAAGACATGCTTAATTTCTGAGAGTAGGAATTCGTTTTTAGTTAAGGAGTGTTTGCATGGTAGTTATGTTCACTTAGTATTTTTTTTTTTTTTTTGCGGGAACTAACTTAGTATTTTTAATTGGCTATATAACTAAACTAAAGGATGGCATGCATATTAGTTATTACATCTTAAGTTTTGTCTCCAAGTTAGATATCTATTTTAGAGTTTGTTATGATTAGTTAAGTTTGTTGTTTTTCCTTTTCTTTATAGGAGTGTCTTTTCCTCTTTGATAAACATTTATTTAGATTTTGTAAATTCAATTTTTAATGATAATGAGATGAGTTTTTATTCATAAATTACTTGTGTGAACTCTACATTAATATGATATCAGATTTAACCTTCTAATTTTATTTTATTTTCCTTTTCTTCTCAACTTTGCTTCTTTTTGTGCATGCTTCCATGGATTACTCTGATTTCACTACCAATGCTTCCAACCCCTGTTACCTTCATCCCAATGAAAACTCCTCTTTGGTTCTTGTCACACCATTGTTGGATAGCAAGAATTATAGTTCTTGGTCCCGGGCGATGAAGGTTGCTCTCACATCAAAGAATAAACTCAAATTCAAGAATAAACTCAAATTCGTTGATGGTTCATTTCTCCAACCATCGCAAAATGACCCTCTCAACAATCAATGGATTCGATGCAATAATATGATTCTTTCATGGCTTCAACGTTCAATTTCTGAAAGTATTCACCAATCCTTTATTTGGATTGACAAAGCAACTCTTGTATGGAAGATTCTTTATCAACGTTTTTTCCATGGGGATATTTTCTGAATCCCTGATATTCAAGATGATTTGATCAAATTTCAACAAGGTAATCTTGATATTTCACATTATGTTACTCAATTGACATCAATGTGGGAGGAGATTGACAATTTATGTCCCACTCGTGATTGCACTTGTGCAATTCCCTGCACCTGTGGTGCTGCAATGGATTTTCGCAAATATAAGGAACATGACAAAGTCATCAAGTTTCTAAAGGGTTTGAATGATGCCTACTCTAATGTACATTCTTAAATCATGCTCATTTGAACCCCTCATTTCTCTTGACAAAACCTTTTCTCTTGCTCTTGGTCAAGAACGACAATTGAACCTTCCTCAGATCATGGAAAGTTTCGATGACAAACAATTCATGACATTACAAGTTTCTAGTATTAGCTATGGTTGTGGCCAATCCTTTTCTAATTAGGGACGTGGAAGGGCTAGGTTTGGTGGTGGTCGTGCCAACAATCGTTTTTTCACACATCGTTAATGCACAAATCACACCATTGATATTTGTTTTCTCAAACATGGATTTCCACTCGATTTTCAATCTACGAATTCTAAACCATTTCTCAATCTTGCTGCCTCCCATGATTATGTTGATTCTTCTTTTGAACAAGATTATTTTGCTCCTTCTCTTCATGATCTTCACAATCAAGTACAACGTCTATTTCAATTGTTACAACCAACTCAATATGCATCTTCATATCCTGCTGCAGCAAGTTCTACTAATTGTGTTCTTTCAATCAGCCCTGCACTAAATTCTTCAAATTATGCAAAGATCGGTAATTTTTCTGATTTTTGGGTGATTGACACATTTGCCACAAATCATGTAACCTTTTCCCTTTTCAGTTTCATTTCTTATCAAACTATTAAACCTTTTACCATGTGATTGCCTAATGGTTTTACAGTTAATTTGATTTTTATTAGTAAATTAATTAATTATGTCAATTGTTTCTTCTCTTTTTATGCTGACTATTGTTTGATTTTGTATAATTCAACCAAGAAACTGACTTGTAGAGTTGAGAAACATTAGGATTTGTATGTTCTCAAAGCTTCTACCACAGTTTCGCCAAATAAGTTTTCTTCTCATACTTGTAATTCTTGTAATTATGTTTTTATTGATGTTACTTCAACTGATAGTAACAACAAGGCTTCTGTTGATCCAACAACTTTGTGGCACTATAGATTAGTCCATTTATCTGATTATGTTCATAAGTGTATTGCTATTCAGTTTCTTTTTGTTCAATAGAAACTTAATACTTGTTCTCTGTGTGACATTTGCCATTTTGCTAAGCAAAAAAGCTATTCCTTATGTTAATAGTATTTATGTTTCTACTTGCATTTTTTATCTAATACATGCTGACATATGGGGTCCTTATAATACCCCTTCTATTTTTGGTCATAAATAATTTCTTACCATTGTTGATAATTGTAGTCATTTTACTTGGATTATTTTATTAAAGAATAAGGGTGAAACTAGATAACGCCTTATCAATTTTATCTCTTATGTTGAAACTAACTTTATTGCCAAGTTGAAGTGTTTAAGAAGTGATAATAGTGTAGAATTCTTAATGTCTAATTTTTATCTTTCAAAAGGTATTATGCATCAGAGATCATGTGTTGAGTGTCCTCAGTAGAATGGTGTTATTGAGAGGAAACATCAACACATCCTCAATGTTGCTAAAGCTTTGTCTTTTCAATCTAAAATTTCTTCAAGTTTTTGGCACTTTAGTGTTATGCATGTTGTCCACATTATCAACAGAATTCCTAGTCCTTTTTTGAAAAATAAATCTTCTTTTCACTTACTACATAACCAACCACACACTCTTTTGCACTTAAAATCTTTTGGTTACTTGACTTATACTTCAACTTTACATAATCATATAACTAAATTTCAATCTCAGGCTAAGAAAATTGTTTTCTTAAGATATAAGGATGACACTAAAGGTTTTCTTTTATATGACATCCATTCTCACATATTCTTGATTTCTAGAAATGTTATTTTTTATGAACATATTTTTCCTTTTGCTAACATTATGAGTGGATGTATTTCTTCCATTTTGCCTCATGTGACCAATCACGATGCTGATTTGGACCTTGTTGATTATCCTATTCCTGCTTATGTACCTCTCATTCATCTTGACCCTGATCATAACGTACCCCCACCTACACCTCATCCTACTAGACACTCCACTCAAACTAGAAATCCTCCTACATACCTTCAGGATTATGAATACACCCTCCTCCATTCCCAAACACCTCAACCTTCTTCATATGTCCTATATTTGCTCAATTCCAATTTATCCTATGATAAATGTGCCCCTACTTACAAAAGTTTTTGTCTTAATGTTTCTTCCATCAAAGAACCCTCTACCTATACTCAAGCCTCTAAGCACGACTGTTGGAAGCAAGCCATGCAATATGAATTAGAGGCATTGCAGGACACAAACACCTGGACCATTATGGACCTTCCAAATGGTAAGACACCTATCGGTTGTAGATAGGTGTACAAGGTAAAATATCTTCCTGATGGTACTATTGATAGATTTAAGACCAAACTAGTTGCAAAGGGTTATACTCAATTAGAGGGAGTTGACTACTTCAACACTTTCTCTCTAGTTGCAAAATTAACCACCATTCGAGTTCTTTTGGCTCTAGCTTTTGTTAAGGGTTGGTTTTTGGAGTAACTGGATGTCAACAATGCTTTCTTGCATGGAGACTTAAATGAAGAAGTTTATATGTCCCTCCCCCTGGTCTGACCACATTTGCTCCAATTGGCCTTGCTCCTAAAGTTTGTAAACTCATAAATCCATTTATGGTTTGAAGCAGGCTAGTCCCCAATGGTTACTTTCCTTTTGTTACACTAATTTTAAGGAAGATTCCTCTTTTTTTTTTTTTTTTTGTTAAGCATAATGGCTCTAACTTCACTACCTTATTAATTTATGTAGATGATGTAGTACTTGCATGAAATGATCATCAAGAAATTGTCGGTGTTAAAGAGCTTCTTGATAATAGACTTAAAATTAAAAATTTGGGTTGTCTCCTATATTTTGTTGGATTAGAGATTGTCATATCTGATCATGGCATCCTTCTCAACCAAAGGAAATATACTCTTCATTTGCTACAAGACATTGTTACTTTGGCCATCAAACTTGCCATTACTCTCTATGACAGCTCCATCAAACTACATTTTGCAGATTATCCTTCTTATCATAATCAATCCCAATTCAGAAGACTCATTGGTCGATTGTTATATCTCACTACAACTAGACCAAATATCTATTTTGTTGTGTAACAATTAAGCCAACATGTTTTAAATCTTCTTCAATCTCATTATTAGACCACCTTTAAAATTCTTCAATATTTAAAATCTTCTACTTTCAAAGGCATTTTCTTTCCTACTGATTCTAATTTACATATTTCTGGATTTGCAAATTCGGATTGGGCATCGTGTCCTTCCACTTGAAGATCAGTTACATGATTCTAAATTTTTCTTTGCAGCTCTCTTGTCTCATGGAAATTTAAGAAACAATCAACAGTTTCATGGTCTAGCATATAGGCCGAATACAGGGCCTTGACCAACCTCACATGTGATCTACAGTTGATGAATTATTTGCTAAAGGATAAGGACATTCAACAATGTGTCCATGCTTCTATATTTTGTGATAACAAATATTCAATTTCATTGGCTCACAACCCTACATTTCACGAGGGGATTAAACATATCGAGATCGATTGTCATTTTATTCGAGAGAAGATCAATCAAGGCTTGATCCAACTATTTCCTATGCCTTCTTCTACATAGATAATTGAGGTCTTCACCAAGCCTTTAACCACATCCCCATTTTGTAATCTTATATCCAAGCTTGAACATCCATAGTCCAGTATGTTGGGGCATATAGGAATTCCCTACTCAATTCATTTTATGTTATTATATATTAACTTTTGTCTCCTATTTAGTTATCTACTTTAGAGTTTGTTAAGGTTAATTAGGCTTGTTGCTTTTTATTTTCTTTATAAGTGTCTTCTCCTCTTTAATAAACATTTATTCATATTTTGTAATCTATTTTTTAATAATAATAGGATGAAATTTTATTCAAAAATTATTTGTGTGAATTCGATATTAATACTCATCATTATTATCATTATTGACTTGTTAACCTCGAATATTTCTCTTTAGAATTAAATACATGTGTTATTCGATGTTATCTTGTTGTGATCAACATACATCTTAACATTCCTTTATGGTTGAGGCCACATTCAATATTTTAATTATTTGTCTTTTGTTAACCAAATATGTAAACATTTTATGCCTTCTTTATTATCATTCCAAAACCACGTGTCAAATATTTGAAATTCTGCCCTTAACAATAAGTCAGATTTGAATGTAGTTTTCTCTCAAATTATACTAACAGTAATCGATATTTTGATGATTACAATCTATATATAAAAATATTTTTAAAACAAATCAAAATCAAGTAAGAATATTTTTACGAAACAAATCTTAGTAAAATCAACGCGGTCTGGTACATTTTGCCTCGCACATTCTCTGTATTTTAGGAGTGACTCTAAGAATTCTTCTCATTTTTTCATACAAGTGACCCTCTCAACATTCATATAATTGAATCTATCAATTTGTACACTATAGTCATTGTCAAATTCACCACTCTAACATAGTAATATTGCACTATCATACACAAATAGATGAATTATCATAAATAATATTAAAAGTGTCTCATTTAAATTATAAATAATTTTTAAAAAATAATTAGTTATATTAATTTAATGATATAATAAATTTCATTTTCTAAAATAATCAATAATAGTTAATGAAAATGTTATATAAACTGAGATACTATAAATAACAATTTATTTATAGAAAAAATTATTTGATACTTTGTTGATGAGCCAGATAATATGAGACAAAAAAATATTACAAATAAGACGTTTACTATGAGATGGAGAGAATACTTGGTAATGTCTTATCAAATTGACTTATTCTTTTTTATTTTTGGTGAAAAAGAAATTGTCAAATCTATTGGAGAGTTTGTGGGAGTGCGGAAGAAACAATAAATCAAATGATCTAAGATCTACAAGAGACATTGATAAAGTGTTATCAAAGACATGATTCAGCTTGGTGGGGGAGCAAGAGTGAGAGATCCTTGTGTGGATCAAACCTAGTGATGTGAGTGACTCATACATGAGGAAATTATTAGAATTCAAATGTGAGTAGTTAGTCTCACATCAATTAAGAATTGAGAAAATGTTGAATATATAAAAGAAGTGATCTATACATCTAATGCCATAAAATTGAGTAAATGATATTGACTAAAATAAACTAAATATTAAATATATAAGAGTGATGACTCAAGTGTAATTAGTTAAGACATTGACTAAGAATAAAATAAGTATTAAATATATAAAATTAGTGACTAATATATTGATTGTGGTAAGATTTTGAATATAAATACGGTGTAAAGACCAAATCCTTCTATATTTTCTTTTGTTATAAAAACAATGATAAATATTAATTATTTATCCAACCAAGATTTTATCCTCAATTATGGGGAAAAAATTTAAAACATAAGTGACACATGAGCAATTGCTTATTCTTATGCGCAAAAATATAGTAATTGCGAATTAAATAATCATGTAACTAACTTTACCGAAACATTTAACTAACTTGTATAGCTAAACACACTAAACCCCTTCCTTGGTAGAAGAGCTATAATCATAAACAAGTGAAAGGTAATAATAGGAAGAAGCTAGAATAATGACTAAAATTTAGTTGTAAAGATGGTATGAATTATAGAATCTTGCTTAAATAAAAATTAATTAATACAAAGTACAATAAAAAGAGAGAATATTAATAGTATCATCAATTATCATAAGTGCGACATTCATCACTCTCCGGGTTGTCCTTGCAGTATTCATCAAGTGGGTCCGACTCCTTCTTCTTGTCCCTCGCGTGGCTCGCCGCCGCGCTCAGTTCCTCGACCTCATCCCACGCCGCCACGCACTCGCCGCTAGTGGCGTCTCCCGAACACGCCTCCTCCGCGTTCTTTATGCTCTCTTCCACTTTCTCAGATATGCTATCCGGTGCTGCCCGTACGGGTCGGATGGTTACCATCCTGCCCGAACTGACCGAACCGGTTCTTCTTTGGTTTAGCATGAAAACCGGTCCGAACCTGATGGCGTGAGACTTTTGAAGTGACTCTGGTCCTTTGAAAAGTACTCTAGGGCTTGAAAGAGTAACACCAGCCAATGTAGCTGCCATTGTTGCAGCTATTAAGGTTTTTTTGTTGTTGTAATAAAGATGAGGTTTAATTTAAGGATATGTTATGCTGAAATATATAACCAATGTTTGTGAATATTTCTGGACGCATACTTCTTATCTTTTCACAACCTCTTGTTATCTTCCACGTTGGATCCATTTCTTAAGATATTTCTTTTTATATTTTTAATGGTTTCAATATTTTTTGGTTAGAAGTTATATTATCTTTCTAGCTCTTTGTAAGTTGTTAACTTTAATTTAGTCATGTATAAATATTCTTAAGCATTTTGGATTTATTTGTCATAAAAATCTTGATATTTTGGTCCGTTGAAGTAAAATGTTTGTTTGGATGTGAAAATATCAACCATCTATAAACACGCTCTCGTATTTTAGCCAACCAGATGTTTTGATATTTGCCGTAAAATAAAGCAAACAAAATACGTAATCACAATTTGTTGCGTATTTATCCGTTAACTTCAATGTGTAAACATAGTTGAGTAGAATTTTGATACTGCACCGCAGAACGAATTGTGGCCAGTATTTATTATTATAGCTTAAGCACCTGATTTATTTGATTACATTAAGCAACTGATTATTACCACTTGCCAACCCAGGATTTTCTTTTTCAATTACATAACAATTTCACTGAGCTGCTGTACCATTTAGATTAACGTTTTGAGAATTAATCTACGTTAAAGTATTTGTGGTATAAAAACAGGATTGAATTGGACCACATTAATGGAGTTTAGTTATAAACTAAATTATAAATATAAATTAATTTAATTAAAATCGATTTCGAACTAATTATTCAAAAAAAAAAATTGAATTCTTTTGACAAAAAAGTAAATGTAAATTTTTTTCCAAAATCAATAGTTTCAAAATCTTTTGACAAACATTTTTTGGATTATTTTTTTTTAAAAAAAAAAAGATTAAAATTTTATTTTTTTAAAAAAAATCAATTTTTTTTCTCAATAATATTCTAAAAAAAATGATTTACAAACTTTCTGATTTTTTTCAAAAAAAAATTATGATACTTTTTTGAAAAATACAATTTTCAGAATTTTTATTAAAATAAATTTTTTTATAGTTAAAATAATTTTTTGAATTAAGTTTAGTTGAACTGTTTTAAATAATATGATTCAATTTATGAATCATTTAATTATTTTTTATTGGTGCACTGCAGATCAAACATTCTTCACAAGTATATTGTGCTTATCAGACTTTCTAGAAAGTAATTTACGTGATATTCTAGCCAATTAATAGTTCACCTTACTCTAAAAACATAATAATCAATAGTTCACCTACAGAACCAAAAGTTTCATCAAATAAATAAAAGACGGTTTTCCTCTACTCACTGGTTATAGGACAGACAATCCTTTCATCAACTTTCAAACACATTCATAGAACAACGGATTGAGAGGCTCCATCTCCAGAAGTTGACCCACACGTGAAAGAAATACTACTCTAAACAAAATGCATAGAACAGAATCATTTACAGAGTTGACAACAAATTTTCAAAAAAGTACCACCAATAGTAGTATTAAGTTATAAGTTGGTTGATAAATAAGCAAACCGAAGGGCTAATTGCTGACATGTTAAAATAGTGGAAGGCCTCCAATGATTACCCTGGGTTTTAAAGAGGATTTTTAAAGACAGAAGAAATCAGCGAAAACTTTGGGAGTTGAGAGGGAAAGGGAGTAGTAGGAAGGGTGGTTAGACTACCACTTTGTTTAAATGTTAAACCCACCCTTCAATTTGGAGGAACTTCAAAAAATTAAGTACAGGAGAGCTCTGGAGAATATGTAAAACTTCCCCAAACCCTTCCCATTGTTCTAATATGCTCCCAAAAAAGAGAAGGGTTTATCATTACATAACCTTTTCCCTCCTAGAACCCCTCCCAAACAAACTGTAAAGGCAAAAATAAGTTGGACAAACTCAGTTTTAGCTCAGTTATTAAAATCCTTGTGAACAACCAAATAAACAAGAGTCCTTGAGTTTGAATTGTGCACAATGCACTCAATCATTGGGTTTAGATTCAACTACATTAGAAAAAATGAAAATTGCAAGAATGAACTCCTGGTCACTTATTCTGGGAAATCTAATACCATGTCGAAGCCCAACTATCCTAAAACCCTGTGCTGCTTGGTCAAGGTGTAGGAGTAACTTATAACTCTAATATACTTCAACACCAAAAACAAAGCATTGAAATATTGTCCCAAAAGTAGCTGGATGAAAATCATAACAATTTGGGCAAACCTTCTTCTGCTAATTATTTTCAATCTCTATCAGCCAATTACCTTATCTTTTTGCACAAAATTAAAAAAAGAAAAGAAAAAAGAACACCTTGACACCATATATATACAAAGAAATTACAGTTTAAAATCAAGTATCAGGATACACCACATTTGAGAAGGATTTTACATTCTGGACTAACAGATGCCTGTTCAGCAATATTTTTTTCTCCTATTACGGAACTCTGCGCTTTTTTAGTTGTATATTTTGAAATTAAGGGGTTAGATGGAAAGGTAAGCAAATGTTATATTTCAGCAACAGGAGCCTGAATACCTGTCATGTGGGGATATAAAACTCTCACCTAATACACCTATTAGTTCTAATACTACAACAAGCCCAACCTAATAATACATGTTCTTATCATAACAGTCTTAATGCCAATGATCCTATTCTAAATACTTCCATAATTCTGGCACAAAAACAATCCATTTATGATGTAACATCTTTCAGCCTGTGACCTTCAAGAGCCAATATCTTTAGTGTAAGAAAAAATAGCTAAACTTGTGCAGGTGCAGCAACAAAAATAACACTAAAATGAAATAAAACATTGCTTCATGAAATTTCTACAAGCCAACATAGTCCACAATCATAGCAAGAATTTATTTTCAAATGTTTAAGTAACTGGGCTCATTTGCATTTAAAGAGCCAATTGAATATAGCGATAAACAAAAGAGCCTATATATGGAGAGCATAGGCACATATCAATGTCATTTTTACTCTTCCTCTGCAATAACACTAATCTCACCCTTTTCCAGTAAATCGTAAAAGGTCCTGGTTTTTCTCTGTTCATTCCAGTGATGCATCTTCCAGACACTACCAGCAGCTATACCGAGTGTTATTCCAATTACTATCTCCTTTACAACGCTTGGACCCTTCAAGGTAGCATGGGCAATCCTAGCACCAGCCATTTGCTTCTTTGTTTAAAAGCTTGTGATTACTGCAAGTTACAAATACACAAAACATAAATACAGTTCAAGACAGACTGACCAATCTTAATAACCAATCTGACAGTACGTTTGAACTGAACGAAACATAACACAAAGGGAATGACAGGAAAAGAAACATTCCATTATGTGCAAGCATTCTCTTTAATAAAAAAATGGTAGAGGAACAAAGGAGCCCTTGCCCCTCTGAACTCACTTAACCCTAAAAATGTGGGTAAAAATTCAGGGATAAGCCCTAAATTTTCAACCTTGTTACTCCAACCCCACCAAACAAATCATACACGCCGACACTGCAAGTCGCATTCTCGATGAAGACAAACAGTTCTACAATAACTACTCGGCCACTGAAATGAAACTCATAAATAAAAGTTATAATAATACATTCTCATTATAACGTCTGTATAGTTTCTTGATCTTTTACTTCATTAAAATTTCTGTGAAATCAATTTACTGTAAGAAAATTTAAAAAGGGACAGCTCATTCAATCCAAAACCTAAATTGAAAAATAACACATTAATCGTTTCCCTAAAAACAAAAGAAAATCATTTCTATGACAACTCTAGCCAGATTTGATCATGAAAATCGTCGATATTCTGATCTGACAAAATATTTCAAGCGAGATAGCATGAATTGGATCGAGTATTCATTACTTTGCAAGTAAGATTTAAATCTGACCCTAATTAACCTTTTTCTTGAAATTTTGCGTGTAAATCATAGAGATCGACATAACGAACAATAAATTAGGTGTAGAGGAGCTAGGGTTTGAAGATTTTAAGAAGGAAAAACGAGAGAACTCACCAGAGGCACGGACGAAGACGAAGGAATTCGAGAAGCAGACTTAACAGAACCACGAAAGCAACCATCCATCTAGTCTACATCTATAGTATACATAATGAAGTCTCGTGGGCCTTAAAGCCCAACACGTTTGGACTATTAGCTCTAGGCCTCTTCTATTGGCAACATTACATTTTTTTTAGAAAATTTTACCCTATGTACCCCCAAATTATCCCTGTACCCCCCACAAACTAAAGGAAAAGACACGAATGTTTCCATATAAATATTAAAAGTTCCAGATTTTCAATGTTTCACCATTTGAGTTTGCTGGTACATAAGTGAGCAAATTTTATTTTTCATTTTTTTCATAAATTTTTTTTCAAGTTTTTCGGTACACAAGTTACACTGCGGAAAACTTGAAAAAAGTTTTTTGATATCGAAAATATTTTTTGAAATTTTTCGGAAGTACTAGAAAACTTATTTCAATCTTTCCGAAACATATACAATACCGAAAAACATTTTTTTCACATTTCTGGAAGTTACTAGAAAACTTCAATTCAAAGTTTTTCGGAAGTTCTTTTTAATTTTAATTTTTTTTTAATTTTTTATTACTTTGTTATTTATTTAATTTTTTTTAACTCATTTTTTTTAAAAGATGTGTCCTGGACAACTTTTTCACTAGTTTTCGGGTACATGAGTTTATTGATACACAACTTTTTTAACATTTTAACCTTCTGTACTGGAAAACTTTAAAAAAGATTTTCAGTAGACACCTTTTTAATTTTCTATATCGAAAATCATATAAAAAGTTTTCTGGTAATTTCCAGAAATCTTTTATATACCGAAAAACTTTAATTATTTGGTAAAATAGTAAAAAAAAATAAAGATATATTTAGCATTTTTAAAAATTTGTAGCAATATAAATACAAATGTGAGAGTATAGAATAAAATTTTCTATTTTTTATAGTTACATCCTTTTAGAGTCTTATAATTATGGCATGTTTAGTTCACATATTTCTTATCTCTATTTTCACTTCAATTGGTAAACATAAAAAAATTACATCTAATACAAAATTACTTATTTTACAAATCTAATTTCTAGGAGTACAGAAACTCCATTCAAATACAAAATGTTAACCTTTTGATAATTTCTAAAAGCTCCGCACTTTATGCTCTTGAAGTATAGAAACCCCGTTTAAATACAAAATTATTTATTTTACAAATCTAATTTCTCGTTCAAAATACACATGCCTGTAACACGTCACTATTGATTCAAAAAATGTTACTGTTCTCATAAAAAAAATGTTAGTATATACTGTACTAACTTTTTCTACAAAGTTAAATATTTATAATTTTCTCAAGAGTTTTTTAAAGATGATGTGGGTCACTTTTAAAGATTGCTTTATGCAACTCAAAGTGAATTTCTCATTTTTCTTCTCATTGAATGTTGCAATAACATATAATTGTTTTTTTAAAAGATTAACATAGACTTTTAAATAGCGCGGTACCCGCATGAATTATAATTTTAATTTAAACAAATATTAATATTAATTAACCATTTTCATTTAAAAAAGACCATTTTAAGTCAATTAACTATAACTAATATATGACTCAATAACCTATTTCGTTACAAACCTCAAGGCTATAACCTTAGTTGCCCCACCCTAACACATACATTGTTATAAATGTTAACAATTCAACATTTTCAATAATGTGACAACCGACAAGGTATGGGGAACCTGTGTGCAACTGTTGCATTAAAATATTCGGTTTGATATGATGCTATATTTCTTCCTTTGTTTTTTTTTTTTTTGCAATTTTAATTCGTTCAAATAAAGCAATGACAAATTATTTGTAGAACATTGAATTTTTACTGCAGGTTGCACAATTATCTGATGATTTGTCAATCTATTTTGATAACAATTTGGTTGATAAGAGAGTACATTCCTTCAATGATAAATCTTATAATCACTCTCAAAGACTCCAACTTTTGAAGTGGAAGCCATAAGTCTCATGTATGCGATTCAATGGACAATTGAGTTCGAAACAATTAAGGTGATATTCTTGGATTCAAAGAGCATTGTGGTTGACCAATATCAAGAGGATCAATATGAATAGGGACCTATGTTGTGGTTGACCAATATTCTTGGATTCAAAGAGTATTTTATCTTCATATCTTTAATTTTTCATGAGAGTTTTTAACAGAAAAGTCCATGTAATTGCCATTCTCCAAAATTTTGATGATGTTCTGATATGTACTACCAATTTGATTATTAATGAATTTGCTTAGCTTTGCTTTTGTCAAAAATAAAAAAATAATAATTATGTGACATTTAATTGCAAAGCATAACCTAGCATAGTTACAATTTCACTCTCTAGCCTCTTTTTTTTTTGTCCTTTCTTATTTTTATTATATAAGAAAGGTAATTTAAAGTCAATTTATAGTTTAAAATTACTTGTCAAAATTTTTGTTTCTTATCTTTTATCTAAATAAGTTATTTCCAATATATTTAGTTTAGTTTTTTTTCTTTGTGATTTCGTCGTTTTAACGTAATGTTATTTTTATTTGTCATCTTAGTGAAACATTGTTTTGATTTTTCGTTTTATTGTAGTATTTATTTGTTTAAGATTGACGTATCAAGTTCGATCAAGTGCAAATTCAAGCAATGACTTTGACATTTTAACATTACTACTCATGTGGCATTAATATTCAGGATACTTTTAATTCTATCACAATAGTAGAATTTGTCAAATTTGTAGTTATTTTATAATTTTATACTATTAATCTGAATGTTATGAGTTTATTTACAGATTTATCCTTTTCAATTTTAACAACTTTGAATTGTATTAATTTTTTTATAGGAAACCATTATACATAATTCATTTAACACTCAAGTGGCTCCATATAATAGTTTCATAAATTATGTTCCTTTGAGCCGACTATAAAACTAATATCCACTCCAACAATTAAGTTTCAGTTTAAAATTATTTCCCCTCCAAAACTATATTATGTAGTACTCCTCCACAAGTTCAAAGCCACTTAACTAATTGAGCGGCCCTCATTACATATTTTAGGATTGGTTAATATTGTAAAAAGCCATTAACCTACAATATATTTTGTTATGTTTTTTTATATTTCATTTTAGAGGGATGTTCCATAACACAAATATAAGATCCAGTAATTATGAATACAAGGTACGAATAACATTCCACATCGACGACTTAGTGAAAAAAAATTTAATGCATCAATTTTAAAATACATTTGTCAGTTTAGTCCACTTTAGGCTGTTATTGTTAGTTCAGTAGTTATATACCTGATTTTCTACCAAGTGGTTTTCATGACTTGTTGGACCTAATGTAGGCCATTTTCCTTGTCAAACCAGTCGATCCAATCTGATTTTGATTACTTTTAAATTAATTGTTTATACGAGCAAAATCTACTTTGTGGACGTTATGTTCTTCCTTATTAAAGAGAAGCTTGCATTTTTGTTTGTTACAAATAAACTTGTACTCGCTCTAAAATAAATTAGAAGTAAATAATGATTCAAATTTTAAGAAATTTCATTAATCACATTTAATTTAAGCCATTCCAATAAAAAAACTAAATTATATTCCATGACTAATAAATTGAATTATTGAAAATAAAAAATATTAAATTAAATGAGGTATTTTATCGATACTATCAATAAATGAGATAAAGTTGTTGATGTTTACTGATATTTCATTCTAAATCTGATGTGTTAATATTTCTTTCTCTTTCGTTCTATTAAGAATACTTACAAGACATAAGTTAAAGTACTGCTCCATCCGGTTATTATTATAAGAAAAAAAAATTACTTTCATGGTTATTAAAAGATTAAATTAAATGCAATTAGTTTTTTTTAGATTTCATGTAAATATAAATTAAAATTATTAAATTGTCTCATTTTAAGATCAAATATTCAACTTTCCGCACTACATATTTTTTTATTAAATAAAATGTATATTAAGAATCATATCATTAAATAATTAAAAAGTAGTTAAACTTTTACTTAATAATTTTTTTTTTCTTTCATATGATAATGGTGTAGGAGTTAGGATGAGAATAGGTTTGACTACCTGATCAGAGTCTACAATTTAGCCTATGACATACTTAGGTCAAATCTATATTTTTTAAATAGATTAGATAAAAG
>JBBPBP010000001.1:6967969-6990354 GCA_037974735.1 Cicer chorassanicum | reverse complement strand
AACCTAAACATCTACAACTTAAAGATATATGTAATTGTTGATAACATCGAAGGAAGATTAATATAAAATTATTTATAAATGATTAATAAATTAAGATTTTTTCACGAGTGAATAGATAAATTAATCACTGAAGTTGTAAGTGTCGATCAACTTAGTTTATGAATTTCACGAATGGATAAATATATGCTTAAAATTGTAAAATAGTTAGCCATCAAAATAGTTCATATTTAAATTTTTACTGATAGAGACTATGATATAACATGTTAATTGGGTATTCACGTTGATATTATATTAATGTCATCACAACATAGACTAATTTTTCTAAGAAATTTAATTTTTTCATAAAAACACAATTATAATTACTCACAAATTTATTTTTTAAAAGATGACATTGATGTATGGTTAACGTGGATAAACCACATATTCAATTACGGTGTCATATCAAAATATATAATAACAAAACGTACAGATAAACGATTTTATTTGATATTTTACAATTTTAAATATATATTTAGCGATTTACAAAATTTAGAGATTAATTTGTCATACACTAATTAAAATGTCAAATATACCAATTTGTCCGATCATTCTTTTTTGTGTCTTGAATTTGAATGATGTGTCATTCCCTAAAGTATTTGAGTATTTGTTAATTTTTTTTTGTTTACGAGAGAAAAATCATATTATTTTGTTTAAAATAATGGTATTTAATAAAAAATATCTGAACTAAAATATAACTATAATTTTTTTATCAACGAGTGAACAATATTATTAATTTGTCTTTTAATAAAATTTACTTGAAAATTTCCATTCCAAATTTATTTCTATATTATTTTCGATTTATTTATGCTTGGACCACTTCTTACCGAACTTGTCATGATTTATAGATGCAATACTCCATCACTGTCTACGGTAATGAATACCATTGTTAATAATCCCAAGTATATTTTTTTATTTATTCAATTAATTAAACAATTCCGAATCAACTACTACGCTCCTACCCATTTTTTTTTTTCAAAAAAAACTTAAATATTGGCATCCAACTTTTAGAAGAAAAGTAAAAAAGCAATTTCCGATTCTCCACTTGCTATCTCTTTTCACAAATCTCTCATTCTCTCAAATGGCTGTTTCATGGCTATGTTCTCCAAAATCTCTAACCATTTTAGTTCTACTCATAGCCATACCAATAGGCATAATCATATCACTAGAACGAGCACAACCACAAACCCACGTCTACCACTATCACAGCAACGGTTGGTTTAGAGAATGTGCCACTTGGGATTCCGATAATCACCGTTTCATAACTTCGTTTTTTGAAGGCGGTCTCGGTCAAATTTCCGTATCTGAAGGAAAGGATTCTTCATCTGTGTTGCAAGAAGTGAAATTAGTGAAAGAAACAGAGTTAGCTGGGAATGCTTCGTTGGGTTTGACTATCGACCGGAGTAGGAATCGGGTTTTGGTGGTAAACGCGGATGTTTTGAGAAATCGATATGGTTCTCTTGTTGCTTATGATCTTACTTCGTGGAAACGCCTCTTTCTTACTCAACTTTCTTCTCCTAGTAAGCTTTTCTTCTTCATCTCCATGTTGTTTTCATTTCATGTTTCTCTAATTTCTAACTCATTTTTGTTGAAATTTTGTATAAATTGATTATATTTATTTTTGTAATCTGCATCAATAGATATTATTTGATTTGATTCCATGTTTGTCTTTATTAGAATTTGAATCCTCTAAAATAAAGTAAAAAACTATTCAGCCTTGTTTCAAGTAAGGAGGATGGTATTTAATTATTCATTCATAACTTACTTACGGTGAATTGAATGCTTGTGTCACGAGGCGAAACCGAATATTTTTTAGTGAGAGATAAACCGAATACTTTTAGTGAGATATATTTATAGTGATACAATTAATTAATTATATTAAAATGTTTTATTTATTTAGTTTCTTTTGAGCTATTTTTTAACTGTTTCCATTAATACATAATTTTAGATAGTAAAAACATTTATTGGTATATACTTTAATATTAGTTTTATTTATATTTTATTGTTAAAATAAATGAATAAATATTTATTATTAAATTATAAATCATATCGATAAATATGTGTGTCTAAATAGTGTGTTTAAATTTTTGTTACCATACAAAAATTATTCAAGTTTTATATTTTGTATTTTTTAGAATAACTATTATATCAAATTACAAGATTATTTAAACATTTTTTTTATACTATTTTTTGACAACAAATATTGAAATTAATTTCGTCACTAAAAAAGAGTGTATAAAAATTAAATTTCATATTTATATTCTCTCAATTAAATTATACAAGTATATATAGATATTAAGTTAATATTATGTTGAATCCCGTGAAAATGTTAAATTCTCACCATGTATTAAATCATCTTGTTTCTAATACTAATGTGAAGAAATACTCAAATTTAATGTTCCGAACCACTTAAATTAAAATTATCTCGATGAAGAGAACCTCTAAACCAAATATACGCGTGAGGTTATTTTCTCGACCAAATATATGCGTGTGGTTATTTTCTCGAAAAGATTGTGGTCAAATAGACTATTGAAAATAAAAAACAGAACACATATTCAAACATATGTTTAATTGAAGAAGTCAAATTTTCGACTACAATTTTTCTTTATATTCTATTTTAAAATAATTAGCATGTATGGTTTGTTGTGTTTGGAGTTTGGAACATAGTAAAGGTGAAGAACACGAGGAAACGGCCTTCACATAGGATAGATGTTTGTTGTGGTTTTATTCATGCGCTGCACGTTTATTGTTTCTCTTTGTGGCTGTCGAGGAGTTACTCGGAGAAATCTACCAAATTAATCCTTAATCGGAGAAATCTACCAAATTAATCCTTAATTTTGTAGAGTACTCTTAAATAGTTATATGAAATTATAAATATTTTAAATAGCTCGCTGACTTTATTGAAGTGTTAAAATGTGTTTTTATATTTAACAAGTAACTATTAATTACTACTACTATATTTAACCACTTACAGTCAATTTAGTCTCTAACATACTATTACAAGGACTAATATAAATAAAATTTGACGAAGTTAAGAATATTTTAAAAATATTTATAATCTCAAGTACTAAGAGTGTACGAAATTGGGGATTTACTCGTGTCTTTAACTTCATCAAAACTTTTTTAGGTAGACCACAATCTCAGACCCGTTATTTAAATGTTGAGTTACTCATCTTTTGAAGATCAACCTTTATTTTTTTTTCTTTCACCTTTTAATTAATTCTGTTCAGCAATTGTTAAGAATCTCGCATCAAATGAGATATGATCTAAAAATGTGTTTATAATTCACTGAGAGACATCTCACACTTAAATAGTTGGTATTGTAGACTTGATTTAAGGTCAATCGAAATTTAAACTTAATTTTTTCTTAAGCTTCATTTGACAATTTTATTCAAGTTTTTGAACCTAGATTAAAAGAAGTGACCTTTATCTTAATTTATTCGGACAACATTACAGTGAAAAAAGACAATTGCAAGTTAAAAAATTAATATTAATTTATGGTGATATCATAGGGATTATTAAATTTGGTACAATTGAAATATGCTAGCTGGCAAATTGCAAGTTGCAACAACTCAAATCATTTGACTAAATTCCTTAATCTAATGATTGCCAGTTTTCCCAAATTCAACGCAGGTGATGAAAAATCCTTAGCAGACGATGTTGCAGTTGATGCAGAAGGCAATGCTTATGTTACTGATGCAAAAGCAAGTAAAATATGGAAAGTTGGTGTAAATGGTAACCTTGTATCAATCATTAGAAGCCCATTGTTCACTCCAAAAGAGTGGCACAAAACATTGGTTGGCCTTAACGGAATTGTATACCACCCAGATGGATATTTGATTGTGATTCACACTTTGAGTGGTAAGTTGTTCAAAATTGATTTAACAAAAGGTGAGGAAGTGAGGATAATAAATGTTGTTGGAGGTCCACTTTATTTTGGAGATGGTTTAGAGTTATTGTCTCGTGATAAGATTGTAGTGGCTGGAAATCCTTCTGGGAGATTAGTAGAGAGTTTAGATGGTTGGAATACAGCTTCTGTTGTGGCAACATTTTATGGGCCTAGACATCGTTTGGCTACAGCAGCTACTGTGAAGGATGGGAAAGTGTACCTAAACCATTTGCTTGGAATTGGATATCCCAAAAAGAAGCATGCTATTGTTGAGGCAGTTTTTTAATTCATAGTATTGTACTTTTAATAAATCTGAACAGAGTTGGTTGAAATTTGGTGTCTGTCTGTTCTTTTATGTTCGGTTTTGTAACATTTATTGATATACTTTCTAGAAATATAAGCTCTGTTTGGTGGAAGTATGGTGTAAATTTGGATCCTAAATCGCAAGCGTTATAATCCTCGATGGTTCCGCTGACTTTGAATGGCGTGTCAAGGATAAGATGTAGATAAAATATACGTATGTAAAATAACAACTTTTCTTAAGAAAAATAAAAAAAAAAAGTTTAATATTTTGAAGAATTAATTAAAGTAATTCATATATAAAATTAAAACAATTACTTTAATTTATTAAAATATAAAATATAAAGTATACAACAACGCTATACATTAAACTCGCGAGGGAGAATTTTACAGTAGTCTTAATTGGCTCCAAATGACAAAAGTGTAGAGGTATTTTCATTAATTATTCGGCAACTTCTCCCTTCAACAACTCAGGCCAAATAAACAAAGTTCATTCCACAGCGAGTATTGGAGAGAAACACCATAATCAAGGTTAAAAATCCACAATTCTCTAGTCATTCACTTCACATCCTCTTCTACCTTGATGTTGAGTCAACATGATGGATTTGAATCTTTTGCAGCACACTGTCCTCTATTATCTATATAGCATTTTATTCGAAAATACAAAAGGTATTGTATTGCTTGAGAATCAATGCTAAAGATAGTTGGTAGCCGCTTACTCTTCTCGACTACTAATATGCATTTTAACTTATGACAAAATCATAGGTGCTTATATAATATTCAAAGTGGACAATACCTTAGAAAGGTAATGCAGTGGACTTGATATCGAAACACTGGTTCTAGAATGAGGGGTCTAAGCCACACACAAATATCAACAAACACTTTATCCCTTAACCTCAATTGGTGGGGCATTGTTTTAATATTACCAAAAAGTCTCAGTACTTTAAAAACGAGACTAAAAATAGTTTATAAACACTCGTTTATCTCAATCAAATGAGGCAAGCATACTTGAGGTCAAAACTTGACGCTAGAAAGATATAAATCACCTACAAGGGGTAGCAGGCTCTCTAACCCTTTGGCCTCGACTGAAGGCATACTACTTTAGTATTACAAAAAATATCACATTATTTGAGAATCAAAGTGAAGGATAATTTATACAAACTCACTCTCCACAAATTACTAAAGCACCTTCTAAAAAGTCAAAATCGCAAAGGCTTTTATAAGTCACAAAACAAATATGTAAATATATAAATTTAGAGATCAATGTTCCAATAACAAATTGAGAAATCTGCATCGAATTTCTCTTTGTATCGTAACTGCTCACACAACTTTGTGTATAGTTGGTAATTAGGAATAACCCCCTAGCTGAGTATCAAAGTTTGAATACGCCTTAGAAGGAAGTCCTTGATCCAATTCATTATGAAAAATTAATCTCTTATAGAGAAAGGTCATATAGTTACTCTATAAGCTTTGAACAGAATTGTCTCCTGTAAGAGGATGAATGTGGATTTCATTCAGAAATATTTATCTATTTCACTGCTAGGAAGATTTATCTTATTCATGGCAAAATTATGCCAAATCAGCAAACATGCTTGGAAGAATAAATATTTTTGGTATCCAAAAGGAAATTTTATACTCAGGTTATCGACTGCTAGGCTAATTTCTAGCTTATTGCTATCAACAACATTGATCTGCTTCATCTCTTACCCATTAGATTTTCTAATAACTGTACCCTATTCATAATTTAAGACATATTAGCATTTCTAAATCAATTATTAATTTCCTTTTCAGCGACAGTTGCTCAAGTCTTTACCATGAATGTCACAAGTTTGTATCTGTTGAGAATATACTGGTAGAAGCCGCAAGTTTGTCCATACTGGACATTGGTCATGGCTCATCAATGGGATTGGTGTTTCTTTGCTCTACCTTGTGGAACTGCTGATTCATCTCTCTTGGAACCCTCAGGTTTACGAGCCCATGGAGGTGCTTGATCTGGACCATAGCGATAATCATAGAAGAGCTCCTCACTGGAATCAATATGTTCCTTGGCGAATATGCCAACTCGATGATCTCCGGCAACCAACATCACCTGTGGCAGCGCAAAAGACCAGTTATTGTGACAATTCAAAGATCATGTTCAAGCTACAGAGCCCAAAAGTTAAGTTTTAAACCTCCCCACAATTTGATTTTCTGGACTCACCTTTGCATAGCAGTTGGGATTTGATGAATGGTTTGCAAATTTCAACTTGTCTCCTTTGCGATAAGCATCAAGAACGTACTGGTGAAGAAACAGAAAGAAGATTTAATGTCTTGAAATCCAAATATGTTATAGCTTGTCAAGAAAGAAATGTGAGGGAAGGGACTAGATTGCTGAAAGCTAATGGAAATATAATAAAACAATGTATGATCACACTCATTTAACATACAAAGAATCTTAACTCAACGAGGAAGACCAAGAGCAGCCCAAGTTAAGAGAAGAATGCCTATCATGTGAGACACATACCTGCTCATTCAAATCAAAAAGGAAAGATGAATTTGCACGATCATATATTTTCCCACGCTTATCAGCTTCTCTGTGCGAGATCAATTCACCCGTGTACTCCCCCAGGTAATCATTTTTGTTAACAGGATTCTGAAATGTCATCTTTGTTAATTACCAGAATGAGCTAATATTATTAGAAAACAAAGAAATCCATTAATCATAACCTTTAAGAAGGCTCCCCATCCTGCAACATCAGACTTCCCCAAGAGAATCTGAAAAACATAAAAATAAAAACAATGTGAGACAATGGCATGCAGATAATTAATACACCAACTCAGAATTACTAACCCTCTGTTGTTGCCTTAAAAGGAGCCTCATATTGCCGCATTGACCTTCTCCACGCCGTGTTGGCTCCCCCAATGTACCATCCCCACAGCTGTACAAAGAGTGTAATGTATAAAGGAATTTGTGATAATTTAAGGTGGAGGGTGGAATCCCAAGTCCAAATATCGTGTAAAAGTGGGACAGGTGACACAGTTCAAAGTTCAAACTGATACAGCACTAAAGAGAATCAAAGTGGTGTTACACTACAAGATAAAGGTGAAGTAGAGATTATCATTTCATGATTTGTAGACGTTGAAGTCATGGTTTAGATTAAAGAGGGAAGAGAAAAAAGTATAGACTTCAAATTATGAAGTCCTCCACAACATTACCCACTTATAATTTGATATATCGATAGTTATGATTTGATAGAAAAAGATTAAATAATCCTTATCTATACTAATGCAAGACTACAAATCCTAATTGAATAGGGAAAGAAACTAATCCTAAGATAATAGAAAGATAGAAAAAGATATTTTATATATTCTAACACTCCTCAAGATAAAAGTTTAGTAAGCTTTAAGCTTGTTACAAATGTGCTCGTTGAAAAGAGAAAAAACTAATGATATAATTTGATAATGAAAGTCGATAGAGCCAGATCACATATGGAACATGAGTCAAGACCAATTTCAGTTGGGAGAAAAGCTAGGGCCAGACCACAATTGGGGGGAAAAAGTAGTGCTAAACTGCAACAGAGGCAAAACCAGTGTCAAATCGTATCTAAGGCAAAACCAGTGTCCTACAACCGAGGCAAAAAGAACAACATGAAACTCTACGGTAGAGGAGAGCTTCAAAACATGTTGAAATGATGATACTAAGAGGAGGAGAGCTTTAAGACATACCCAAAAGATGACATAATGGAGGAGATAAAAATGGTTGGAATTTGTGTATGGTTAAAAATATGATTTGAGTTCCAAATTTGAGCAGAGTTTCATACTTTGGGGAATTCAATAGCAAAATAGTTATGAGATAGATTATGGAGGATGGTATCACTAATAGATTTGACACTATTGAAGTCATAGGGTTTTAGATAAACAAGAAGATAAATACAACAACAATCAAGCCTTACCCACTAAGTAGAGTGGACTACATGAATCAAACAACATCATAATGATTTGTCATATATCATATCTTTATCCAACTCACTAATCTCTAGGTCTTTCTCAATAGTTTCTATTCTAGTTTTTCTAGGCTTTCCTCTTCTTCTAGCGATTTGACTGCCCTACATCTAATCTAGTCTCTTTACTGGCAGAATCTACAGGTTTCCTCTCCACATGTCCAAACCACCTAAGCCGAGTTTCCACTATCTTATCTAACAATAGGTGCTACTCCAACTCTCTCTTTAATATTGCCATTCTCAATCCTACCTCGTCTAGTCTTTCCATACATCCAACGCAACATTCTCATATCTGCTACACTTATTTTATTTTCGTGTTAGGTTTTTATCGCCAACACTCTGTCCCATACAGCAGAAAGAGGGAAGATAAATACTAAAACTTTGAATTATGAATATAATTTGATACTCCCTCTGGAATGAAATATAAGCAAAAATAAAAAACTTATCTCCTATTTAATGATAGTATCTCTAAAATATATACCCCCATTTAATTTAACTTTTTCAATTTCCAATGAACCAATTTATTAATCATGGAGAGCAATTTAGGCAATAGACTAATTATTGGGATTGCATAGATTAAATGTAATCAACTATATTTCTTAATATGTTTAATTTGATCTATTTTTGTTCATAGTTCATTCAAGAGGGAGGAAATTGATATATATGATTTGATACAAAAAGATTAAATGTTGAAAATGCAATATGTGCAGTACTACTCAAATGAGGCAAGGAAGATAAGAAAATTTAACAAAGCTTTGCCATGATATTCATATGCCTAAACAAGCAGTAGATGCTATCCAGTTATTTGGTTAAAAATATTACTAGTGAATAATGACTTCCTAAATCAGGTGATGTAATAGAATCAAGACATGTAATTCAAAAACCTAAGAGGCATAAAATCAGGTTCAAAGCAAAAATATTTGGTTCATTACCTAACCCAACAATTTCGACAAACATCCGGATCACATTCACGTCCAGCAGCAAAGCAAGGACATTGTCTACTTCTGCATTGACTCTTGGCGCAATGACATCCTCTAAACCGGTTTTTGCAGCTCTTCGAACAACTGAAGATAGAAGAAGTTATTATATTCAACTCATAATTTGTTAACAATTACATCAACTAAGTCAGGATAATAGTTCACAAATAAAGTTCAAAATGGATCTTATAGAAGCTTTCCAAATATGAAAAGAGATTTTGAAGCAATGGCTTTATACTGGCACTCTGAAATAAATGATTGATTGTTGTTTAATGAGTTCAAAAGCTTATCTAAGCAAGTAAAACCATACTAGACCCAAGACCAGCCTCATCAAAGTTCATCCATAGCCCTATATACTCCTAACAATATAGTTCAATCAAATGACTAACACACAGCCACTGAGCAATACAAAATGTCCTGCAATTTTCTCTTCCATTGCATTGCTACAAAAGCTACACAATTAAATGAAAAGATACGCACCCACAATATTTTTCGCAGCAAGTTCCACCATTAACACAAGAACAGTCCTTTCCACACATTGATTGACATCCACATGGAGTATACTGCTTGCAAGATTGATTTTTCCCATCAGCAATTCTTTTCAATATTGATGGGTGACCAGCAGACTTCCAAGAATATTTAAACTTCCTTGTTTTTCCTCTTTTTCTCAGCAACCGTGACCTAGTTGGCATGTCTTGGTCCTAGCACAAAAACCCACATTCAAAAGGACATTGTGGCAAATAAACATTAGGGTACTCGTAAAGGTTGCTAGAAGTTGATAGGAAAAAAGTTTCATGATAAATCAAGTGCCACATGTTGAACATTCATAATAATGTTACATTGTTACAAAAATTGAAGAACTCGGTTATACAAAACAGGAGAATCAGGAATCTTCCAAAGGCTATAATTACAAAGAAAGAAGAAAATAATATATGTTGGCTCAAAAGCACAACTCAATCACTATTCATGTAAAATCTAGACACACCCTTTTTATGAGGCAACTAAATACAAAATGCTAGATAACTTACAATCAGAGATAACATAATGGGACCGAGAACCAAAAAACCTCTGCATTAACTAAGCCTAAATCCAAGGCCTTAAGAGAGCATTCTTGAAGGCCTAAGACACCTAAAGTTGGTTGGAAAGTACAGAAATAAAAGTGTGGGAAGTAATAGTTAATGAGATGATGTAATAGAGTTTAGTCAGAGAAGATAATAGAGTTTAGTCAGTGGTTTACATGGGATTAACAAGTTGTTTTATACTTTTCCCTAAGCTAAGAGCCTAGGCTAGGAGAGAGATCCTCCGAAGCTTAGAGCATTAAGCTCTTTTCTCTGTATCTCTTTCCAGTTTTCCATAAAATAAAATTGTTCCCAAGCATAATAACAATTTATATTTTTTAAAGTTTGATGCCTAACCAGACGATTGAGATACTGATTCTCCTATGCGGCCAAGAAATTTCAGAATACAAAGAGTATAGTTTTTCTTTTCAAAATTTAACAAATTGGTTATAACTTTTTGGTACATCATAACAATCAAGTGTTATACCACCAAGTGAGGCCTTTGAACATACAAATGAAAAATTTTATTTTCCATCTTCAACAAGTCTCACCCCAACCCCCAAAAGAAAATAACATAAAAAAAGTCAAGACAACAAGACAAGACAGGAGAATGCAGGGTAAAAGAAGATGCTTGTAATCTCACTGTGCCGTCTGTGACAAATTTTCCTTTGTCATCCATGATTGAACTAGCTGCAATAATAGAACTGTGGGACATCGACACTCCATCATGCATATAACTAAATATTTCCATGCAAGTCTTCGAATCAGAAAGTACATTCCTAGCTATGAGGCAGCTGTAGAGCACACATGACATAAACATAAACATTAGCAAAATAAGGCCTCTACATGGAGTACGATACTCATGACAAGAAAATGAATTATGCTTTCGTTTGATTCACTTAGGAATCATTAGCCACAATCCAGATAGTTTACTACAAAAAGGTTTCACAGTTTACATATTTGGCTTTTCTCCATAATTATTCATGCATTCAAGAAGATTAATTGAACTTGAAGCTAAAAAATTAGGATGCATTTGTAGGAGTTATGGAGAAATAAAGGATTACTTCTGATACAAACCAAAAAAAAGTCAAATAATTATGATGAAAAAAATCTGTCTTACAGTTTACAAAATGGGAAACATAAAACATATACTTGACACAAGAAAGTGTCGCCACACACTCTTCAAACTAAATGTGATGCCACCCTAGCATTTCTCAACATAATCGTGTTATGATAGACAGAAAGATTCTTACCTGTTTCTGCCAAACATTTCTACTCCCTTTAAGTATAACTCTTTCTCTAGAGGTTTCCAATCTGAGAAACCTAGCATTGCTTCAACTTGTTCTTCCATTGAATTCAACAACTTTTTAAGTTCTTTCTCACTTGTGACTGATTTTGATCCATCCACAGTACCTTTTTCATGCTCTCTATGGCAAATGCTCGAAGGAACTATTAATTTATTTGATGTATGTTCAACAGTTTTGTCCAAAATTGAACAAGTATTTATATGTTTTGTTTCATCACATGCACCCAAATTTATGTTCTTGCTATTATCACTAATCACCGGAACAACATCATCTGAAATCTTCTTCAGCTTTTTATAAGAACTCTGAGAATCAAGAGGCAATGTTGAGTCACATAGTGATGTGTCTGACTGATTTGTGACTTTCCGTTTCCCCAAATTTTCTGAGACAGGGTCATTTAAATTGAGATACCCATGACAATCAACCCCTGTCGGAAGTGTAGTACTCTGACTGCCAGGTTGTTCTGCACTGGACGGTGCCAATTTCCCATCTGCTTCCTCTACAATTGTAGTTTTCTTATCCCGAAAAGACCCGGTAGTTGAATCTTTCGGCAAACTTTTGACAACCTTTAACTGCTGAAAAATAAAATGGCAGTCAGTCTTTACGCATTTTCCCTATCAAATTTATAAGAAAGAAACATTGATGAGGTGAACTTGTAACTGGGTGCAAAATATAGTATACACATAGAATTATCCATGAAGTATGAAGTGGAAACAAGTTTTGTTAAAGCTACATGCTTCATAATTCATATTAAAAATTTGGGTAGAATTTATTACAATTTTAATCAACAGAAGATAGAAATGCCACCATATATATTCTATACTGATTCCATAGTCAATGCAAACTTTAAACAAATTAGCCGCAACAAATATAATTTGAATAGACCTATTTTCATCTCTGAAAATTTCTCACCCACCTCAAATATAAAAAGTACTTCAAATCTCAAACAAAGAAGAATACCTTAAGGTAACACTGATCACCGCACGGTTTCCTCTCACCGTCAGGCTCATACCAAACTATCTGCTTTTCACTCTGTGAAGTAAACCATAAAATTTAAATTACTGAGGAAGTAACACAGATTAAGTTGACAGTAACATAGGGCACTGTTCCTTACCGGATATATCAAAGGTTGAGAGCAGCCATGCAGACGACAGTCAAAAATCTGCCGCAGGAAAGCAGAAAAGTATAGATGCACTCACTATGACAATGATGACGATGTTAAAAAGATGATGCTTTTGTACATACCAGGCATCGGCGACAGAAAAGGTTATCAAGTGAATCTAATGCTTCGCTCAGGTTTTTCTCTAGATATATGCTCGTAGGAGATTCATGTTCTCCTGAGCTTTTTGAATGCTGGTCCAACCTATCCATATTATTTTCCCTGATACTTTTGTACCTCTCCTGTGTTTTTCATGAAAACAATTTCTTGAAGAAATGAAGACGGTTTCTCACCATAAATCCCCATAGTGCATGCAATATATTATTCTTGGTATTTAAGATTAACAATAGTCAAGCATATAATCATGTCCACAAGTTATTCTAGATTACCTGGATTTCTAAACTGGTGCCTCCAACATACTTGCTAACAACATTCAATACCTCCTCGTTTAACCCATGTTCCTCAAATGCCATCCTAGTATATTCAATAGTCAAGACATTAATTCTAGAAAGAAGAAATGCTGAATGTTTGAATGAAGTTGGAAACTTATGGGTATTATAAGTTAAAATCTGGTATTATAAATTGTGTGGTCATGATTCATGATACAATATTTCCTGAAGGTGCAGCAAGGAAAACCGTGTTTGCCTCAACACTTTAATTAAATATGTTAATCAATGATTCATATAGCTAACCAGAATTATAACAATCAAAACCGATTATTCTTGTTTTATTGAATATTTCTTCACAAATGAATGACCTTCTTAAAGCATTTCCATCATCTTCATCTTAACATACCATAAAATACGGTCTTCAGCCTCACAGAATTCATGTTTTTCTTCTTCAGGTTCTGTTTCTTCCTCACTGTCACTACATATCAATGCTTCACTTCCATGGTGATCATAGTAGATCCTTCTTCTTCCAACAACTGACTGATCGTCAGCCATTCTCTGATTCCTAATGTGTGAAAGATTTGAAAATAGAAAAAAATACATTATTGAATTTGCATACTGACTGATCAATAAGTTGCAAAAGCCGAAATCCCATTTTCTATTTTAAAATGGAAAAAATTCAAGCAGTGGGTTGTTCACTTTTTGAAAAAATTGCACATCAGGCACAACACAGGAAATTAAAATATTTGTAAGTCAAAACACCTGCCCAAAAATATCCAAGATGTATATGGTGGTAATCTTTCAATACGTGGAATCTTGATGCTTGTAGCAGATGGTATGTCTTGATTGTTGTGGTCTTTGTCTCCTGAACCCTGAGTAAAACCATCAAATTTACATAAAGGATGGTCCATTCTTGAAGAAAGCATTGAAAGTGTCTTATTTTCCTCCGTCTGTGAAGAGTCCCTGGTTGATACCGCTGACATTATTCCTGAAATATGACATTGTAGCTTCTTCTGGTTCCTCTGAATTTTTTCCTACAGAAAAATAGCTAGGATTTATTTGCAAAAAGAAGCTATCTCATTCTCAACCTTGAATCTTCGGTTGACATAAAGTTTACTTTACAATCATAACTTCATAACATAAAGTTTAACCCAGAAACACGGCTAAATTAAAAATATTGCTGAAAGTCACACCCATATAACCAAACAAATCAGAACATTTACCACGGTGTAAAAGCAACAGAAATAAAAAGATTTCACGTCACACCCTTATAGCATGCATAAGTTTTTTTTTTTTGTATTTTATTTATCTAGCTATTCAAATCCAGTTTTCCACAGGAATGGTCCAAGAAGAACTAAACTAACGATTCTACTAAATCAGGTTGGCACTGAATAACAAATGTCACTATGCTAAATTGCCGATGCCAGTACCCTCAATTAACAGTGAAAGAACAACAAACATCATGCCAGAAAACAAGCTACAAAAAGATGGATCCTTTCAAAGAATCAAGCAACAGGACCCAGTCACAAACTTACATGAATGGATACAATTCTCTCCGCCTGGATTTGCTTTTTCAACTGATTTATCCTGATGGACAAGGTTCCAACAGCATCATTTGATGACTCTCCAACTAACTTCTGTCAATATTACAGAACAAAATATTGCTTATAATTACTGCTTCAAAAATGAAAACACAATCACATACATTTAAAACACAAAAATCAAAAATCAAAATCCTCAATCTTTAATTCCAATTCAATTAAGCAAGTGAGCTATTAAAGTATTATTAACTATATGTATAGTTTTTAAAGGAATAATCACTAATCAGCAACAAAACATAGACTAAATTTGAAGATAAAGGATGATCACAAATCCGTACAAGTGAAATTGAATTGTTGTAATAATATTGAAATTCGATTAAATGAAATCTATTGACAATCCTATAAAATTAATGATTCTAAAGTAGGTAATAATGAAATTGTGAAACACGGTTTATGATAGCGATTAGAAGGAATCGTCATAAAAAGAGAGAGAGAGAGAGAGAGAGAGAGAGAGAGAGAGAGGAAAGGGGGGAGAAACTGACTGGATGGAGTATGGGAACAGAATCGGTAGGTTTGGAAACCATGGACGCTCCTTCTTCTTCAGCTACGCCAAGCGAGTTGATCAAGGTGGGGAGAAGAAGAGAGAGAGATCAGACTCGGAAAGTGACCCGGTCAGAACTCAGTAAAAGTGTGTAGTGCAAGAAAATAAAGAGTGACATGGCCTAAGAGTAAACGAACGAATTGTATGGTATCGTAACTGTACGCACTATGAATGGCCACTATTTTATGAGTTACAGTACGTTACTGCCTTCTTGGGTTTGGGAGGGAGCTCAGCTAGTAAGCACCCTGATGCTTTGGCCCATGTACTAACTTTTATTTATTCTTTATTGGTACACACACTTTTATTCATTTTTCCTGTGTAATGGGAAAGGAATCCATTTTTTATTTTATTCATTTTTAAGTTTAAATGGATTTTTACTCTACTATTCTACTTAAAGTTAATTTTTACGGTCTTTTTTACTGAATTACCACCTCGTTTCTATGGTTTTTATTTTTTATTTTATTTTTAATATTAGGAGTATGTCTCAGTGTATATACAAACTTTTTAGCAAGTCTTTCTATTTTTGTTTGATTTGTAATTCTCTCCTCATATATAACTCATAAAGGCAATCATCCATGGAACTCAAACTATCTTCTTGAAATCATTTTTCGTATGTAAATATTTTTCTTCTTTTCAATTTCATACTCTTTAATTGCATTTCTTATGAGATTTTTATTGTTGAACATCATATTCAGTTGAAATTTAATATTTTGCATCCCTTTTTACATATCTTAAAGTTTAGAAATTTTTCATAATTTCTTCATCACCACTTTCAGGTGGAGTACAACTCATTTAAAATTTAGTTGTAGTTGTAGAAGTAGTTTGTTGTATATCCTCGATTCCAATTCTTTCATTATTCTGATTAACTTCACCTAATACTTTAAGTGACAATATATTTGTCCAGTCCATATCACTAGATAATTCACTACCTTCAAAGTCATTATAATCAACAAATCTATCTTCAGCTTCTTTATCATCCCTAACAACATAATCAACATCATATACACTTTCATCTCCTCCACACCTTGTAGAGCACCTTCATCGTGTAATTTTTCATTTCCATGTTCGTCTTGAGCACCTTCATTGTGTAATTTTTCATTTCCACGTTCGTCTTGAGTACCCTCGTCTCCTCGCACACCTTATTGAACACCTTCATCATGTATTTTTTTTTTTCATTTCCAACTTCATCTCTTCTCACCATGTTGACCACCTTGTTTTTTCTTCTCAACTATTACAACAAATTCTTCTACTCTAGGGCTAGAATCCATTATGGGATTGTCAACTTTAATGCTCCACATAAACATCAAATACTTATATTCTCTATTTATATTTTGATGTCAAACCTAATTAAAAAAACAAAAAAACATGTTAACAATACAATAAAGATTTCAGAAAGTCAATGAAAGATAATCAACAAAAACTTTAATCATAACAACTAAATTAATTTCTTTCAAATATGACTGATGATCAAGAATAATACAAGATCTATAATCTTTAATTCAATTCATCTTCGAATAAAAAAACATTTGCTTGTGTTTGTTCATATCAACTATATGTGGTATTTGACATGACCAATCTAACCACGTGTTACAAATCATATGTAAGGCTTCCATAAATTCCTTACTTAAAATATGGTACCGACACAACGAGTCTTTTATCTTTGTGAACACTACACTTAAACGGAAAAACAAACGATGTCACATCATCATGATAAACAAACCAAACATTGCATTTAAACGGTGAAATAACAAAAAAAAAAAAGTTAAAACTGTGTAGAAAACCAATTATTTAAATAAAATATGATAATAAAATATTTTGAAGGATTGATTTCAAACCAAAATAAGACTCTAAATCATCCCTCTAATTAATAAAGAAGAGAGAAACATGGGGTTTAAAAAATACAAATGCGACTGTGTTTCTTTTGTTTTCTTCCTCAAAATTTTGTTCATACTAGGCCAAAGCAGGCAACCACCATATTCATATAAGTAACGTTATCTGAAAACAAAAAACAAACCCATTTGCATTTACTTGAAAAAACAAAATCAACAACCCGTATTAAAAAAGTGATTATCAACAAGTTCAGCAATAACAAGTTACCAATATAATATTGTCTACATGTTTATTACATTTTTGCCAATGTACTATACAATATTGCAATATCACTGACCATAGAATTAAAATAACAAAAAAGGAAGTAGAAACCAATTAAAGGCATTTTTTTTTGTTTCACAAAACTTGTCAAATTTACACCTTGTCAAAATTCTGACTGAGTTCTGATTCCACCTCTGAAATCTCTGTTACTCTTCTTCTGCAAATAGAAACCATGAAAATCCACATAACACCTTTCACAATCCTCACCATTCCAATTGTAACAGTAAGATAATACAACCACCATCCAACAAATTCCTCTATTCCAACATCCATTGATTCATCTATCTTTGTTTCAGCCATAACAGTCAAATTTTCAACTTCTTCTCTCAATTTCCACCACCACAAAGTTCCTAAACTAATAGCCACAACAACTTTCTCAATCCACCTTTCTCTTTTTCCAACCCCAAAAACAGTGTCATCCACCACTGGTCTTACAACAATTCTACACCAAATTTGTGTTGTTTCGTGCAAACCCAACAGAAAAATCATTCTGCTTAAGAAGCTTCTCTTAACACCAAAACTAGAACCATCATCGTTTTCATCGACAACATCGATATCGGAATAAAAAACTCCAGCTGCAATGCTTCCTTCAATTCCTAAAGCAACACAAACTTGAAAAGTGCAAAGGAGAATCCATGCTATGTAAAGATGAGGTTTGAGAACAGAATTGGATGATTCATTCAAAAGGGTGATTTTTCCCATTAAGCCGTGGATTAGAGTAGCTACACTTACAATGGAAACAAGAACATAGAGAATACATGGGGTGGTGTGAATAGCAAAAGAGAAAAGATAGGAAAAAGGTTGTTGTGAATGGATTTGAGAGTAGAATTGAGCACCAGAGAGACTAGCTAAGAGAAGAAAAGAGAGAGGGAGGAGAAGGGTGAGGATTGTGATGGTGAGGAGGTGGAAGATCTTTTTGGGGGTGCAGGTAGCAACATGGTTGAAGATTAACTCTTTGGATTTTTTCTGCCAACCCATTTGTTTGGAATTAAACCAATTTTGATTTGAAGAAATTAAACACCTTCTTCTTTATTTAGAAGCTAAGGGAAGTTCAACATTAAGCAAAGGTGTCTCTTTGTGTATGTGACTTGACAACTATATATTTTTCTTTGAAATGAAATTTATTAAGTGGTTACCACGTCCATTGATTATTTAGTTGACATTTTATAGGACATGGTGTTCAATTCTTTTTATATAAATATTTAACTTAGCTCAATATCCACCAATTTAGAAAATTATATTTTTAGTTTATCATTGGGGAATTGGTTTGGTACAAAAAAAGAATATTGATTTGAATTTGATAGGGATTATGAGTGGAATCAGTTTGAAATTTTGGGGGAAACCTCTTTGGCTATTCCGTGGCTCCCTCTTCGTTGACGGAACATCATCAATCAATGAATTTATTTTGTTTACATTAGAAATTACGTACCACGATCAAACATAATGCTAAAATATTATTAACAAGCGACCATGTTAGTCAAAGAAATTATGAAACTGCAATTTGGGAAGTAAAGAGTCTATTCTTGGGATTTCTTACTCACCACATAGTTAAGGGAATGGTGTAGCAATAAGATTCATTGGATAAAATGAGAGGTGTGTTTGCCAATTGAAAAAAGAGGTTTAAGTGTTCATGATTTGAAAGTTTTTAATTTACTTCTTTTGAATATGTGGTCGAAGATTAAAGATAGAGTCGGATGAGCTATGACACAATAAGGTGTTGGTTAATAATTATGGAGAGGATTTTGGTAGGGTGGTGGGGAGTTTATTGCTGGGGTCTAGGTGGTGGAATGATATATATGCTATCCAAGAGGGTGAAGGGGGTTTGTTCAAAGACTGGTTTGATAATAATTGTATAGAATTGTTGGGATGAGAGAAATTGTTTGTTTTGGAACGATGGGTTAGTACAATTGTTACTTAGTCGTGGAACAATGTTTGAGGAGGGGTGAATTCGGTAGAGGCTTATTTGGTCTTGTGAGAAGATGTGGTCGATGGTCTGATGTCACCATATTTTTGTGGGTTAGCTTGGCATCCATTCATTCCATTGAAGGTTTTTCTTTTTGTATGGAAGTTGTTTCAGAATAAGTTGCCTACAAAAGATAACTTGTTATGTCGAGGAATTATTTTACATGAAGCACAACAACGTGCGGCAAGATGTGTTGAGCTTGAATCAATTTGTCATTTATTTTTTGACTGTCCTCGATTTGGACTTGTGTGGCATGATATTTTGGATTGGTAAGGTTTATCTGATGTGTTTCTAAACATTACAATCGTTCATGCTAATCAATTTGATGACCTTTTTTGTGTGGTCGATTATTGCGTCAAAGAATAAATTTAGTTTGGTTAGTGACAATGTAAATCTGATCCTTTAAATTGTTAAATTTTTATTATGGGGATCGATAAAGGCACATGTCACATGTTTCTATTATGGATACCATCAATGGTGTATCCAACATTTGAGGTGTATAGATGTTAAGAGTGGTTAGACACCTTATTACAATTGATTATTTTTAGATTTGTTGGAGTTTTGTTTTGATTTTCACTTATTAACGACGTGATTTTGTAATTTGTGTACCTTTATTATTCTAGATACTTTTTGTGCTTAGAATAATATTTCTTTTAGTAATATTTTGATTTATTAAAAAAATAAAATTGTTTCTTTTACCCAAGTTGAGTTGAACAAATCATCGCATTATATTGACATATAATAATCATTTGAAGAAATCATTAATTCTACTATATAATACCTTTGCACTCTAATTTTTATTTTAAAAAAAATTTAGAAAAGTTGTTAGAATTGGTTTAACGGTGAGGGATTGGGATTTGTTTTTTATAAATGAGTTCAAACCTCATTATCTCTATTGTACATAAAAAAATTGGCGTTTCCCATGCTCTTTTTTCCCATAAATAGTTATTGACTTTAATTGGTACACTCATAAATTTATAAGATTAATTTTAGCATATGTGGTAAAAGAATCAAACATCTTAAATAAGTGGTCGCTTGATCAGTGGTTCGATATGATTCTTGTGTATGAAAGAAATTCAATTAAAGGAGAGAATTTATTGTGTGTTCAATAAAATTTTGGCAGAGATTAATTACAGTTAAATCGAGGTGAATATTTTGTAATTATAAAAAATATTAGAGTAATGTGTTAAGAGTAAGAATTTAAGTGTAAAAAACTTTTACATCATCAATCAATTATATATAACTATCACTCCATTAAATCATTAGCAATCTTTAATTATAATTATAATTAATAAATTATAATTATTTTAAAAATCACATTAGTAAGTTGTGATACGTTCACCGTTGACCGTGTAAAAATTTACATAACATTACGTGAAAAATAAATTCATGAGTAATTTGTAAGTTTATAATCTTATTCTTCATATACATTCCGATGTTTTTTATTTTATTTTTACAGAATACACTTTCTGAGCAGAAAATGTACCTTTTAGCTTGACAAAATGTATCCATTTTAATATTACTTCTATACAACAAATTTTAAGTATTTGTCTTGATTGTGGTATCGTTATCTTGATTTCTATATATTGAAAAAGATGGCTCCGTTGTCGTATTGATTATTGAACTCTAAGTTACCAAACATAATTATGAATTAAATTCTAGCATCTTCTTTTGGCTTAAATTAGATATAATTTCGGTTAAAGTAGCTAACTCTACTTGGATTCAGAAGAGTACTTATTTAGATGTTTAGTTGGAAGTAGGGATCTACACTTACAATGGAATTCTAAAATCTATTCTGACTTTAATGATTCTTAAAAATTGAAAATCTAATTCATCTAAACTTTCTTATAAAAAAAGAACGACAAGATATATTTAAATCAACTTCGAATTTTAAAATAATGATGATATTGGTTTAAACTTTGTTATCACTAACAAATGTGTCTTAAAAAAATATTTGAAGAGGTTATGGAAATAGAAAAAGAAAGTTATAGATGTAGTGTAGAGTGATGTGGGGCCAAGTATGCAGGCAAGAAACATGCAATTTCATCTTACTCTGCCTAAAATGCTTGACAACGTTAAATCCGTGTAGTGGCAAATAATCTAACCCAGACGTGGATTTATAATCTAACCCCAAATGAATCATATTCTTCTTACCTAATGTTTCGTGGATTTATGCAATTGTAACGGATGATAGTTGACGATGGTGAGTGACTCTCAGCAGTAGTAGGTAACTCTTAAATCTTAACTACCAATCAGAGGAAATCTTATGAGCACAGTCTTAAATTAAAGTGTTTGGTTTGTTGTAATTATATCCATCGGCTCCTTTAAAAAATTCTCTATTAAATCCATAATATTAAAGTTCTATTGAAATAACTTTTTTAATATTATGATTTTATTATTTTTTTTGGAATTAAATAAAGAGTTTATAGGTCCAATGTTTTATTAATTTATAATTTCTTTTTGAAAAATTTTAGAAATTTATTTTTCCCAAAAAAAATTTAAAAAAATTGAATAAAAAAATAAAACAATTTATAAATTATTTTTTATCGAAAAAAAATCAAAATATTTTGAGATAAAAATAAAAAAATTTGTCCAAATTTTTTTATAAAAAAAATTGAAAGATAAATTTGAAAAAGTGGTCAATATACTCCACTTAATCCTCAAAATTTTATGGACTTTTTATCTTTGAAGACTTTATTTTTTGAGGCCTTAATTAATATGAAATTTTTGATCCCTCTCAAATATGTAGAATGAAATTAATAATTAGTGGATTTATTAAATTCACGGTATTATGTTTCGTGGCGTGCTTAAAAATTCGTGTCCAAATGTTAGGTAGAATTATGCATTTCTTCTACCAATATTAACCTTATACTTGGAATGGCTTTGGTGGCGAGGAAGTAGCAGAGGTAAAAGCCCTTGTAATGTGGAATTCATCAAATTGTGTTAAAACAATATAGTTTTGATGTTAAAAAAAGAATAATGTGTAATGTAAATCTATTCTACTTAAAAAAACTCTCAACTCTTTTTTTTTACAAAA